>OZ038500.1:104017972-104142972 GCA_964036315.1 Acanthosepion esculentum
GGGCCCCACAGGTCCCTGTCTGCATACTTCTTTTTTCTTTTTCTTTCTTTCTTTCTTTCTTTCTTTTTTTCTTTCTTCCTTTCTTTCTTTCTTTCTCTTTTTTACTCAATTTTGATTTTGAATTTTCTCTCGAAGTTTCTCTTTTCTCTTTCTTCTATCTTTCATATCCTCTCTTCCTTCTTTCACTCTTTTGCTCTTTATTCTTTTCTATCTCCTTTAGTCTTTTATTTATCTTTACTCAAAATTGTTTCTCTTTTAAGAAGAAGAAGAAAAAAAGAAAGATACAGCGAGAAATAGAGAAAGAAGAGTTAAAGAAAATGAAGCGGATAGAGAAGTAATGAAGAAAAAGATAGGACGATGAGAGACAGAAAGCGATTAAGAGTAAGAGTGATGAAAAGTGAAATCGAAAATGAGTGATAGAAAAATTGAAAGAAAGAGAGAAAAAAGAGAATGTAATAATTATAATTAATAATAAAAACGAAAAAGAGAGAAGAAAAAATTAATAAAGAAATAAAAAGACCAATAAAAAGAAAAAATAGATTAAATAACACCAAAAATAGAAAACTTACATAATAAAGCATAAAAATTAAATGAAAGTCGGAAAATAAAATTAAATGTAGATAATAAAAAGTAAAAAAAAAAATGATTCGTGTGTAGGACAAAAGTAAAATTTAAAAGAGAAAAGCAGTGAAGGAAGGGGTGGAATGAATGACCGTTACTGAGAAGTAAAAGCAACACAAGAAGAAATGTCAAATGTCGAAGAAGAGGGGAGAAACAGAGAGAGAGAGAGAGAGAGAGAGAAGAAAGAAGGGGAAACGCAGTTGCGGGAAAACAGCTTTGCCGACAACCCTTTTCTGTCTTTAATAGCCTCTTGCTTGAGAAGCTCGAGTTACTCACAATTCTCTTTTGGTTTTTGCACGCGTTATCTCTGATTTTCAGTGATTGGACGAGAACAGTGGAAAAAGTGGCTGCATTTCATGACAGTGACTGCGACCGACCGAACTCGATTCTCAGAATGACACCCGAATGATGCTTTTTAATGAGAGTGACGAGCAGATATTCTTCAATGCAAAAGAATCTTCAATGGACACACACACACACACACACACACACACACACACACACACACACACACACACACACACACACACACACACACGGAGAGAGAGAGATAAACAAACACAAGCACACACACACAAACACACACACACATGCCGCTGGAGAAATATATGTTACTACCGCTGCTACTGCCTGTTTCGGGACTCAGTGGAAATGGCACTGAAAGTGATCATGAGAACTGGATTTTAAACGCCAAAAAATTGCACCTGAGCCTTTGTGTAAGACTTTATGAGAAAATAGACAAATGATGAACAGAATTAAAATTAGACAGGAAAGATTTGGTAATATTATAATAATAATAATTAAATGAAGATAAAAACTTGGATGATTGTTATTAAACATCGATGACCAATCACTTCTGCTAATAATGAAAATCAATACAAATATAAAAGCCTAATTCTCATATTGAATTTGTATCAAGAAAAGCATTAATCCACAAATTCATGTAAATATTTTGAAATTTAATAAGCGATTTTTATGATTGATTTGCGTTTTGTTGATATCTGATTCCAAGTCGAATTTTCTTTGACAAAAGAGCGAAATATTTTCGAAATCTATTCCAAAACACATTAAATTAGGAAAAAGTCAGAAGTGCAAAACAATGTCCATTCTATTTGAGGGCTGCTGTCTTTAAATAAAATCCTCGGAGCTTATAAATTCTTCAGCTTTCATATATATGGTGTAGACATGTAATGAATTATTACCATTTTTGCATTCTTTGGGGGGGATACTGTCTTTATCTTTAATAATCCTTAAGACAAATTTATTCTTCAGTCTTTTTTATATCGTATGAAGTCTTGATTTTTATTATTTCATTCTATTTTTGGCTGTTGTTGTTACTTTAAAATTAAAAAAATCTCAAAGCCGATATATTCTTCGGCCGTCATATATCGTCAAAAGTCTTGAAATAGATTATTGCTATTATTGTATACATTTTTTTAGTTAGTATCGTTATTTTTACCGTTATTATCACCGTTACGAGCGATATTTTATTCAGTTAAATGGAAGGAACTGATGCCTCAAAGATTAAGCCAGTATTCCAGCGGAAAATTTAAGTCTTCCTTGAAAATCAACAGAAATATATACGTAGGAGGTTCTACCATAAAAGTTTGAATCATGGGAAATGCCGGCTAAATTGACAGCTAACTGATTAACTTATTGATATTGCACGACAGTCCGAGTAACATTTTGTTGTCAATTAAATTCAAATTTGTTTCTCCTTTACGGCAGAAAATTTCGAAATTTGTAAAGGATACTTATGGACAATTATCTATTAGGCTTATCGGAAAATATTGTCCGATTTTAGAAGCCAGTTTTATTCCTGAATTAATATATTGAAAAAGTATTTAAATCAGTCAAAATAGGAGCCCTGACCATCTGTACATTTCTGACATCGTGTTACAAGATTATTTATGCCTTTACGATAAAACTCTCACGCTTTGGACGCCAAGAAATCTTTGAATGCAGTTTCTGCATCTTTTTAGCAAAGGAATGTGTTTTGTTTTGAAATATTGTCAAGATAATTGTAAAAGTGGTAGTTAGTGGGAGAGAGTTCAGAGGAATATGATGGATGTTACAAAGTCTCGCATCTCATGCAGTGTCATCTTGACAATATGTGTTTGGGCATTGTTATGGAGTAGAATTCGATCTCGTCAATTAACCACTGCCAGTGGAATTTTGCTTAACTGAATGCGCATTTCACCCAGTTGCTGGCTATAAACTTCGGCAATGATGATCTGATTAGATTCCAAAAAGCTGTAATGAATAATAATTATAATGGCAGAACACTAGACAGTCACCATGATTTTCTACTGGTGGCATTTCGGTTTTGACAAGTGTTCGGGTGCTTTGTCTTGATCAAGCCAGTGAGCCGACTGTTATCGATTATTGTAAAGGTTGTCACAGCCGCAATAAGCTGCCCCAAAACAGGAACGAATAGGATCACAATTCAATATTCAAACAAGAAATGAATCATCGGATTTCACAGATACAAGCATCGAACAGATTTCAAAACGTCGAACTCTTTTATTATCACTGAGTTCACATGGAACCCATTTATCAAGTTTTTTCCCCAGGCCAATTCTCTTGAGATAGTCTGATATTGTTGAAATGCTGATACCCATTAATTGAGACATTTCTCTGAAACTTTGACATGAGTTTTGTTCAGCTAGTGTTTTCAGATGTTGATTGTCAATTGCAGACTGACTTCCTCTACCGCCTTGATTCGGATCTTCGCTGTGGAACTTCAGAAACTAGCTTCTGATTGCAAGTGGATCCTTGATAACAGTTTGAGAAGTATGAGGAACATGTTTGAGCTCATTTTTATTACAAGTCACACATTATCTGAGACATTTCTCTGATACTTTGATATGGGTTGTGTTCAACTAGTGTTTTTAGATAATGATCATCAATTGTAGATGGACGTCTTCTACCACATTGACCATCAAGCGTCGTATCTCCACTGCGGACTCTTTGGTTATCACTGAGTTCATGTGGAACCCATTTATCGAGTTTCTTCCTCTTGCCAAATTTCTTTAGATGGTCTGATTTTGTAGAAATGCTGATGCCTATTGTCTGACACAAGGAAGTTCACTTTTTTCAATTTAATACTTACCGTAATTAGGCATTTAAATTCTGTACATAATATCTTTCTAATTTTATCGATTTTAAAGTTAGTAGAGTTCTTTATAACCATAAATCCATCGTCTCTGTATAAACCAATGTCAGTTATATTAATTTCATGGTACGCTGTGAGATTGTTTAATATAAAAAGACCTATATGGTCAGAAGACTCAGCTGAGTCTAGTGATCCCATTGTGATGTCAAAGTGGTCATAAGAATTTTTTATCCATTGCTCACCTTTATGTATCAGTACCGATTTTTTCGCATTTATAATAATACTCTTTCTTCTTCTGTAATATCCGTGTACTGGGTAGCAAAGTCCAACGCATTCATGAACAGTTCTTTAGATATTGGTTGATAATAATGTTCAATATCAAACTGCATTAGTGTTCACTTAGTTTTATCTTTAATATCAATAAACCAGTTTGTTACTTCTTTGGTATTAATCCAAAGTTTCAACCCTATTTTTTCTTTAATTTGTTGATTAACCCTTTCTAGGTTTTTTTTTTACTTATTTTGCCGATCTCAGGTCTTGTTGGATTTATTATCTTTGTAGTTGGATTAACTTCGAAATCTGGTTTGTGGCCCTTTAAGGTTATATAGCACTCTTTTTCAGCAAGTTTACTTACTCTATCTGAAGATTAGTGATAGAAGAAAAACTGATAAAAGAAATATACATACTTATATTTGATATTTAATAATAATTTTTAGTAATTTAAGTAATTCTATTACATTTATTTGTTTTTAAAAGAAGTATAGTCTATTAGTAATTAAAATCAAAAATAATATTTTAAAATTGTAGTTCAATACAATGTGTTCTGATCCAAACACCCCTTTTAGAAAGAATCTTTATGTATACAAATACAAATTTAACGGAAAAATACCGCTAAACCTTTTGTCGTTGATAAAAACCAGACGACATGCGTTAAACGGATGTCGTAATTCGTTGAAAAAGGCACCCCTACCCTACCTAGACTTAACCTCTTTTCGAAAGTAATTCATATTTGATACAATAGTCGTCAGTATAAGTAAACACGCTAACGCCCCTTGTCAAAATGATTGGATTTCTCCGTATCCTTGGAAACAAATATTATGAATGTATCTTCTTATATAACTCAGTAAACCACAGAACTAGGGCCTTAAATTTAATTATATAATTGAATTTGAAGTTTTTAGTTTCTGTTTTTGAAACATGTTAATTCCTGTGTAGCGATGGAAACATTTTTTAAATCAGTTAATATATATATATATATATATATATATATATATATATATATATATATATATATATATGAAGAGAGTGCTAGAGACTGAGAGAGAAAGAGAGTTTGTATTTAAAACTGTGACGCTAAAAACGTCAGTTAATTAATTAGTTAGTTAATTAATTTGACAATGAAGTAATGATTATTGAATTAATCTCGCAGACAGCTTTGCA
Organism: Acanthosepion esculentum; assembly: GCA_964036315.1. Lineage (NCBI taxonomy): Eukaryota > Metazoa > Mollusca > Cephalopoda > Sepiida > Sepiidae > Acanthosepion > Acanthosepion esculentum. The sequence continues at coordinate 104,023,149 of OZ038500.1, forward strand.
AAACTTGAAGAAAATGATTATCCGCTATTAACCTGGAATTTGACACGTGTATCAACCGACATACAGCTTCATCGGCCAACGAAGCTTGAAGTAGGCCAAGATTTCACCGATTGTGCCAAGTTGGACAAACAGAAAAGAACAGGTTGGCAAAGCAAGTAAACATTTTTAGTCTGTATCGATGCGTGTTGAGCAACAAGGACATCATGAAGACATAAAATGAGTCTAAAACGCAATCGTGCTGTTTAATTTTCTTTATAGAGCTGAATCCTGGGTCATATACAAGCGTTATCCTAACCCTAAACCTGTTACTTCTTCCAACGTTTCCCTCGGCGTCTCTTCGTATCATTGTCAGTGTATCCGGCAGTGACTTTAAGACTATCCGTAAAGTCTGTATACCCTAGGCAAAAATGCATATTTTCAAGAAATAAAATTTTCAGTAACATTTTACGGATTTAGAATATTAACAAATAACATCTTCAATATAATTTCCATCATTTCTGATGCAAAGGTTGATGCGCTTTTCAAGATTCACGTGAACTCGATGCAATAACTGCATATTGTCGTTGATTTTAGCACATTCACTCTTTATGCGTTCAATCAAGTGTGTTGCATCTTTGATTTTCAGTGAGTCCACTTTCTCTTTTACCAAGAAAAAGAAGTTAATTCTTTCTTCTTTCGACAAAACCATGTTTAATCTGTGGAGGTAAAAAGAAATATAGTTAATGAGATTTCCTCTGTGTCCAGAGTTTAGGGACACTTCCCCCCACATTTGTATAAGGTTCACTTGGAATTAATTTTTGTGCCGAAAATATTTTTACTTCATTTCTAAAGAGGAATCTATTTTGAAGAAAATTCATATTCGATATTTGTAACTGAAACATTTACATTGTTTTCTTGAAATAAATGTTAAGCTCTTCCATTCTAAACATTTCCAAATTCAAACCCTTCGTCTGATAAACAATTTGTAAAAATTCTGTTACAAATGACAATATTCCTTACCGATATTTATTAGCTTCTGACCAGGATACAACGAGACGACTACTACTGTTTACTAAATATACTTCAAGTCTTAGTTTGAGGCACCCAGTGAGCTTTAAAAAAACTACTATATTATTGTTCTACGAGATAAATATGATAATCATATCTTCAGTGCGAGTTGCCCAAAAGCTATTACTAAAATAAAAAGTGGCTACATAGCGCGTTTTTCTATATGACAAAATCAGAAAGTGATAGCGCACAGGAGGAGAACAGTGCGTATGTGTGTGTACTTGGGCTGTGTGTGTGTGTGTGTGTGTATGTGTGTTAGAGAGAAAGATTAAAGAACAGCATTAACAAAGACGTTAGCTACATATTTGTCAAGTGTTAATAACAATAATAATAATAATAATCAAATAATGATTTAAAGTGATTACATTGAAACAAAAATTATACGGAAGATTTTCAAGCTCAGATTATCAGTATTGTTATCATTATTAATAGTTGCATTATTACTATTATTATTAGTAGTAGTAGTAGTAGTAGTAGTGGGTTGATGTTTGCTTTTTAATTTTTCATTGAATACAATTGTTTGACAGGAGGAAATTAGGTGTATTTCGTTTCGGTGCAAGGTCATCGGATCCGGAATTTGATAGTCCTGTAAAGGTCTGTTCTTGTGTCGGATCCCTCTTTTTTTTAACAGCCGCCATCTTTCTTCATTTCTTCCCCTGTCCCACCCTCAACATTCAGACCCACTCTTTTCCAACACATTCTTGTGTTTTATTCAGACCTTGACAGGGGTGGGGATTGGAGAACCAGCAGAACATATAAACCCGACGTTGGTTGATTCTGTTGTATCAAGAATAAACCCAACCCATACATGTCTGGGATCCCCACTCCTAGTGTTCTCGCTAACAATTCAAACACCACCACCGGATCTCTTTTTAAAATTAACGCTACGCTTCAGTGATTTGTGTATAATTTGCAAACCATCTCTAAATACACAGAGAATTACAGGCGGAATTTGAAGGTTGGCTTAACAATTAGTGAAAAATACTGAAATACCAATATGAGTGAGGTTAAATAGCCAAGTAAGAAGTGATAATTTACAATCTGAAAATCCATTTTTACAAAACTGTATAATTAGTTTTAAAATGGCGATGTGTCTGCCTCTGAATTGATTAAATTTACAAAGAGGAAGTTCATTTAATCTGGCATAACAGGGAGCTTTGGGGACCCTAGTGAGTATCAAATTCACTACACGAATGAATTAGTCTCTCTACGTTAAGGTGCATTTGTCCGTATATTTAAGATTGAAATTGATCCAATGAAATAAATGTATTCAAACTTTTAACAAGATTTTACTGGTTGTTGTTAACATTATCTCTTATTTACAACAGATATTTACTAAACTTAGTTTAATACTAAGAGGGTTGTGGACAGCAAAGAAGATTGTGCTTCGCCAGCCATCCAAATAAGGAAATAGTTCCTGCTTTGAAAAGCAACATTTGAAATAATACGTTTCACTGGGATCGAATATCGATAGTTAGTAATTGTAGAAAATAGGAAAAATATTGATTAACTTTCAACATTTTCATTCTTTTCCCAATTTCGCGAAATCATTTTTAATTTTAAACGAATTAAGTAACTTCCTAATTTGATTTTTAAACGAAGTCTTCGAGGTTTCTGAACATTTGTCGTTTTTTCAATTTTTACTTCCTTTAAAACCTTTCACCTACGCTATATAAGGTTGAGATGCTATTGTCCTGTGGGCAAAACCATGAGACATTCATTTACAATGAATTTGATATTAATTTCGGCTGAAAATAATGCTTTCCCAACCGATTTGCGGCAACGTACGTGACACATGCCAATGCTTTCTTTATCAATCTCCGCTATCAAACTCCCCACAAAAAATGAAATTATTTATGCCTACGCTCTGCTCGCGTGATTTGCAGATCTCGCATTGAAACCATGAAGAAAATGTGATAAGACCATACAGACACGAATACTTAATGCCATTAGGTTCCATTAAGGGTGGTACGAGTTTTCCTTTCACAGTGAAACATCCAACTCGTAAAACGCAGGTTATGTTATTTGACAGCCTTTAAAAACTAACATCCATAACATTCATGTCTACAGATTTACTTCCTTCGCAACACTTCCGAACAGTCTGTTTAAAAGAGTAAATTCTCAAATATATAAAAGAAAGTTATTGTTAGATTGTGCAGACACTCATTTGGGAGAAAAGAATTACATTTTACATTTCTTTATTCGAACTATTGTCCTCATCTTTGTGTCATCACAACGTTTCGGCCGTTGTACTCACCGGCTTCGTCAGAGGTAACCTACAGGCCATTTTGAACTGAACCTTTTATTTAATCAGGAGGTATACCTCGTCCCACTGCCCAAGTCTGGGGATACATCATCAAGTTCTTATTTTTTTTAAAATTATTTTTCAGTCATTGCTCTCTCATTTTCACCGGCCCAGAGATTGAACTCACAGTGGCTACGACACCAAATTCATATATCGGCGCTTTAATCCACTGAGCCGGACAGGGTGTACTTGGTCTCAGTGGAAATGGGTGAGAGCAATACCTGAGCAATACTAAAAATAAGAACTGGACATTGGCAGTGGAACGAAACAGTCTAGTTTATTCTGCACTTGGGTTTCTAGAAATGTGAGTCTAAACCTTAATTTTGCTCGTCGCCTCATACAGCTAATATCAAGTCCGCTATTTCTGGCACTAGTTTGATTATTTTTTAATATAACCATATATTATTCACCGTCACTTTTCTGATGTATTCTTATTGAAAAGATGAAAAAAATTCGGACAACAGGCGAGTGTAACAGATTCTTGAAGAAAGTCAGCATGACATCTTCTATTTTGGTGAACGATTCTAAGCTGGAATGTTTCAAAAGAAAATTAACAAAACTTGATTCGAATTTCTGACAAAAATGAAGAAAGAATTCCAAAAATATGTGGAATAATGAATATAATTCATCTCAAAACTTCCAACATCATTTATTGAGAATATTATTTACAATGATAACAACAGATTTGCATTAAGTGATTTTACCCAAGAAGTGACAAAATAAGTACAAAAGAGAATTATCATTTTCCTTTTGTTTTCTTTTGTTAAATGTACTTTAGTAAATGTGTGTATAACTGTGTCTGTACGGATGGATGAAGGAAAAGTCTTAGCTTCGGATCCACATTTATTTCCACTCAATAGGCCCCTAGAATAATTTGAAACATAACCGTTACTCTCCACTAAAATAACCGTTAGATTAATGGAATAAACTACCCACAATGCAATACAATAGATCTGTATATATAAATAGTCATACAAAAACACAACGTACATAGCCTGTCGACTGCGTTTATCATGTATATATATATATATATATATATATATATATATATATATATATATTTCGTAAATATGTATATTTCGTATATATATATATATATATATATATATATATATATATATATATATATATATATATATATATAATAAATAGACTTAAACACTAATATTCCATGGTCATAATTTATTCCATTGGAATCGTGAAAACGATCCAATTCATCAGACCTACAAATTCAAAAAGAAAACAGAAAAAACAACTCCGGGGAAAAAATAAAATAAAATTTAGTGAGAGTGTATGTATGAGAGTGGGGGACGAACGCTAGAGCAAATGAGATCTATAGAGAGGGGTAACAGACGAGAGAAGAACAGGAAGGTCTAAAGATGAAGGGGGACTAAGATTTAACAGAGAGAAGTTTTAAAGAGGGGAATGAAAGACGGTTTAAGTGAGAAAAATATGCATATTTTCAAATGTCCAAAGATACACCGGAAAAGTGTATACATTTCTTGGTGACATACACACACAATAGACGATATAATCTTAAAGTTCAGAAGATGAGAGAAATAGAGGAAGAGAAGTAGAAAAAGGGGTGGGAGGAAGTAGGGTGGGGGAACAAAAATCGAATAGCGTTTATAAAAGGGCCGCTGCGTAATTAAGAAAATTTGACAAAGGTAATATCAGGTTACAAATCTAATATAAACACAAAAATATAAAAATAACGATTATCTAACCTAGCGAGGACCTCAATTTCTATGTTCAAAAATACATACGTATACACACATACACAACAACATAAGTACATCCCCACACACATACATACATATATATATATATACACACACATATATATATACATAGATACATACACACATACACGCATACACGCACATATATGTTCATACATACACACATATATATACATACATACATAAATACATACATCCATAAACATCCGCTCGTACACATATATGTATCTGCACACATATATACATACGGACATACACATACGTGAACATAAACAATATATACATAAAATCTTACACATATATGTACATATACATCTCCATACAAATACCTGCACCCACCCATCTAAACAGGTAAACGATGAATCCCTCTATCTATCCGTCTAACTATACATACATATGTAGATATACGCATATATACAGATATATATGTATACATACTCAAACATGCACACACACACGCATATAAATACATCTACATCTACCTACATATACATACATCTATATATGCATATACACATATATCCACACATACATCCATATATCTACATGTGTGTATATGTAAATATATGGATGTATGTGTGGATATATGTATATATACATACATATTTACATATACATACATATATATATACATATTCATATATACACATACACACACACACATACACACGCATATGAATATATAACTCAAAATATACAAGCTAAAAAGTTCTCAAAATCAAAAAATTAATTAAAAAATTTCGGTGGGGAGACCATATCCATCCATATATACATTTAACATATAAAAATATACGGGTGGAATTAAATTAATTTATACCTCAAGAACATTGAAGAAGACAACATTAAGAATATTAAAAATACTAAAAATATTTAAAATATTAAAAACAGGCTGAGTGAGTAACGTTTATCTATCTCTTACGTTTGTATATATACCTAGGTATATAAATATCATAATACTATCTGATTTTGCAAATCAGTTACTAGGGGAAACGTCTACCTATATACCCTCTCACACATATATCACCACATGAAAAAAGAATAACAAAAATTTGAAATACATAGCGCATCACATAAACATACACAAAGATACATACAGATAATAGTCATTCCGTTAAAAAGTCATGTCCGATGTTATTGAACCAAGATGGAAATGTCACAAGCGACAACACGTTACAAAACCGTGTTTATGTTTTGAATCGTTTTTTGTGCCTACATTTAGAAAAGATCTCACTACGAAGATTTAGCAACTCATCTTGATTCTTATCTTTAATAATAATTTTTTTCCGCAATGCACAGATCACACCGTTCACGGAAGTTATTAGGGGTACTGGTTCTTGATAAGTATCTCCATTCGAAAAGTGGGGTTAGTCCCTTATCCACCAGATCACAGTAGTGTTTGGATAAGGAAGTTTGTTTTTTGATGTATCTATATCTAAAAGAGCGTCTATGGTTGTATAGACACTGCTTCCAATCACCCGCGGATATACCTATATACCTTTTTTTCTCGTTTATATTTTCCTCGGGGAAGATAGTTGCCTTGTAGACTAAATTTTTATACATACATTTACCCCCGATAGGACAAAGGTTTATATTCCTACAACTGCAGGTAGGATCACTAGATTGATTTCGTCTTATAAAAGGCCTAATTGCCACTCAAGGCAAGGTAGTGGCCGATTTAATGGGGTTGTTGAGAGGAAAGGAAGCAAAGGTTACTTATTGTGAGGGTAATATATACAAAGAGAGAAAGGTAGACAGTGTGAGAATAGGTATAGACAAAACATTGTGATTTTAAGTTTCACGCTTCAATGAAGAAATTTGATCAGGTCTGTATTTATATCAATATAAGTTAATACTCGTTTATTAAAGGTTACAAGCAAGAAATGATATTTTAAATTTTAACATAACTTTTCCTTCTTTCATTCGAGTGAACGGACATCTATGCCCGAACTTTTCGAAGGTTTGCCGGTCTCTCAACGGCTTTACAAATAGCCCAAAAAGCAATAGAAAGTTATTTTACACAGTAAGCACTGACTGACTTTGAGGAACAAATGTATTTTAATTCCCTTATCGTTTAATAACTGCATGTTAATGTAGCTTTATATATGGCAGGATGTAGTAAGGTTCTCCATCTGACTCCCTTCGCAAAATCTCACTCAGTGATACCAAAAGCACATTTTTAAAGACTTTCTAGTTCAGGTCGGGAACTTTTCAACACCCTGTACACACACACACACACACACACACACACACACACACACACACACACACATATATACATATATATATATATATATATATATATATATATATATATATATATATATAAGATTGAATCAAATGAACACATACGTATTTACTTTCTTACATATGACTTTGACAAATATTATCAACAGTGAATTTGAAATTTGTCAACTTGATACAAAACTAAATATTTCCCGTTGAATAATTACAGATTATTGGATGGTAGAAATTCTTCAAATATTTCCTGGTTTCTAAATCTTTTTTTTTTCTTGGAAGGGTTCCAGACACTATGGACAACCATTGGTAAAATGTGAGTTTGCTGGCTCTGGCAAAATTCCATAGCCCAAATCCGTTATTTTCTAAAGAGTGATTCGTGAAGCCTGAAGCCGAGCTTTATTTAAGATAACTGGCCCATAACTATTGACCAATGTTCGTTTAGTAGGTCTTCATTTTTCAAGCATGGCGTCGATTACTTAACAGCAGGATTCCGCTATGATCGATTGTCCTTATGACAAAAGAGAATAGTTGATTATCTCCTTTGTTGACCCCCATGAAATCATCATGGTCTTGTTCAGGGGCAGTAGTCTGGGCGAATCATCGAACTCCATTTACCGTTCTGATTTGATCGTAAAACATTGGGAAAAGCTCCATATTTTCATCAGAAATAAAAACACATTTCTAAACATGGTGTTGCAAGGAATAATGATAACCACGTCTTAAAAGGGCGTTGTTTCTGATTTGCTGTCAATTTATGGGAAGTCCTATACCACCCATAATAATACAATATATATATATATATATATATATATATATATATATATATATATGTTTGTGTGTGTGTGTGTGTGTGTGTGTGTGTGTGTGTGTGTGTGTGTGTGTGTTTGTGTGTGTGAAGGCGCTCATACATTCAGGCAATATTTATAGTTATGTCTCACTTAGAAAAAAATATTAAACATATGTCTATCTATATTTGTTGAGTGGAGACGTTGCGACCCGTATTTTGCACTGTCTTGAGTGTTGAGTGCTTTAATTTACTACATAGGTAGATGTTTGTCTTTTAGTCTTTTTAGTCATTTTTCTTTTTTTTCTTTCCTTGTTCAAGATATTATGTTTTCTAAGGTATTAGGTCTTTTAGTAAATTGTATGTTGGTCACACCAACGTCGCCTGGTCAGACAAATCACTTTTCTAGTGTTTTTTTCTGTAGACGGTCGCGTTCGTGTATAGAGGAAACTGAATGAGCCTATGGAGGCAGCTTGTCAACATGCCAATGGTGGCTCTGGAATGGTGTGAGTTGGTGTTCACCATGCCATTGAAATGAAACTGAAGACTCCTGTTGACAGGTGCAACATACACAAATTATATTGCAACTGTTGTGGATACCGGGGAGGGAATCCTGCACAGATAAATAAACAACGCCAGTAATTGAAATAGGAAAAATAAGTGTATTGAACGTAAGAATACAAACTTGAAATGAAGATTAGTAGTCCAGGAATGCGGGTTAGTAGAAAGTATATGTACAAGTCTCTGTAAGTGGAACCGTAATTCTCTCTCTCTCTCTCTCTCTCTCTCTCTCTCTCTCTCTCTCTGGACTCGACGTATCTATAACTCTGTCAGAATAAGTATACTTTAGACGAGTCCATCTTGTGTAAAAAGGGGAGAGCCCCACAACAGCAACCCTTTTATGTGTACCGCATTTCCCGCTGGTAACGGTTTGTTCCCATAGTGAAGAGGTAAACAAAATTAATTTCAGGAAAATTCCACTGACATGCAGTTAATTCACTCTGTTACAACCAGTTATTGAACTTACCTGGATAAATGTAAGCACACAACGACTCCATTACCTCGTAGACTACCTGTCAACGAATGTATCTGCGATTGTGTGTATATTGCACTTTTTAATCGGTATATTTTTTCGTTATATGTTATAATAACCCCAGTTGTGTCTGCTTTTAACTGATCTGAGGTCGAACTGTATACGAGACGTGTGATAAATAAATAAACGTCCTTAACAAAATTATCAATGAGATTGACTTACACGCGATTACAGGGAGTATGATAATTCTGTTTTCGATTTCATAGATTTTCACATTTTATTGCTTCAGACCCTGCGCAATCATTGAGGTAACTATTTTCCACCAATGTACACCTCTATTTTTTATTTTGACATTTTTGGCCGATGCCTTCTTCAGCCCTTTTCAGATGCATGTTAATACTGTGACCTATATATTGATATTACTTTTATTTTATTTCTGTTGCTTTTTACTGTTTTTTATTCTTTGAAAGTTTTCTGTATATATTTGAATTCTTTAAATATTCATTGTTATACGCTTATCGTTCAGACAGGCTTTTGCAAAGATAGAAAAGCCTGTGGTTTATTATTTATTTCTCACATGCTAAAAAGATCATAGAATGACGGCTTGGGGATTGCAATAAAAATCTTTTAATTTTATAATATTTGTCAATGCATAAGCTACAAAATTTAAATAATATTAGTTCTTTCATCAAGTAGAACGCATCATGCAAGAGAAAGATTGGAATGAGAGTAAATGTCTTTTTGTTCTTTGTACTAATGTGAGAAGAGATGAGATTCGAATCGTTGGCTTCTGTTCTATAAAACGTTAACACAATCGCGCAGTGATATTGCTGGAGTCAAGTAAGAATATACCGTGTGGCTGTTTTTGAAACATCGATAAAAATGTTGACAAATATATGGAAAAATGAAAGCAACAAATTTCAGGACGCCTGGCAATACAGACAGCCTCAAAATATGTGGCTCGAAATGAATGAATATAAAAAAGGATGAATAAAATATACCAAAAGAGTTTCAGAAAGCAATTATAAAAACGGAATTACATGTATATGCGGAATTTTAAAAACATTATTCTTGTATTAGAGACTGGGAGAATTACAAATTTACGTAGAATTGCAAGCGAAACCCAGAACGCTGTGCGAAGAAAGCCATACACCACGTAATCAGAAAATGTAGGAAAATGGCCGCGAAAAATAATGAGAAAAATAAATATGGCAGAGTAGTGACGGTCATACGCTGGAAACTGTGTCAACGTAACGGAGAATAAGAAGTTGAAAAATACCAGGACTTTGCTCAAGAGATGTGAAATATATAGAATATGAAGATATGAGTTCGATGTTCAAATAGTAGGCGTAATTGGAATCGTGCCAAAACTGGAAATGAGAATAGATGAATTGGAAATCAAAGGAAGTCTCCGATTATACACATACCATTACGTTACTAGGATCTGCGAGGGCTACTGAAAAAGGTGCTAGATATTTGAGGCGGTTTTCTGTGACATAATGATCAGCGATTACCAGAAAGAAACAGTTGTTCGCACATTTTGTCAAATTCAATCCGGAAGTCAGTGTATTTTTTAAGCTTGTCAATTTCTTTGACCTTTGATATTATGGTCACCAGTAACAGCCACGTCATTAAGGGAGCAGTTTTTGTTTCTTTATCAACAACGGTGAAGTCAGGTTTCATAATTGTTACAGGTTCCATGTCCGTAACCAGATCATAATGACGTTCATACCAGTTTCTGTTTACTTCTCCAGTTGAAATATTGGCCCACTCTGTCATGGCGGAGTTTTATATTCGGTGGATGTTAATGCCGTGCAGCTTGATACAAGTTGCTTAATTATTTCTTTGTATTCATCACATAATTTTAGTTTAACACAATTTTTCAGTGTGTTTGCTTGTAATTTCTAGTTAGCAAGCATCGTCGCAGTGCAGCAAGAATAAAAGCTTCGCTATCAGCTTTTAATCCTACACTAAGCAAACACCGATGAGTATTGGGTTTGTCTACATCAGCTTGCTTGGCACGGCCAAAATATTGATCAGGAAGACGTTTATCTTACCATTGTTCATTGCATTTGTTTTTACCTTTTCTTTTAGTTCATTTATGTTCTTCGACGCAGATCATCATCTTCTATAGTTTCCAAGTATCTTTGAAGATCGATAGTTGTAGTTTTGTACAACAGTTCTAGTTGAACTAATTCTCTGTTTCGCTTGGATCTTGACACATACAGATGATCAATATCGGCCTTAGGATGATGCATGCGGAAGCTTTCTCGTTTTGACATCCATTCGCTTAATATCAGCTACGGTCCAATTAAGGATGTTGAAACTGTATTGTACCACAGATACAGCCAAAGTGCTTATGACTGATATGTTTTTATGAATTCAACTCGGTATTTAACACCAAACGCACACGCCTGTAGTATTCTTTTAATACATTCTCTATTATTTGGGAATGCTGTATTCCATCTACTTCGTTGACTTCTTGTTCCAGTTCCCTAATCTTGATGAAAATCTCGATCTACTGAGTGTATTTCTGCAATTCTCTTCTTTCTTGAATGTTACTTTTACACATTTAGCTAATCCAAAGTCCATATAATCACTAAAACATTTTAGGAAACCATTCAACTTATTGATGTCTTTAGCAAGGAAGTTATTATTATTATTTGTCGTTTTGCACGGATTATTGTATGTTATTAGCTTCTTGGATATTAAGCTACATTCTTCATCCTAATGCATTCAGTAATTTTCTAACTGTTGAAGCAAACAGGCTTTCTTCAAAATAAAACATCACTGACGACTAATGAGCAAATCTCTTTGACACTGTTCTTCATTCTTCGATTACAATAGGCGCAATCTTTGCGTCATGGTAATTCCGTATCCTCTTGATTTCATACTTTAGAAGTCTATAGAGTTCTCAGGTTTCTGATCTTTTTTCTTGACTCTTCTGGGATCAACCGGAAATGCAGCGTCAATAAAATAAATCTTTAATTTTTTTTATCGTCGATAAACATTTCAGGTTTCTGATTACACCATTTATTTGCACACACAAATCCAAATTTTAACAAAATTTACAGTGTAAAACACCAATCATTATTCTAATTTATATAAGCCTTCTTCTTCTTCTTCATCTTCTTCTTCTTCTTCTTCTTCTTATTATTATTATTATTATTATTATTATTATTATTATTGCAGATAGTACGTTTATTTTCAAGGATGTTTGTTATGTTACTATAATAAATAATGGTATTGTATGCAGTGTAAATTTTGTTGAATTACATCCAGTAGACATGTTCATAATTGATGTTATTAATTTTTCATTTCTTGCGTTTTTTTTATAAAGGCTTCCATCACATTTATACGGATTTTAAAGTTGGTGGTACGTATCGCATTCGTGCTCTCGATATACAATTTCATGTCCGTCTCAAGCTCTGGTCAGTCGTCGTGATAGGCGAAGGGTGTGTCCAACATAATTATTCATGGGTTTTTTTTCATCGTGCAGGTAGTATAACAAAACCCTTTGTACGCATGCAATATATATATATATTTTTTGAATTTGTAGGTCGGATGAATTGGATCGCGATTACGATTGCAATGTAATAAATTATAACCATGGAATATTAGTGTTTGAGCCTTATATATATATATATATATATATATATATATATATATATATATATATATATATATATATATATATATATAAATAAAAAGAAAGAACAGTAAGATATATAATCCAGTGTTCTTATTGATATTATTATTTTTACAAAATAGTGCTCAATTTAAATTTACAGAGCATTAATATTATAAATTAACTGATTTAAAATATGTTTTTTTTTCGCTACACAGTGATAAACATGTTTCCAAAAAGGAAGCTAGAAGCTTCGAATTTAATTTCGTAATTAAATTAAAAACGTTAGTTCCATTTCATCCTCAAGCGAATTTTGGAGTAACTTATTTTTAAAATTTAAAGACTTTTAAAGACACTGAAAAAATTCATAATTCACTGTTTCCAAGGATACAGAGAAATCCAATCATTCAGACAAGGGGTGGTGGCGTGTTCATTTTTATTAACTTTTGTTGTATCATTTATTAGTGACGTTCGAAAAAGGGGTTATGTTTGGTAGGGTAGGGATGTATTTTTCAACGAATTCTGACATCCGTTAAATGCATGTCGTCTGGGGTTTTTTTTAATTTTATTGTTAACGGCAAAAATTCTTAAGTCATTTTTCTATTTGTATACTTAAATATTTTTGGGGGATGGTTTAGGTTAGAATACTTTTATTTAACTACAATTTTAAAATATTTTCACTTTTAATTTTTAATAGACTATATTTCTTTTTTAAAACAAGTAAATGTACTAGAATTACTTACAGTATATAAAATTATTTTTTCATATCAAGTTTAAGTATGTATATTACCAGGTCACATTTTTTTTATAATTTTATTTTTAAATATTATTTAAGGAAAGTTTTTGACAATGACGGCAAAAAATAGCTAATTCATTTCTCTGATTCAGTAAACTTTTGTTTTTTATAAACTTAGTAATATATAGTTTCTCATGTATGTACAAAGGACATGGGTCATTTAATAGCCACTATCTTTTAGAGATTTATTATAGAAATTAATATGTTCATCGAAAATCTTGTCATTTGCTGAATTTGTACGTATTCTTTTTCGGATAGATAAAGGTATATGCTTAATTATAGATGGGGGTGATTTAATTTAAGGTGTATATATAAAGGATTGGTATTGAGTTTTTATAAGGTGTGTATGTATTTTTCTTTAAATCTAATGTTATATCAAGGAAGTTAACTTTTTTTAATTTAGTGCTAACCGTAATTTTCAAGTTCATGCTTTTAAATTCTTTATATAATACCTTTCTAATTTTATCTGTTTTAAAGTTAGTAGAGTTTCTAATAACCATAAGACCATCGTCTCTGTATAAACCTATGTCAATTATATTAATATCACGGTGCGCTGTAAGATTGTATAATATAAAAAGACCTATGAGATCAGAAGACTCAGCTGAGGTTATAGTGATCCCATTGTGATGTCAAAGTGGTCGAATGAATTTTTTTTATCCATTGCTCACCTTTATGTATCAGTACTGATTTTTTTTATGTATCAGTGTACTGATACACTTATATATATATATATATATATATATATATATATATATATATATATATACGCGATATGATTTTTGGTATTAATTTCATTTCGCATTTTTCTGGTTGCATATGATATATAGCTGATTAAATTTCGCGTAAATGGAATTATATCTTTTCTTATCTTCACAGTAATTATTAATTATCGGCAGATCTATCAGATTTTAATTGGTCAACGAAATGGGAAAGTGTTTAATTTGAGTTTGTTCATTCCTGGTTTTGGAATCGAAGTTAAAGTGACGCAGAACTAAAACGTTTCCTCAATACAGGGAACCTCATACCTTTCTATGCGAATTACGTACAAAATTTGTACAGTTCATTTGTCATATTGCAGGAATGGGGAGTTAATATCTGTTAAATTGATTACTTGGTACCAGGCTTACCACCAGAAAAGAAAATGTCTCTCTTTTACGACGCCAGTTGGGCAACATAATGACTAGATCGTTTCGTCTCAGAAATATATATATAGCGTATATTTCCGCGTATATTTCCGCGTACAAGACGACATTAAACAAAAAAAAATCACCCTTAAAAATTTGGGGTCGTCTTATATCACATTTCTAAAAAAGAAAACTTAAATTCTGATTAATGTTTGTCGGTGGGCTAACCTCGACCTCGTTGTGATAACTAATAACGTATATGAAAAGATACTCATTAACAAATAAATTGATAATAACAGTAATAAAACCATTTCTATCTTGTATATTACTCGCATAATTTCATAATAAATTGCCTATTCGAAGAATAATTCCATATCAATGAAATCAACTTTGTATCCACTGAGTTATGATTGCGTTCATAGCAACTTTTATCGTTCGCTAAACTTTCACTAATCATAATGGTAGTGCTAATTAAGGCAGTAATAACATTTACGATAACATAATATTTATTTCTCCTTAAAAATTAATTATCACTTTGCTGTTAAATAATAACAAAATTTAGGATTATATGCAACCTTTATTTTTCATTTTTGTCCATTTACGGTAGTTGCATTTAAAACTTTTAGGATATTATAAAACCATTTCCCATCAAGTTATCAATATTAATAAATAATCCTATCGTATATCGCCATACTGTTATTAGCGGCATTTTGTGATTGTCGATAAAGTATAAGCAAATAGCCATAAGTACACCAGCCTGGTTGCAACTGTTTAAATATAGGAAAAGAAGAGGAAGAGGAATATGATATCACGTGATGTAACATAAACAAAACAATGGTTTCTCTTAGTAGAGGATGTGTGTAGGAAAACATGATATAGAATCGGTTTTGTTATTTCATCATATTTATATAATCAATAAGCAGTCGTCTTATACAGCAGGTAAAAGATAACTTCATGAAAATTTGCTATATTTTTTACCTCGTCTTATCTACAGGTCGCCTTATATGCGGAAATGTACTGTATATATATATATATATATATATATATATATATATATATATAAATATATATATATACATATATATATATATATATATATATATATATATATATATATATATATATATATATTGACCATACTCTTATATATATGCAAGTGCACCCCCAAAATGACAAAGTGAAAATGAAATTTCTTGTTTTTTTCTGCCTAAATTTCTACTCCGACTATTCACTTCTGTACGTTAAATAAAATCATTTAATTGACAATTTTAGAACCCGTAAGACGCGCGGTAAATAAAAAATGATCTAATGTTAGAATGCAACACAGATCATTCTGGTGATCTAACGAAATGGTAACGAATGGGTTTAAATTCCAACTTAATTCTAAGGCCGTATGAACTTTAGTCCGATGTATGGCTTTTTACTTCAGTGCAAAAATGTTCTAAATTTGTAGATGACATGACAACATTTTGAACGCGGTTTCTTCTTTCTTTTTACTTTCTTTCTTTACAGCTTTAGGTTTTTATTTTCTTTCTAATCAATCATTTTATTCTTTCTTCTTTAATATTAGTTTTTCCTCCTTTTTTTCTGCCCTATCTTTCTGTTCGCACTTGTATTTCTATTCTTTTCCAACATTTCTTTCCTTTCTTCTCTTTATCCACCCCCACCCACCCCACTTTCTTTTTTCGGTTAAAAGGTGAGTATTTTTTTAACGCTAGTCTTCTAATAACTCATTAGCTACTAGGACAGGTGACAGGGTTGGGGCGTTGTACATCGTCCTGTCGGTCGGGCAGGTCGGTATAGAATAGAATCTGTTATGTATTAATGAACAGAATGCAAGAATAAAGGGCCAACAAAGGTGAGAAGCATCGAAGCCGATATGCCCAAATTTTGATTTAAGAATATGAAAGAAATTTCCGGCGTGCTGTCCAGGCAATCAGACTAAACAAATAAAACCCACCCAAAACCTCACCAAACTTGTGGTTGCTGGAATACAAAAGCTTAACAAAATTCTCCATAACCGTCGACTGTCCAAGACTAAATTGCGTTTATTACGGATAATTTCTTGGTAATTTATTTAACGGCATTTTCGGTTGATATAAACGCATATTTTAAAGATAAGGTCACAATGAGGTAGGGGAAAGAAAAATTGCAAAGAGAGAGTGGGGAAATCTACAGAAAAAAGAAAATAAAACGAATAAGTGTATGAAGGAGAAAAGAAACGTAGACTCAAAGAAGAAGTTTATTGATTAATTTTTCATCTGACCTTGACGTAAATTTGTATCAATGGCCTAAAGTATGTCCCTTAAAGAAGAAAACGAAATGAAGGAAAAGAAAGAAAAGAGAGAAAAAAAGAGGTGTAGGAATATAAAGACTATCATGAAGAAAAAGAAGAAAATTATACTAAGATGAAAGAGGAGAAAAAAGAAGGGGATATAGAAATAATAGGATTAGAGCAAGGAAAAGAAAGAGGAAGAGAAAGAAATGAAGGAAAAGAGAATGGAGAAAAAGAGCGAAAGAATGAAGGAGAAGGTTAGAAGAATGAGGAGGAAGAGTTCAATGAAAGAAAAAAAAGGAAGAAGAAGAAGGCTTGCTGAAGTTTGAGAAATTCGGCAAGTCTGTCCGCTCGTTACAGCTGACCTGACAGAGTGAACACTATCATAAGTCATCGCTGACGGGGGCTTGACATCTTCAGTGTGACTCAAGAGTTAGAGTGGTGATGGACGTCTGCAACCCTGCCCATCTGTCTGTCTTTCCGTCCGTACGTACCTATGTATGTATGTCACCGCCTGGGCCCATTAACCATAATCCGTAAACCTCATCCAGACTCCAACGCAGTCGAAGCCACAATTCACGATTCGCAAACATCATCATCAACAATATCAAGGTTAATGATAAGGACAACAAAAAATCTAATGAGGTTGATAGCGGTGACCTTGTCCCATTTCGTACGTTGGCCTACCCAGTTGCAAACGTCTGCTACGTAACGCTCAAAAACAAAAAGGGGCTCTTCCTTTTTGGTTTGAACCTTTAAATGTGAAATCTTGTTTTGGTTTTAAGTTGAATACTGTCAACGTCATGTCACACTTCTAAAGAAACGATAAGCTCACACACACTGTCGTGACGGTCAGCATCTGGCGATAATTTATATAACGCCGATACCCACGAATAGTTTTTATTTCAAGCGGATTATCAAAAAAAATAAAACATTTTCATAATAAACAGAAATATTAATTACTATTAAAAATAATAATATTAATTTCAATAATTAGAATTATTAGGTAAACTAAGTTTAGATTAAATTCGTGTGACACCTAGTGTGGATCAAACTCACGGTCGAATTGGTTTCTGTACTTATATTACTTTACACCAAGACTCATCAATCAGTATCTATTTTATGTTTATCCATTCAGGACGTAGGCGATAATGGCTCTCCATTATCTTTCGTTAATCTTTTGTCTTTCTATGACTTCTTGTAATTTTAAGGAATTGGTTTTGAATATTTTTTCTTTCCGTAGACTGGTTGTCATTCAGGGCTACAAGGGCAATTTTTCCGAGAAAAGAATTAAATTCGTACCTTTCCCAAGGGTAATAGTTTTCATCAAAATTACCTTCGGAAGATTCTAGGTATTAAGTAGCAATCTTTTGTGCCGGACACAGCATTTTTAGAAAGGGCAAATGCGTTTAGTATTGAAAATATGCTAACACGTAACCAGATGCACTAGGCTGGTCACATCACAATGATGGGGGATAATCTCCTCCCAAAACAGTTGTTCTATGGTAAATTGATAAGCTGCAAACGTCCTAAACACAAACCAAAAAACGCTTCAAAGATGTCATTAAAAACAACCTTGAAAATCTTGGGATAAATACAAACAACTGGGAGAAGGATGCAGGTGATAGGTCTATAACTGGCGGAAACTTGTTTATGATGGTTGTAACAGTTTTGAAGAGAAAAGGGTTGAGCGTGCAAAAGTGAAACTGGCCTTAAGGAAAAGTGATGCTAATCTGTTGCCTCTAGACTCCCAACATAAATGTACTTTTTACAGCAGAATTTGCTTGTCCAAAGCTGGTTTAACCAGTCACACGAGATACCATCGCCACAATAATATAGACCATGTTTCCCACACCAACTGGCGCCCTGTGTTAGTTTTGTTACAAAATCTGCAAAGAGGCATACTAATAGATTTCATCAAAATAACCTTCAAAACTCTCATTACGTCATTCATTTGTTATTTATGTAAGAAATCTTGTAAGAGTGCAGCAGGGTTAAAGAGACACATGCGTGCACATGAACGTGGCAATGTACTGTAAATTACAGTCACTATTATAAATGTGAACTGGCTGTATTTTGTTTTAATAATAGATAGGCTTTTATAAATTGTTTGCAAATGCGAGTGATTTTTTTACAATATTTCATCCTTTTTAATTTTTTATCGTTTTAAGATCCTTTCATACTTACTGATCAAAAGATCTTCTCTAAAGAAGCGGCAATCCTTCTCTCTCACACACACACACACACACACACACACACACACACACATATATATATATATATATATATATATATATATATATATATATAAACAACTAAAAAGTTGCAAATTAAAAAAAATGAATGTTTTTTGTGAAAGTATTTATTTATATTTTTTATATATATTTGATATTTCAGATCGACCCCGATCTTACTTCAGAAATAACTGTTTTTGGAGGTAGCGTTCGTCGCGAGATGCGGACGTCACGTGATATGGAATGCAACTGTGTTCGAATATTTTTAACGTAAATCTAACTAATAATATTTTAGATGTTGTTTAAAAAATTTTTTTGACTATATCTAAAAAACTTTTTTGTTTAACTATTGAAATATTTATAAAGATTTAAAATACCCAAGTCTTTATTTAACCCTAGTTTATATGTATTCAATTTTAAAATCCAGTATTTTTCTTTTTTTCTGCGTGTGTGTGTGGAACTGAAATCAGAATCTTTCAATACACATTTACAGTTTTCTAATGAGTGTCCTGATTGATTAAAATGCTCAGCTATGGGGGAATAAGTATTGTTTTGACGTATGGTTAGTTTATGATTGTTGAAGCGAAATCTAAAATTATTTCCAGATTCCCCAATATATCCACTATTAGGACATATTGTGCAGAATAAATAGTAAATTATGTTATGGCTATCACAGGTGAGGCGAGGTAGGTGTATCTTGATGTTGGTGTTGGGAACAGAAAATACAGTATCGATTAAGTGTTTCCAAACTAAGCAACGAGGTTTGTTATATATATATATATATATATATATATATATATATATATATATATATATATATATTAACTACCTAGTAATCTTAAAAAATTTAAAAATATTATAAGCAATCTAATATTTTATTGAATTTTAGAGACTTTGGTTTTATAGTCTAACTTACGAAGATGGTTGTTGATGAAATGTTCAAATTTACCAATAAATCTTAACTTTACTATAGTAATCGCTCTTATTTTCTGATAATATCGCGTTTGGATATCCGTATTTATAAAAATAATCACGTTTATACACAGATAAAATAAATTGAAAATTTTTTTCAAAGTATTCAGAATAGATTTTCTTTAATTGGAGTTCCTGTATGGTAAAAAAAATTCATGATTTAAATCCTCCGAGGACTTGTCCTTATAACTAATATGAACATTAAGCACTAGAAAAAAGAATTTTCTCCAAATTTCATAAAATTAAATAAATAAGAGTTAACAAATGTAAAAAAAATATTTTTACCAAGATTTTCTACAAACAAAACATTTAAAATATAATTTATGTCATTTGTTAATACGTCCTGAAAGTTTTATTGAAATCAGACAATTATCTGATTTTTGCAAGAATTTCTAAATCAGTCTGTTTTGCACCGCAAAAAGCTGCTATAATTCCCCATATCCATTTATGGTACAACGTTGACACAAAAGAAATAAGATTTTTAACCAAAATTTCGAAGAGTTCTAAAAGGGATTCAAAAATAATTAACGGAATTATTTATCTAACAAAAAAAGGGTTGCGAAGAATATATAACATTCGCTTCCATAGTAAACACATACTGTGACTTTAAGTTATCTGAACTCAGCCCGGACAATTTTAAATGCTTGATATTCGTCCAAGGCCTGGTTTCGACTAAAGATGCGGAGATCAGACGGAGAATTCTAACAAAACTTGAGAGTGAACCAGAATTGGCGCTACAAAAATTGGCTGGAGACTGTCAGAGATGCATAAACGTAAAAAAGGACTCGAAAGATATAGAAGAGTCTGGCATTGCTCACATTCGAAAAGTAAAACGACAAACACGTTTTGTCCCTCCTCAAAAACAAACCAAACAAATTATTCTACTTAAAAAAATCAAATGAAATATCAGAGAAAACTACCACCCTATCGCTGTGGGACTTTGCATTGGTACAAAGATTGTCCATACCGCTTTAAGACTTGTCTGTTGTGCAATAAAGTGGGACATAAAAGTTCACATTGTTGGACTAGGAAAGAAAGCAAAAGCCGAGTAAGAGTCACTAGAACTGAGCAAGCGGACGAGACAAATATACGAAAATACGTACAAATAAAAATGTTAAACAAAAAGGTCAGACTACAATTGGAATCCGGATCAGATTTAACAATTATTAACTTACAGATGTGGAAGAAATTAAACAAACCGACCATGTTGAGAACCAATAAACTAGCCAGGTCTGTAACAGGAAGAAAAATAAAATTCGAGGGAGAAGTTATTACAAATGTGACATTCAACGGAATGACCAAAAAATTAAAAATGTACGTTCTTAAAAATACGGAAGATTTATTTGGAACTGACTGGATGCAGAAATTCGACCTCTGGGATTTACCGATAAATACGTTTTGCCAAAAAGTGAAAAGTTTATCGACCGAGGCAGATAAATTAAAGGAGAAATTAAAAGAGAGTTTCCCCGAAGTATTTTCAGCCGGCCACGGGAGGTGTAAAAAAATGGCGGCAAAAATAGAATTAAAAGAAAATGTACAACCTTTTTTCAAGAAGAAAAGGAATGTACCTTTTGCATCACTAGAAAAAATAGACCAAGAGTTGGATAGACTCGTGAAAGCCGGTATATTGACAAAGGTAGAATATAGTCAATGGGCTGCACCTACGATTTACATAAAAAAGAAATCGGGTGAGATACGAGTATGCGCTGATTTCTCAACGGGATTGAATGCAGCGATTAAGGATTATCACTATCCTCTCCCTAGTCCAGAGGAAGTTTTCACAAAATTGAACGGAGGAAAATTTTTCTCAAAAATAGACTTGAGCGAAGCATACCTACAGGTACCAGTAGATGAGGAAAGTTCGAAGTTGTTGTGCATAAACACACATAAAGTTCCAGAGATTACCATTCTGGATCAAGGTCGCGCCGGCAATATTTCAGAAATAATGGATACTATGCTAGGCGGGCTGGATTTCACGAGTGCATACCTTGGTGACATACTGAGAAATAGCAAAAATATTGAACAACACTGGGAACACGTTCAAGAGGTTTTCAGGAGAATACAAAACTACGAGTTTAAAGTAAAAGAAAGTAAATTTGACTTCTTTATGAAGGAAATAAAATATCTGGGCTATATTATTGACGAAGAAGGAAGATAACCAGACCCAGAAAGGGCAACGGCAATAAAAAAAATGACGGCTCCAAAAAATGTAGCAGAATTACAAAGTTTCTTGGGTTTAGTAAATTATTACCAAGAATTTATTCCTAACATGCACAAATTACGCGCACCCCTAAAAGAACTGTTCAAAAAGGAAAAGGTCTGGGAGTGGACAGATGAATGTCAGAAAACGTTCGACAAAATAATTAAAACGCTAACAGCAGATTTATTTTTAGCGCATTATGACCCAAAATTGAAAATAATAGTCGCGAGTGACGCGAGTGCCTGTGGTGTTGGGGCATGTATACTTTATAAAATGCCGGATGGGACACTAAAACCTATCGCGCATGCTTCAAGAACACTGATACCAGCCGAACAAAATTGCTCGCAAATCGAAAAAGAAAAGCTGGGGATTATTTTTGCGGTTACGAGATTCCACAGATATATTTACGGTAGATTTTTCACCTTACAGACGGACCGCAAGCCGTTATTGACAATATTTGGATCAAAGAAAGGTTTACCTGCCTACATTGTGAATAGATTGCTAAGATGGGGTACTATTTTATTGAACTTCAACTTTAAACTGGAGTATCTTCCATCAAACAAAATCGGGCATGCAGATGGTCTTTCGAGACTAATACCAAAGAAAACGGAGCCATTAGAAGATTCCGTAATTGCAGCTCTACGACATGAGGAAGACATTAGAATATCATTATGTAGTACAATTCGTAACCTCCCCGTCACATTACAGGAAATAAGAAATGAAGCCGTGAATGACGAATTTATAAAGGAAACGAAAAAAAAATCGCAGGAAAAATGAGAATATATCAGACAGTTTTTCGTCATGTGATAATGTTCTACTATATAATGAAAGGGTAGTAATCCCGAAAACGCTACAAAGGCGAATCCTCAGGGATTTTCACATGGGCCACCCAGGAAAAAACAGAATGAAAATCTTTAATGCGAAGTTATGTATATTGGCCAAACCTGGATCAAGATATCACATATATGGTGGACAAATGCAAGGGTTGTTTCTTAGCAGCCAAAGCACCGCCGATCATCCATAAACCATGGCTGGAGACAGATCGACCGTGGTCGAGAATCCATGTAGATTTCGCAGGTCCATTAGATGGTTTCTACTATTTTTGCTCGTTTCGGAGTGGTTGATTGTCTAGTCACCGACAATGGGACACAATTCACATCTGCGGATTTTCAAGAATTTTGTGAAACTTTTCAAGTTAAACACATCAAATCCCAATCATATCACCCAAGATCAAACGAGCAAGCGGAGAGATTTGTAGATACGCTAAAAAGAGAACTAAGGAAAGCTTATGACGTGCCAATAGAAAAGGCTTTGCAACAATTCTTGCAAATATATCGAATTACACCAAACAGTACTACGCCATCGGCATTATTGCCCGCGGAAGTGATGTTCGCGCGAAAAATTAGATCGGTATTCGACAAATTACTACCAAAACAAACAAAGCAAACACCAACGTCGTTCGTACCGAAAAGAAAATTCAACCCAGGGGAGAAAGTTTTTTCAAAATGTACAAAAACAATATAGCCTACTGGGAGCAAGGTAAAATTGAGAAACGGATCGGGAACATGATTTACATAATTCAGGGTCCGAAGTTCTCACATAAAAGGCACTTAAATCAAATAAGAAAGATACTGTTAGAGGATGCTAATGGTCCACCTCAGGAAGACGAAGAAGTGATGGATACGATATTCGACACATTCGATATGCAAAGGCCTCAAACAATATCAGAACCGCGAAAATCGTGCAGGAAAAGAAAATTTACAGAGCCTTTGATGATAAATCCAAAGAGAACAAAATATTAAAGACCCCTGCGGGGCAAAAGCTTTGGGAGGGGGGTGTTATGGGATCTTACCTGTAACGACACAATGAACTCTTCCTGACACTATAAAGACTGCGCCTCTCAAGAGAGACGGTAGAACGAAGTAGAGCGAGTCGAGATAATAGTAGTTCACTCTAAACCAGACTGACAGTCATACTAACACCTTCAACTTCTCGTATTATTATTCTGTTTAATATATCTTTGTTATTCCTACTCTTGTGTTCGTGTTGTTCTTCCTTGGTCCTAACCTTGGACCATAACAGTGGTGCGATGATATTGGACCATAACAGAATCACAAATAAATATTATTAATATTACAATTCAAAATAATATGTTTAGGTTTAAATAACCCACAATAGGTTGATAAGCCGTAAAACAAATCGATTTCACGCTTTAGATTGCTGACGAAATGATATATTTTCTTGTTGTTGAAAGAAAGAATAAACTAAATACAATCTTTAGCCATTTGTGAACAGTAATTGTTTTTGTTGTTGTCGTTGTTCACGAAAAAACCTTAAAGTTACCATTCTGTTGGAGAAAAGCAGGATAATTCTATTCGTGCTAGACTTTTTCAGATGTTTTAGGTTGAATTCCTAAAAGTAGGGCAAAAAGTTCAACACCGAAATCCGAAGGTGCATTCGGATAGTGAAAGATGCTTTCTGAAAGCTAAGCAAAGTATTAAGAAACAGGAACATTTCGTTAGAACAAAGAAAACAGTACCGAACTGTTACGTAATATCGGCCTTTCTATACTGCCTAACTAGCTTGTTTAAATGGATGGCAGAACAGGGTTTTGCTGAACTGTTATTTAATATCAATCCTCGTATATGACAATGAATATTGGACAGTTTCCCCACAGATGAAGAAAAGACCAGAAGCAACAGAAATGTGGTTCTACAGAAGGATGCTGAGAATGCCATGGTTGGAGCCTATGAGCAATGGGGAAATTTTAAGAAACATGGAAACAAAAGAGACATTTATACATAAAATCAGAAAGAGTTGAAATTATTGTGACATAATGAGAAAAGAAAGTCTAGAAAATTTAACACTCACAAGATATATTCAAGGCAAGGGGGACAGGGGATAGCAGAATAGGGAAGAGGAGAGACAGTAAAAAGACAAATCTAACTCAGATACTAGGAAGGATAGGAAATTGTGGAGGGCCATTGTCGCTCCCGTCCTGAAGAGATACGACACGTAGAAGTCTTCATTTCAGCTCAAAATTATTTTCCTTCTTTGGAGCAAAGTCTTCAAGATTTCCTTTTCTATCCGTCCTTCTGTTCTTAATTATAGCCAGTCATTTCCCCCCTTCCTTCCACGTAAAGAATTTCTTTTTTTCACCTCTTCCTTTCTCTGATTTCCCTCCTTCTATCCACGCAGACTGCTAAAATTTATTTTCCTTCATTCATTCTTTTTTCTTTCATTCATACTTTCTTCTTTTACCATAAAACGACTAACAATTTCTTTGCATTCCTTCCTTCCACCCTCCCTCCCTCCCTTCCTTCCTCCCTCCCTCTCTTCCTTCCTTCCTTCTTTCTTTCCTTCCTTCCTTCATTCATTCTTTCAAAGTTAATAGCATCTTCTTCTTCCTCCTTCTTTCCGTTTTAATTTCCTTCCTTTTTTCCTTCCTTCCTTCATTCATTCATTCAAAGTAATAGCATCTTCTTCTTCCTCCTTCTTTCCGTTTTAAATTCCTTCCTTCCTTCCTTCTTTCAAAGTCTGCAGAATTTTTTTCCTCTCTTCTGTTTTTATTTCCTTCCTTCTTTCCTTTTCATTCATTCTTTCCTCCCTTCAAAGTTTGAAAAATATTCTTTTTCGCTTTTATCCGTTTTCATTTCCTTCCTTCATTCATTCATTCATTCATTCAAAATAATAGCATCTTCTTCTTCCTCCTTCTTTCCGTTTTAATTTCCTTCCTTCCCCTCATTCCTTCCTTCCTTCCTTCTTTCAAAGTCTGCAGAATTTTCTTTCCCCCCTTTTTCTGTTTTTATTTCCTTCCTTCTTTCCTTCCTTCTTTCCTTCCTTCCGTCATTCCTTCCATCCTTTAAAGTTTACAAATTATTCTTTTTCTCCTTTTTTCGTTTTCATTTCCTTCCTTCCTTCCTTCCTACCTCCCTCCTTTCTTCCTTCATTCCTTCTTTACTTAATTACTTACTTATTTACTGATTTACTTTATAGCAACCTTTCTTCCTTCTAGTCACGCAAAGACTTCAAAATTTCTTACCTCTTTAGTTCATTCTTTCCATACATGCAATGATTGATGCAATTTCCTTTCCTCCCTCCTTCCGTTATTCTTTCCATGCAAATATTCTAAACTTTATTATCTTTTCTTTCTTCCTTCTCTCCAGCCTGGCAAAAACTTTTCTCATTTTCCTCCCTTCTTTCCTTCCTTCCTTTATTCATTCATTCAATCATCCATTCATTCATTCTATATACCAATATTTAGCATTTTAGTTTGCTTCCTTACTTTATTCCTTCCTTCCTTCCTTCCTTCTTTCATTCCTTCTCCCGATGCAAAAACTTCTATAATTCTTCCCCTTCTTCCTTCCGTCTTTCTATCTTTACGTAGAGCAACATTTTCTTTTCTTTTCTTTTTTTCTTTCCCTAAATGCCGGCCTACTATCAGTGTCAACTTCGCCAATATCTAAAACTTCCCATTCTTGATCTTATTAGCGAGCCATAGCCGCTCCTTCTCTGCCTCAGATATATCGGCTGAGATAATCACCAAAACTCAGCCATTCCCACGCACACATCAGCCATAGACCGATAATTAACTGCACTGGTCGAAACTGCGCTATCCACTCAAAAGAATGATTCGAAGACAACGCCCCTTCCCGTCAAATACTTCGCCTACTTTCACCGCTGCAACTCTTTCTCTGAGCACATCATTCCAACTCTATCTTTTTGCTTCTTCATCATCTTTATTTGATAATTACATACAGAAAATATAACTTCCTTCTGTTTTGGTTCTTAAAAGAACAGTTTTATTTGCAATAATTTTTTTGAATATAGACCAAGTTCGTTTGGAATATTTCCTTTGTTTTACTCTTTACGACTGTTTCTCATTCTTTCTCACTTTCTACTCCTCACTTTTCTTCTTTATCTTCTTGTTTTTTTTTATCTCTTTCTCCACAACTCTTTATCATTTTTTAATCTCTATTTTTTATTTCTTACCTTTTTTTTTGTCCTCTTACTTCTTGCTTCACACCCGCTTTCCTGTCGCCTCACATCGGATTTACTAGTTTCCACCCGTAATTATTTCAATCATCTACTCTCACAATAACTCACATCTATCTTTCTTTTCTTTCTATCTTTCTTTCTCATTATCTTTCTTGATCTCATCATCTGAAATTTTCCTGCTTTGTTCACGCTAATTCATTCTACCTCTTTTAACTAACGTCTTTCTTTCTTCCTTTTACCCCTCCCTCTCTCTCTCTCTCTCTCTCTCTCAGGCGCATTCTTCTACGAGTTGAACATCCCTCTCTTTTCCATTTTCTATCTGCCCAACCCTTTCACTTCTCTTCCTAATTAGTATGCGCACCGGTCGAAAACTATTCATTTTGATGCGATCAGGTAAAGATTGGCTGCTCGATCTTTTCGCCGTTTCGCTCTACACCTTCAGCCCCGATAGCATCTTCAATTACAATCTCTTGCCACACTGATCGCTTTTGACGATCGCCTTATCGGGATTGACAAGCGCCTTGGTTCGGCCAATCGCCGCAGACGGGCGAGAGTTGGTCAGCAGCGGCGGCCGACCACATTGAGACCGACTCTCGTTAAATACATAATCGGTGGGTAGTGGAGGGCAGGCGGGTGCCGATGACACGAGCAATACCAGATACATGGCGAGGAGGAGGGGCAATGAAGAGGAAAAGAAGAAACTAAAGGATGTGGTGGGAAAGCATGGATAAATCTAACTAGTACCTATATAGTGTCTTTCTTTTTTTCTTACTCACTCTCTGTCTATCTATCCATCTATCTAGCTATATATATATATATATATATATGTGTGTGTGTGTGTGTGTGTGTGTGTGTGTGTGTGTGTGTGTGTGTGTGTGTGTAAATCAACGAACAGGGTGAGTCTTTCTGTACGTTTCTTTTGTCAAGGAAAATCAAACAGCTATCTAGCATTAACAAACGAATCCTGCCCTAATTCGAACGTGTGTACTGGAAGTATTCAAACAAGTGTCATAAATATTATGCCAACATTCTGCTACTTGAACTGTACGTGAAAATTAAATTGCATATAAAGTTTAGGAGCGAGCATAAATACAATAATGATCTACGGTAGGAAGCTGGAGAGCGTCTCTTTGATCCAAGACAGAGCGCACAGACATTCTGATGCCATGCTGCATGTGCATTTTCCACACATAATTTGCTGGAAACTTAAGGTGCGTTAAAAAAAATTGATAAAAAAACGAACTTCTTAATTTCCTGACGGAGAAATACGCTGACGTGCCAAAATTCAACGCATGGCAGTATCTAATGGTAATGGTAGCTGTACTGTCATCATACATATGCCCAAACCTATATCATCCCTGCTCTGACATCTAGTAAATCAGTATAAATATCGACCGGCAAGGCTGCTCATTGCAAGACAAACATGAATTATCGGAACTCGAACGGCGCGTGGTAGTAAGTGCCACACAGATGTGACATTGTGAAAACACGACATCTCTCGATCAATGGTTTCTTGTGTATACTGGGAATTCCTGATGTGACTAGTTAGAATTATCTGTGGTAATAGACAAGTGACAATGAAACATTTAGATTTAATGTGGAAGGAACCAGAAGGATGGCCCTGTTAACATCACGACACCGGACATAGAATCCTACTTGTTCTTGTGATGTCGCTAATTGGAACCTATAGGACTGAAAACGGCTGGCGTGGTTCGATGAGCCACGTTCCGCTTCATTCAGGCTGATGGTAGGGTTCGGAGAAATAATTATTTATGTCCACGCAGAATAGTTTGCGATACTCTAAAACATGTCATTGACGGATAACACTTATGCTCTACTGCTCCGTGAGTATTGTCAACTTTTCATGGACTCTGTGTAACCCAAAGAATTATTTTAGCAGAATAATAGCACAGTGTTATTGGAACAAATATTCCAATGTCTGTTTGAGCAGCTTCCTAGAGATTTCCGACGAAAATTGTGGCCAGCATATTCGCTCCATATTAGCCCAATTTAGCATTTATGGGAAATGGTGGAGGCACCCATTCGCATGTAAAATCGTGCAGCTAAAATTTTCTGGGAGCTGTGGACAGATATCGAAACCTCTTTGCTAAATAATTATCTTGAGATTTTTCGATCACTAGCGAAATGAATGCCACTTCGAATTACGGCACTTCGCAAGTTCCAAGGCACCCTACATGATACCCGACACTTAACGCATAACATTTAGTGCGTCACTGTATAGAAAATATCTGGTGAATCAATCGAAAATAACCTTAGGAACAAATTGATTAATCTTGTCAAATTCCGAAAATTTCTTTTGAGAAACACTATACATATACACACACGCGCATACAGATACACACGCACAAACACACACACACGAACATATATATATATATATATATATATATGTGTGTGTGTGTGTGTGTGTGTGTGTGTGTATGGTGATTGAAAACTAACTCCATATTTTATGTACGATTGACTCTCCCATCTAACTGTAATTTTTACAGGACGGGAGAGTCCATCATACACAAAATAGGGGGTTACTTTTCAATCACCTTGTATAGTGCTGCGCAAAAGTAAGTTAAGCACTAAGATAGTATTTTTTAAAATTGTCTCTTTCTCCCAGATAATCAACAAATCTTAAGCTATATATTCATTTAAAAAAATTATTAAACGAATTACAACCACTTTCAAAGGTTTTTATCAATCTGGAATAAATATCTTAATTAAAAATTAAAAGTTAAGATGAGAAAAAGTAAGTGAACCCTTACATTTAGTTTTCGGGGACTCCTCCTTTTGAGGTCATGACGTCGATCAGTATTTTCTATAATTTTTAAGAAGGTTTTGGCAGTAGTGAGCGTCAATTGTTGACCATTCTTGCCAAAACTTCTACAATTGCTCGATATCGCCTGGGTTTCTTGCATGTCCTGACTTTGTTAATTTCTACCAAAGATTTTCAATTGGCTTTAGTTCAGGACTTTCACTAGGCCACTTCAAAATTTGATATTTCTTTTTTCGAAGATATTCTTTTTTGGATTTGCTTTGCTGCTTCGGATCAGTGTTCTGATGGAAGATCCAGCCCCGACCTAATCCTAACTTTCGAACTGAGCGCAAGTCATTGTTGTTCAAAATTGCTTAGTATCTTACAGAGTCCATTGCGCCGTCAATGAGTACTATTTTGACTATTCCAGCTGCATCAAAGCAACCTCAAATCATAATAATGTCGTCGCCATATTTAACTGTTAGCACTAAATTCTTCTCTTCAAAAGTCTATCATTTCTCCCCAAAAAGCTCTAGTTTGGTCTCGACCTTTTGCCAGAACATTTCTAGCTTATTAATATAAATTCTGGCACAGCTGAGCTTAGATTGTTCGTGTTTTTTCATAAGTAGTTACTTTTTTCTAGGCATTCTGACATGAATACCTGCATCGTTCAGATTTCACTGTAGACGTATACACTCTGATTCTTGGAGAACCGCAGAGGTCACATCAGTGCTTGGCGAACTAGATGTTGACTTGTTCTTGTAGTTATTTTTGGCGGACGGTTACTTCTTGATTGTGATGCCATCACACCAAAAGCCTTCAATTTATAAATAATTTATCGCATGGTGGAGACTTGTTCTCCAAATAGTCTTGATAGCTTATGGTAGCCATCATTATAGGCTTCAACTATGCGATTTTTTAAATCTTCAGGAAGTTCTTTTGATCTTGGCATATTTTTATTGATTGATTGTAGTAGACACAACTTACCAAATAAATGAACACGAGCCATTTTGATTTTTATACGTGCACAAAAAAATATTTGTACTGGCAATAATGTAAAGCAAAAATACAGAGTGTAAATGTAAGAGTTCATTTACTTTTGCACATCTTATTTTTTCATTAATATTTTTATGTTTCTGGAAAATTTATTTCGGTTGAGTTCTCTGGGGAGGAAATGTGACTATTTCTGCTAATAATGCAAGACACTTCGGTAAAGCGAATCGAGTTCTCTCAGTTACTGTGCGTTTATCTAAAAATAAATACGCTTGAAATCACCTTCATCCCTGCCGTGCGCCAACGGCTTTGGGATAGAATCTCCGACTGACGCCAATTCAGCTGGGTTTCGATCCTAGCCAGAAGCAACCGGACGTCTAGCAAACTGAGCTGTGATACAGCGAAACAGTCTGTCTGTGAATGGCAATATATATATATATATATATATATATATATATATATATATATATATATATATATGATGGTCTCTCCCATCGATTTCGATTTATGAGGCTCAGACACCCTCATTCAGTTTTTTGTTTGTGTCGTATGTGACGCTTCAATCCCGCTAGTGACCTGCATACAAGTCCACATATTGCGAAACAGCGAGAATCTCGGGACATAGCCACATGAATATTTGCTAATACTTTAATCCCTTCTTTTTGCGTTCCCCTTACCAGGCCAATATGACTAATTTCAAAATTTCTGATACCACTCTGGCACAAATATCTCCAGTTATTTTTATCCAGGGTAACTCAATCGAAGATAGTATGAGGCACATTGACAGCTGAGAGATTAATCTTTTCTTGGTTTCCTCTAGGAATCCTGCAACAAGTGCAGTAGCATCATCAAACAGCAGATCACGAATGACGCTAATTCGAAGAAGTGATTTAGATTTGAACCGTTGATGGTTGAAAAGACCATACCTGGTTCGAAATTGAAATTTAACACCAATGTCCTTGTCACCAAAGGTATATTTGAGGATTACTGAGAATAGAGCAAAGAGAACAGGGACTATGACAGAAACTTGTTCGTGACATTTGTAACATCAGTGGGATCAGAGAATTCCCTATCAGATACAACAACAGCTTTCATCCCCCACCCCCGTAAAAGGAGATTACATATATATATATATATATATATATATATATATATATATATATATATATATATATATAATCAGTACTGATTCATAAAGGTGAGCAATGGGTAAAGAATTCATATGACCACTTTGACATCACAATGGGATCACTAGACTCAGCTGAGTCTTCTGATCTCATAGTTTTTTTTATATTATACAACCTTACAGCGCACCGTGATATTGATTCAACTGACATTGGTTTATACAGGGACGATGGTCTTATGGTTATTAGAAACTCTACTAACTTCAAAATAGATAAAATTAGAAAGGCATTATATAAAGAATTTAAAAGCATGGGTTTAAAAATTACCGTCAGCACTAAATTAAAAAAAGTTAACTTCCTTGATATAACATTAGATTTAAAGAACAATGCATACACACCTTATAAAAAACTCAATACGAATCCTTTATATATACACCCTAAATCAAATCACCCCTCATCTATAATTAAACATATGCCTTTATCTATCCGAAAAAGAATTAGTACAAATTCAGCAAATGACAAGATTTTCGATGAACATATTAATTTCTATAATAGAGCTCTAAAAGATAGTGGCTACAAAAACCTAAAACTATCTTATATTAAAAATGAAAATGGTAAGCATAGAAAAAACAGAAGTAGAAAAATAATTTTGCATACACCCCCATACAACCAAATGGTAAAAAACAAATTGGGGAAAAAATTCCTCGAATTAATACTCAAGCATTTTCCCTGTGAAAGTAAACTAAGTACTATTTTCAATAGAAATACACTAAAATTAAGTTATAGCTGTACTGATAACCTAGAGAGAATTATTAAGAAACATAATACTAATATCTTAAATAAACACTTATACCAGAACCAAAAAACTTTAGACAATGGAAAAATACAAACAACAACTAATGAGAGTAAACAAAAATTATGTAATTGTAGAAACCCTCAAAACTGTCCTCTACAAAATAAATGTTGCATGGAATCATTAGTATACCAATGCAGTATATCTTCTATTGAAAACCCTGAAAACATAAAAATATATATAGGTTGCACTAGCAATGAGTTCAATAAAAGGTTCAACCAACATCAAAGTTCATTTAGAATAAATAAATATAAAAATCAAACATCTCTCTCGAAGTACTTCTGGAACCTAAAAGAATCCAATAAAACACCTACAGTAAAATGGAAGTTAATAAGAAAAGCTAGAATATGTAGGTCATTAAATGACCCATGTCCTTTATGCATACATAAGAAACTATATATTACTAAGTTTATAAAAAATAAAAATTTACTGAATCAAAGAAATGAAATAGCTATATTATGCCGTCATTGTCAAAAATTTTCTTTAAATAATATTTTTAAAAAAAGATTTACCTGATAATATGCATACTCATATTTGATGTGAATAAATAATTTTAAATAATGTAAGTAATTCTATTACATTTACTTGTTTTATAAAAAATATAGCCGATTAAATTTAAAAGTTAAATTTAAAAGTAGAATTTTTTAAAATTGTAATTAAATAAATGGATTCTAACCTAAACATCTTTTAAAATTGTAATTAAATAAAACTCACTCTAACCTTAATACCTCTATCAAAGCAATTCAAACACTTAAAAGAATCCAATAGAACACCTAAAGTCAAATGAAATTAATAAGTTAGAATATATTGGACACTAAATGACCCATGTCCTTTGTACATACATGGGAAAATTTATATTACTAAATTTATAAAAAATAAAAGTTTACTGAATTAGTGAAATAATTTAGCCACCTTTGCCGTCATTGTCATAAAGTTTACATTAAAAAAAAAAAAAAATTTAATCTGGCAATATACATACAATTTGTTTAAGATTGTTCAATATTCGTTAAGAGCTATCAAACATGACACTGTGTCTCTTAAAACCAAAGTTTTAATTTTGATTTTATCATTTCGGAAATTCTTCTCTCCAGTTGTATAAAAATAAGTATATGGCTATGTTTGATCATTTTCACCAAATTACAACAGGTTTTATTTGTACTCCCATAATGAGGAAACGTTAAAATTTTCATCTTATTATGATGAAAAAATATGTATTTTAGTGAGCAAGGATTTTAAAAAATGTTGAGATTTATTATTTGTTTACAATAAAATCGCCGCAAATCAAGACACACAAATACAAAATTTGATGTTTCATCACAAGTAACTAATTGAAATTGGTTCGTAAAATAAATGTAACGGTTTTAAGTCAAGGCAAAGTTTTCCTTCTCAAAATGGTCAGTCTTGTTCATGAAACTTTTTCTAATATCTAACAGAACAAATAATTTCCGAGTAATAAGATCTGAAATTGGTCACAAAGCGAGTTTTGATGTATTTTTTCCTTTTTTGTTTAGTAAAGTCAAGAGTTATCTCCCTTTGGTACAGTTTGGCAGCAGAGAACAATACCGTTGTACTTGTGTGGGAAGATGTATTTTTTATTGAATGTACATCTTCATTTGCAAGTGAATTAGATCACAACCAATTACAAATAATGTTTGATTCAATAGCGTGTAATCAAAGAATGAATGAAAAGTGGAAAAAAGAAAAGAAAGAAAAAAGCGAACAATAAGTTGGAATAGAAAGCTAAAATAATGAAGTTTTCACTCAGGAAATAGAGAAAAAGAAATATACAATTTGAAGAAAGAAGGTAAATGAAAGAGAAAATAGAAATGAAATGAAAACGAATAAACTTTTTGCTTAGATTTCAACTTATCTTTTACTTTCAAGCTTTTATCTCTCTCTTCGCCGCATTTCTCTCTCTCTTTCTCCTCATCTCACTCTCCTTCTTATTATCGCCTTTCCTTTCATTTCTCTCTCTCTCTTTCTCTTTCTTTCTCTCTATGGCAAGAAAACACTGTCACCGGTGCGAATCTATGCAAAGATTTGATGAACAACGACAAATAAGATCTTAGATAGCAAGAAAAAGCTCCAGGACAAGTAAAAGAAAAAAACGAAAAAGAAATAAAGAAAATAAAAAAACGCCTATCTTTTACTTGAAAACACCGCAGTTCCAGATCCCTTTCCCTTCCCCAGGTATCCTAACCAATTCCAAAGACATTTCCCTAAAAACTGAGCCATTCAAACGGGTTAGCATTGGTGTAATTCTTTTAGAAGTTATAAATCAAGTACTGGTGGCAACCCCTGGTGGCCGAGATCGGAGTTAAAAGCAGTCGCTTAAATCTCGTGTAATGGCTAAAGAAGCGCTCGGAGGTTTGGTTTGACGTCGTTTCCTAAAGTGACTAATAGCCAGAAGACTGCTTCCATAATCTATTCCGAATCTATTTCTCCATTGTGTGTCCGTACATAGAAGACACATTCATCTTTTATTTAATTTTTTTAAATTACTAATTTTCTTTTTCTCTGGTTTATTCGGGCGAGTTTTCTCATTTTTTTTCTTTAGGTGACTCCAGATCCGCCAGCCTCAAATTGTTCTCTTTATTCCATAGATTACACTAATTAGAATCCAAATATTTATCATTGCTGATACAGCTTGTGCTGTCTCTGGTGTTCTTAGATTAGAAATTAATTAATTAATATAAATGTGTGTGTGTGTGTGTGTGTGTGTGTGTGTGTGTGTGTGTGTGTGTCATAATATTGAGAATAGTGTTGAGATCCGCACATAGCTTTACTAGACGCCGTCTTCGATTAGAAAGAGTACAGAAATGTGTTATTTTTGCATCTGACTTGTTTACGCAGCGCCTCGTATAGTTAGATGTGTGATAAATTTTGTGATAAATTTTGGAGGGCCACCCATTTTGGGCTACGATTAGTCAGCGTGTTGTCTTGCCTACTGCCTTAGACGTCTTTGTAAGTTTGAAAGAAATGACGTACAAGTTTGTTTTTTTGCCGGCGGTTTTTCTTTTCGATCTGCCTTAGAGCAGAACTTATAACGGTTGTGTCTCAATTTGGATTCTCGGTGATATGGATAACGAATCTATTTAGAAGTATTCTTGTAAAGATTTTATTAGCAACCGAAAACAGAAATATATCTCGGACACTTGAGCACTTCGACTTAGCTAATTTGATTTATAAAGAGTTATGGTAACTGCTTTCATGGAATGTTGGGGTAGAATTCGTGTTTCCAGATGTCTTGAGCTCCATCCGGAACACCTATGGCGTTGACACATTTTAGCTGCTTAACTGAGCCCATAATTTCTTTTGGTGTTTGTGCCGGACTCAGACATCAGTTGATTGTTTTTTGCTTTGATTGCTTTTTAACTGCAAACTCTTTATGCCACAGAGTTTGCTTTGTAAAGATGATGGAAATTATCTGACAGACCATTTAAGATGAAATCAGGCTTATTATAGGAAAGTTAGCAATGAAGTGCGTTATGTAAATGGTGGAAAGCGACTTATCTTCATGAGCATTGATGGTTAAATGGAGTATATTTGGTGTACAATCCTTTTCTCTGAAAATAAACGTTTCACTTTTTCAAACTTTTTTTTTATGAGGAAACAATTAGGACTTATTTGAAAGTTTCTAGAATTACAAATTGTATGCTATACCTGGAGGTGTCAGAGGAAGCGTCCTCAGGAAGGCTAATGCTTTCCAGTAGGTATTACAGCTTTTATTGGAATAAAATCTTTTGGAAATTTCAGTCCCTTCGAAAACCAAGCTGTTCCATCACCACCCAGCAGAACCTGAACGTTCTACAGTCATGTTGAGTTCTCATTGAGGTTCTTTGTTTTGAACGTCTATGTCAAGTTCACACCAAATCTCAAGTGGAATTCATACATATGTTTCATTGCTGATGATGGCGGGAAAATGAACAGTTCTTTGTACCGCTACAGAAAGAACCTTAGACGAAAAATGAACTATTGCTGAGATATATCTGGGATAGAGCTGCCCAATTCTCTATTTCTGACCGTGAAAAAGTTCAAAAGCCTTTACGCGGCCTTCTCGTTGATGAATTATTTTCGACCCTAAAACCCATTTTGTCCCACAGACGAAACGTCGGCAAGATACTCGTTACTCTATCGCAATTTCCGTGGTAAATTTCCTGACGAACTACATTCCTTAGTTTCCCAAATTCAGACCTTTACAGATAAGACCCGCCATACTACTTACACTGGGACAATTCACGCCGATTCCCACCGTATTCAATCGGTAAGAAGGAAGTTCTACTCAGGTAGCTTCTTCTTGAGAACCGTTACTTTGTAGAAGATACATAAGAAGATGCTTTCCCAATCATCACAATCTTAACCTCTTCAAGTCTAGGGTCAACTTTTACCTGTCTTACAAATCTTCATAATCGGCACTTCTTAGCCCCTCCGCTTACGTTCATACGGACAATGGACGATGTGACATCCTGCAATTGGCATCACCCGCATTCGATAGACGTATCTCTCACGCCAAAACATCTATCACGTGCCAGCGTTTGTAGACAGCGAGCGTTCATGTGGTTTTCGACTAGCTTTCTACTGGGTTGGTAAAGTGGAGATTTTGTTCGAAACAAAGCTCAAGTAGAAAATGTTCGATTTTATTTGCATATCCTATACCTTATTCGAATATATATATATATATATATATATATATATATATATATATATATATATATATATATATATATATATATATATATATATATATGCGACACGTTCTGTCTGTTTAATTTTAATTGTATTATCCAACTTCTGGATAAGACGTTGTACATCGGGATCAACATTGGGGATAAACTGCACGAATTTAAAGTTTGTTTCTTTTTTTTTTTCAGGTAAATTCGACCGACATTATTAAGAACTTCCACCTGGTTGTAGCCAACAAAATCTTGTCTAGCACATTGACATGATCAAAAGTACATGATCAAAACATTCGAATATTGGAAAGATAAAATAAAATATTAAACAGACAGATTTGTCGACTGAATTTAACAAAATATTTTTGGGCTAATTCTTGCAGCTTAAATACACACGCACATATACTTACAATTGCAGCTTAAATACACACATACACTTACATACATATATTTTTGCAGCTTAAATACACACACATACACTTACACACATATATTCTTGCAGCTTAAATACACATACACATACATGCACATATATATATTTTAGAAATCATTCCAGCATTTTTAATAGCTCAAGAACTATACGTGAATAGAGAGACAGTGATGTGTGGATGTGTTTTCATAATCGCCAGTGAGATACTCTTAACTGAATTCGAGATTACTGTGTGACCACCGCGCAGGCTCTGTAATCAAAGGAAATCGGCAAGTGATATAGAAAAGATTCTATAGTTATCCTGAAAAGCGTATGATGGTCTGGTTCAAAATTTGTGTACGTTACACTTGTCAAGACAGATTCCAATTTCAGATGTGGTTTTTACTGACACGCTATTATATAGCCAGTACCAAGTTACAAAAACTATGAGCACATTGATTTCTAGCTTCATGCAATCTCCTCTACATATGATATGAACCACGTCCTCGAAATAGTTGGAAATGTGACTCGTATTCTAGAGTACAATGTTAATGGTCTCTAGTCAATTTGAAATGCAGTAACTGATGCCTCAGTGTCAGTAATGATATTCTTGCAAGTCAACGACTACGACGACTGATGAAAAAATATACATTGCACAAGATATTCACTGATGGATTTAACAGCAACAGTTTTGAATTCGGATGTGATTTAACGCAATGTGCCTCCTTGTTAAATGGTTAACATTCTTGTATGCCACCAATGGTACCGTTTTTCTATCACTTGTGGACACCAGTATATTTCACGTGCGACTGATGTCTTTTCAGAATTCTCGTATCCATTTGCTAATGTTACTCAAGAAATGTCTGGAACAATTGTCACTTCGGAAAGAGTGAGCCATTTTTCTTTTTCTAACAAACCATCTGCCCTTAAATGATATTAAATCTAATCCGCTTCCCATGGCTACTTCAGATAGATTGTCATATATACACTACTTCTTTACTTAATACGACACGCATACATCATCCGTCTTGTCCATTTCTATAAACGAAACAAGCCAATGTTTGATTGTGTGTCTAATTTTGGGGCTCTTCAGTTTAATAATATTAACAGGACACATAATATCCAGTTACTTTCGGGGATTTATGCTGATCATTGCATCAAATTCTTAAATGTATAATTATACTTCTGAAGGCAATATCTTTCTTTTCAGACAACCAATCAGTGTTTGAATCCAAAAGAGAAAACGACTTAGTTCTTTCCCGTTTTTTTTTCTCGTCTGAAGCTTCCGTACATATTTTTCTATTTAATAGCTTGTCTACATTATCTCACTATGGTCATTAGATTAATAGACTTGTAAAATCCACCATACGCTTTCAATATAAGCACGGCCAAAAATGAAGAAGATAATGTTATCAAAACTAACAAATGGCAACATTCTTCTATTTGCAAATTGGAAATGCGCCGCAGAATAATTCAGCCTATTCTTGTATTTCGAGCGAATGTGGTCTCTACTTCTTGGTGCGGAGTGATTTATGGAGCGTCTACACTCGTGCACTTCGAGGCGCATTAATCTTCCACAGCCGGCGATTCTCTAAGCGTGA
Source organism: Acanthosepion esculentum (assembly GCA_964036315.1). Classification (NCBI taxonomy): domain Eukaryota; kingdom Metazoa; phylum Mollusca; class Cephalopoda; order Sepiida; family Sepiidae; genus Acanthosepion; species Acanthosepion esculentum. The sequence continues at coordinate 104,062,942 of OZ038500.1, forward strand.
TGTATGACGTTCGCAATTGGATTGCAACAAGGAAAATGCAAAATTCACCTCCCCACCCCAATACATACACGCAGGAACAAACACATACGAAAACACACAAACTCAGAAACAAACACAACTCGGTCAAAAGTACACATACAAAAAAATTTCGTCCGCGTACAAACTTGCATATCTGTTTAATTTATATATATATATATATATATATATATATATATATATATATATATATATGTGTGTGTGTGTTTGTGTGTGTGTGTGTGTGCGTGTGTGTGTATATGTATGTATGTATGTATGTATGTATGCATATTTATGTATGTGTGTACATGTCAATTCGCGTAAATGCAAACATATCTACACATAATAAAATATTCTTTCATATCGATACAATCAAAGCAAAAGGAAATAAAAAAGTAACTGTTTCCGAGAAAAATATATACTTATAAAAGTATATATTGCGTATAATTGCATGAGTTCGATAGACATAGATTGTATATACACACATATACACACGTCCTCTACCTCCCTCTCTCTCATACACACACACACGCACACACACACATAGATATATATAGAGAGAGTGATAGATAGATAGATAGATAGATAGATAGATAGATAGATAGATAATTCGACAACACAATAAAAATACAGAAAATGTACGCTTGTGTGCAACCCGCATACGCACCAGAGAAAGAGAGGGAGCAAGAGAAAGAACGAGAAAGATGAGTGAAAGAACCACACACAAATAAACGCACACAAAAATATTACCAGCATAAGTATGAAATACATCAAAAACGCGTCACACGAAATATTTTTCCACTTTGTCATTCATCTTTCCTCCAAAACTGTTCGTGATATACCAAAATTCATATATCGTTATCCCATACATATATATATATATATGTGTGTGTGTGTGTGTATATACATATATATATATACACACACACACGCATAAATATATATATATATATATATATATATATATATATATATATATATATATATATATATATATATATAATTAATATTATAATTATTTTTTTACAGATATATGTCTTCATCGCGACACAGAAATTACTATGTTTCGAAACCGAAACTTAAATCTTAAAATTTAACTTTAAAATTTAAACTTAAAATTCAGAGCACGGTTCCATTCTCAAGCGATGCTAAGAATAACTTACGAAAATATTGGATTTAATCTATTTTTAAGTTAAGTTGGTGGTGTTAAGAGAATTCCCATTTTTTTTTTATTAAAGGTGTGTTGACTTTTTTTACGCATGAAGAAAGCAAGTGTATCTCTGTGTGGCAAATTTAAAACTTTTTTTACCGACTTTAAATTTGCCACACAAAGATACACTTGCTTTCTGCATATATTTATTCTAAGGTTTCGAAAAAATATCATTAGGGAACAAGTTCGATGATTGCTTCTTTTCATTACTACGGGTCAAACAGTTTACAACTTTCGATGCCTCACCTGCAGTAGCACACCCTATCGTGAGGGTCTGATGCAAATGCTTTAGCAAAGAATCAAATGAATTTTTGAGTGAAAATCTGATTATTAGTAGGGAAGTTGCGGTTGAGGTAAGTTTATCAACTCCAGGAAAGCTACATTTCGTCAACAGGATGCACATGATGAAGAAAGAAAGAAGTATATTACAGCAAGTGTTAAAAAAGAAAGTTACTAATCTTCCACCAAATCATAGCCGTATCTACTTTAGCATGTTTTTTCGCTTTGCTTATTTTAGATTTGATGTTTACTGGCGGTTGTAAAGGCAAAGCCAATGCTATGATCCCAAGTATCATAGAGATAAACCATTCTATATAGTGGGCTTTTCTGTATATATGAAATAAAATATCATTCTATTATATACTTCATAAAGAAGCGAATAGTTCAGCCCCTCGAGTGAACTCTTCAGATAACATAGAAATAGAATTCTCTAACATTTGATTTTGACATTAAAACTTGAAAACACTGAATAACCAATGTGTCTTATTGATACATCTTTATACTAGAAATATTGTGTTAAGGAAATCTTTTTGTATTTCGCTTTGTAGACGAAAAATATTTGAAGTAAGCTATATTTTTCGATATAAATTTCATTTGTTAGAATTTCTTTCATTTAAAAAATGAAGACAAATATAAAATATAATTATTATCTTGATTTGAGTTTTATACTCAGAAAATATTCAACAACAAAATGCAGCGTAACATAAAGTATTTGAGATTTTATAAGTGCAAATCATTTAAAAAATTTCTTCAATATCATCATTTTTGATGTCACAGGTTAATTAATTAATTAATATTATTATATTATTATTATTATTATTATTATTAAATAATAGTGGATAAAGGCGTTAGTTAGATCCAGTGACATGACCCAATGAGTGTGAGTTCAATACCTGATTAAGGCGGTGGAGAAGTTAGAGAGGGTAATTAACTGATAACTGACATGGTATGTGGAACTAGAACAGTCTACCCCAGTGAGCGAAATAAAGGGTTCAGTTCGTCATTCCAACCACCTGAAGAAGGCCGGAGCGTACAACGGCCGAAACGTTGTAATAAATATGACCACAAAGATGAGAACAATAGTCCGAATAATGTAAATAGTATATATATATATATATATATATATATATATATATATATATATATATATATATATAAGAATATAATATTATTTGGCCAGACGGGAGTCAGACCAGATGATAGATATGTTAAGAAAGTGCTCAATACACAATTCTAAAACATTTAATGTGCAGAGTGGCCTGGGTTTCAAACTTACGGTGTCATCAGGCGGTTTTTGGCAAATATGATGAGACCGTAAGGTCGAAACCCGGGTCGTGTTAACGGTGAATTTTTCAATCTTTCACACACATATATATATATATATATATATATATATATATATATATATTTGTATGTGTGTGAGCGTAAGTGTGTGTGAGCGTAAGTGTGTGTGTGTGTCGTTCGCTTAGTCTAAAGTTTTAAAGACTTTAAAAATTTGCAGGAATTGTTTGCTTCCTATGAAGTATCCTCAACTCAAGTGACATAGAATTACAAATATTTAAGAACGAACTGCATTTCCAATCCCCTGAATAACGTCGGCTATGCACCATGACATATATTTGGCTACGTGTCGGAATCATTCCCTGGTTCTGTTTATCTAGACACCTTCTCGTGTTGTCTATGCTCCTATTTGTAGCGGTTAACTAGGGAATGTAGTGACATCTGCAACTTGAGCCACACATTATTAATAAGACTTAAATTAGTTGTTTCACCCACACACGATGTGAAAGGGTGGCACTTTACTAGAAAAAACCATTATCTACGCAAAACATTGAGAGCATAAAGGGCTTAAAATAGTCTGAAACAAGTTCTCTGTCTACCAAAGCTGTTAAGAGGAAATCCAATTTCACTAGTGTTTCTTACGAACTCCCACAGAACACACCCCATACCATTACAGAGCTCCCAATGGCTTGCACAATACCCTGTTAACAGGGTGGATCTAGATGCCGATGTGATCCCCTTCACCATCCCGATAATATGCCAAAAAGAACTGGAAACAGAACTCGTTTTACTTGGCGACAGAGCACCAGTCTTTCCATGCCCAATGGTAACCGATGCAGTGTTTTCAGTATTGGCATCTATGTTGGTCGACGACTACGAAACCTCTTGAAATGCTGTGGATACTGTACAGTCTGTTGAATAATGGATCGAGAATAATCAGCATTGTACTAAGATGTCGGTCCATTTCTACAAGTGGAGGAGAGTGAATATCTATCTCCAATAGACTACGTTTTCAAATTTTTTAGCACGTCAGTTTGCTTTACCAATGTGTGGAAATAAGTACAAGCGTAAAGATAATTTGGTTTGAATCTTAGATCTATTCAATTTTCAGGCTATTCGTACTAAAAAGCCTCCCAAATCGGGTAACTGCAAACAAAACTTAACCCTCTCCTTTTCCAGTTCTCTGATCTAACGCTTTAGATAAACATTCTGTCAGTAAAATGCGAATTAATTCTTTTTCACATCAAAAGACATTGATATGCATGACACGGCATAAAAAGACAAAACAACGAAATCAGTATTAAAAATAAAAAAAATTCCAATAAAATTGAATAAAAAACGTTCGAATTCTTGTCGCATGTTGGGAACCTGAGCATGCGCAGTCATCACGATTGATCGCTCTCTTTCAAGAAAAAAGCAGATTCGAATGTTCATTACGCGATCAAATCCTGATATGAGTATTCCTATTGTTCACAAAAGCGAGCACATTTTACAGGACACGACACCGGACAATTAAAAGAAGTTATAAAAGAGAAAGAAAAGGATCAGGTGACTATGTGTTGTTTGATCAGTTCTCCTATGTCAATGTAACTTCAACCTTTAACATTTGGGCGTATTTGAAATCTTGCTTCAAACACGATATTTTTTAAAGTTTACTATTTTTAAAAAGATCGCAAGTCGAAATATTGTCTTGAATGTCAGGTTTAAACTCAGCTTCCGCTAGTTACACTCATTTTTATATCTGACGTACACGACCAGATTTAAAAAATAAATATGTGTTTGAATGCTGTGTCAGTATTCTTTTGCAAGAGACTCCACAATTTTATTAAAAGAGCTCTATCCTTTAGTTCCACAGTTCAGAACTTTACCACTAGGTTACGTCATGCTACTTCCACAGAGTCGAAACAGCCTCATTTCTCTCGTGTTTCAAATGACGAGATGTTTTAATCAGATTTTTACTCAAGAACTGCCATTTTGTGGTACGGACTTGCGTGTGGTTTCTTTGAACACGAAAATGTTAACCCTTTGAAGTCAAATGTCAATCTTTATCTATCCTACTTATCCTCATCATCTTTACTTCGTACCACTTCCTCTTTCATTCACATCACACGCCTCATGCATCATAAACATTTTAGCAGCAACACTATACGCTACAATTTTGACCTCTTCAAGTCAAGGATCAATCGTTATTTATCCTCCTTATCCTCATAATCTTCACTTCCTACCACCTCCTCTTTCATTCATATCACACACCTATTTATCATAACCATTTTAATAACAACCCTCTAACCTGGGTAGCTCACAAAGCCTGCTTTGTGTGAAATGTAGTAAAAATAGATATAATTGCAGCTCATGACGAAATAGGCTTTCCATTTATATGAAATTAAAACTAGATTCCTGAATACATTACTTTCTTGAAACTTTTGACACTCATCGAACCAAAGGAAATATTATAAAATAAATCCAATAAAATAGCCTGTGGCAGTAAATATATCATAGTTAGGGAGATAATTTCCAAAATGCTCTCGCTCCGATCCATGGAGTTTGTTTTATTTCAAGAACCGGTTGACCCTGGATTTGTGCAATACTGATATTTGTTTAGGAGAAATACAATGTCTTTTGTTCTGGAGAATCTATCCCCTAACTCAAAGTCTGAACCACCAAACTTACCAGCAAGCAGTGTCTACTTTTGAATGTTTGTAACAACTGTTTCATTTTGTAGCAATGATCTAATCTTTTAGTAGACAAATTTTACAATGCTAAGCCGACGCAGCATAACGTAAGGAAGATCATGAAATAAGGAATTTTTCTTCACCAAAAACTCATAAAGGATCAAATGCAGACATTTTGAGGCGTAAACAGTTGGATTTTTACAGAAAAAAATAAAACACTGTATTGGCAGCAAAAATGTCTTTCATTTAATTAAAACTTCTGCTTATAATTATCGTACATTTTGCATACTCATAATATTAATTTTCATATAATGACAAACTGGAAACGAAACTGAGAATATACATTAGATAAATCTCTTGATCAGTATCTTTCTCCCTTATCACTTCCCATCTTTGTTGGACTTTCCTATTTTTAAGTAAACGCTATACAAACATCAATTAATTATATATATGAAAAAAAAAAACAATTCATATATTTTATATGTGAACATGGTATATTTTGACAGTATTCCTTTGTTTTAAAATATTTTATTGAATAGAATAGCCAAGGAATGCCAGTTAAGCATTTTGGTGAGTTTCTCTCGATATCAAATAAATTATTTGATGTTTGGTTGAAACTTCTAAACGAACTTGCTGAAATTGGGTTTAATGTTCCAATTCCTTTCGATCATCGTTGGCCATTTTCAAGAATACAAAAGTCTAGAAATAACAATTCGAGCATTTATATCATGTTGTTAATATTTTATACTGCACTCATATTATTTATCTTTCTTTTGCTTTTTCCCCCATAAAGGAATTGAATATATTGCACACCGATCTATTTTCATTATTTTACTTAATGTCTCTAGACATCCGATCATCATGGTTTTCTATTTATCTCTTTCTTTTATCTCTCTGTCTCTCTGTCTCTCTCTCTCTCTCTACATAAACACACACACACACACATATATATATATATATATATATATATATATATATATAAATATAAAAGTGAACATAAACTGTCGCCTCTAAGTGTTGACTTCTATGTTCACTTTTATATTTACACACGCTCTATCTCTGATATTGAGCACTTTATCCCATAAATATAGCACACTTTAAGACTACATTTCTTCATATATATATATATATATATATATATATATATATATATATATATATATATATATATATATATTAAATTTTATGTATTTAGGCAGCAAATTCTCCTTTAGGTATGTCTAATTGAATAAATTATAGACATTATATTTGCTAATTTTTAATAAAATCCCTTCATATTCACGAATAACCTTCCGCGTATTGATGTTAATGGATGAGAGAAATGTGCTATAGATGTTTAAATTTCTTTTATTTTCATTTTTCATGTATTATGGATTCTAATAAAAAATAAAATTAATCATATATTATAAAAAATACAATACAATCAATTTAATTATTCGCAATAACTCCTCCCTACTAACTGATGTATTGCGAGGCATCTACAACAAAATGCTTGTCCACATTCACAATATAAAAAAATTTCTAATCGACAACACAACTGTCCTACACCAAGAAAACAACAAATGCAGACTATAGATACTAGAAGCAGTTTATAAGAACGCTTACGGTAATGGATAAAAACTGACAACCTTGTATAAATAATTGTACTAATGAACAACATATAGTTTTGTACTACTTGCACCCCTGAAGATGATCTCGGAAGAACATCGAAAGTACTTGGAAAAGGAAAACAGCTATAAAACAATTCTCTCATCCTTTAACATTAATACACGAAGGTTATTCGTATGAACGGATTTTGTTAAAAATTAGCAGACATAATGTCTATAATTTGTTCAATCATATATATATATATATATATATACATATATATATATATATATATATATATATATATATATATACGATATGCTAGTGCCATTTGATATGTGCGAATTCAACCTAGTCTATATGGCAACATAACTCAAAAACGAACTTTTGTCCTTGATTTGGTGTGAGGAATTCTCCTCCTAAGATTGTAAAAGTATTTTGATACTCTCTCTCTCTCTCTCTCTCTCTCTCTCTCTATATATATATATATATATATATATATATATATATATATATATATATATATATATATATATATTTCTTCCCTTCCTAGAAAACTTAGGTCAGAAAACTTGATTGATTTAATTTCAAAAGTGCCGTGGATTGGACATATACTACACTTTGTATTTTCTTGTTGACCACGCTGGCAGTAGAATACAAGGTCAGTTTAATGTTGGGATCCCCAGCGCAAGTACTCGGGCCAGGTCTAAAAATAGTCCATCCCCGCTGCCGTTAGTTGCGCTGCAGTGGTTTTACTACCGATCATCTCTTTAGTGTAATGAGGGAGATACTGCTGTGGGCAGCTGTTTCCCGGGATCGGGGATCTCTCAATATTCTTTCAGTTGTGCCCTCCCCGAAGACAAAGATACAACTCCGTTGCGCTCTGTCCGAAGAATAGAAATGCAATTCAGAGATAAAATGTAGTTTGTCCGCCTGATGAAAGATACTACACTTTGATCCTGGGTAGAAAACGTAACTGTAGTACATAAAATGGGAATAATTTTAGAGCTAGTGTCAAATATCCCTTGAAGCTTATAACCTTAACAGGCAATTAAATTCCCGCCAAATTTGTGGCCCGTTTACCTGACATTTTTTTCGGTTTTGTCACGAGAAGGCCAAACCGTAACACTTCGCACGGCATACTCACCAAACGTGAAGCCGTCTGATTAATTCCTTTTAGTCACGGTTTTGCCATTACATCGACAATTCATTTCTGATTTTTTTTTCCTATTTTGCCACCTGGTTGATTTATCTGGATGCGATTGGTGAGCGCCTGTTACCTTCGACCGGAAATACACTCTTTGATCATTTCCGGAGTTCATGCTTTGGCGGTGGTTATCAAATTTCCGGATATCGTTTGAGAACTTCCGCTCTGACAGGTAACCTTTAATTGGTAATCGTAATGAGAACAAAGGTATGAGAACATTCAGTGAAGACGAGAATCATGGGCTTTTATTTAATTATATATAAACATTTAAACATCCCTGGTTACATATCATATAATCTGTTTATGCAACCAGATTTAGTTTTATGCTAGTTATAAACGGAGTGCAGGGAAAAATCTCATTTCTCAGCCTTTTTACTTGCACATTTATAACATTTAGTAATTAATGTTATTAATTAATTAACATTAATTAGTAATTAATTAGTAATTAATAGGCCTACTACATTGAATTTTCCACTGACCGACACAGCTCAACACGGAACAGGGTTTTTGTACTAGCTTAAAAACGAGTAAGATAACAAATTTCACGGCCTAGGTACTTTAAATCTGCTATTTTGTGGTTTGTCTTACGATGAGATTTGAGCTGTAAATTGACTTATAAATAAATCCATGGTGATAGTGCCGATAGTAATAAATCCATGGTGATAGTGCCGATAACGAACGCCTGTGCCTTTAACATTTCAGTTTCTAAAAGTTAGCATTTATTTTAGATCTATTAGGTTGGTGCAAAAATAATGTCGTTTTCTTACATGAAGTTGAACGTCAAAAAACGACATTATTTTTGCACCAACCTAATAGAAATATGTTTACATGCTAATAACGAATAAGAGCGTATTCCTATCAATTTTCCTCATATTTACTTTTCATTAGAAACAGGAAAACCTGAAAACTTTTCCTGTAGATCGACAGAAAGTGAATCGATTGGAACAGTAGGAAGTTAAGAAACAACAAAAATGAAAGCAGATAAAACTAATGAAGATAAAAATGAAAACCTCATATCTGTCTTCTTACCCTCAAGACGTGGATAATAATAGTTCTGAACAATTTCTGGTTTTCTGTTTCTCTAAGTAATTTTTACTATTTACTATCCCCCATGTACAAAAGCTACTTCTGTAGGTTACTTACTGCTTCTCCTTGCTTCTCTTCCATTCAATATGCCCTGTGGATATCAAATTCTCTAAGCCCGCTTTCCTCATGATGTGTCCCAGAAATCTCGACTATTTCCTTTTGATTCCAAGTAAAATTTTCTTTTTGTTTTAATTTTCCTTAAAACTTTCACATTGTTCACATGTTCTGCCCATGGATTTCTCAGTATAATTCTAGATAATCATATTTCTGTTGCTTCAATACTCCTTTTCATCTGTGAAGAAAATGTCCAGCATTCACTACCATAAAAGGAGGATCGAGTAAATCTAACAATTCTAATTATTTGAGTGAATCTTCTTTTTTCATTAGTCTAGAATATTTCAAGTTAATTAGTATGGAAATAATTAGTATAGGAATCGACAAAAAATAAATGAAGATTTTTAAGCTGTTTTAAACCGGAAAACTTCATGTAACCTTACTTAAAAGACATCATTTCCCTATTGTCTTCAAATCTGTCTCGGGGAAAATGGCAACTGAGAAATGATTTCAATTAAATTCGTAGCTAAGTGAGGCGTTACGGCCAGCGTCACGCTGGGATGAGCAATCGGCCAACAAAACTGTCAGGTTCTTTTTTACATTACAACGGAAAAGTCACGCTAAATCTGATCCATTCTCTTGTCATTTCAATGTTCTTAAAGCAGCCAAATACCACACAATCAACAGACACTACCAAAACCACTATCAACCCTTTTTTATTTTTATTTTTTGCTTAATCTTAGAAATTCAGTTGTGATTTTTTTATGGTTGTTGTACCTAACAGGAAAATCAACAACATTGTATTGGGTACCCAATACTTCTGGCCTTGTGCTTTAAACAAAGCCTAGTAAATAACATCACCAGTAGCACTTTCTTCCAGATTTGAAATAAAGTTTCATGTAAGTAAAATATAACTTTCTCTGTTAAACAAGTAACAGGAACTGTTATCACCAACTTCAAAACTTTTCTTATTAGTAGAAATGTTTAAAATGCATTTTTTATATTTACACCAAATCTATTGTCGACTGGAGATTAAGTGAAATTAAGTAAGAGTAAGTCTCACCAAATCTCCAGCATGTTTTTCAGTTTCATCGCAGACACAACCACTGCTATGGACGAGGCAGTTTCAGTCCGTTTGCGAATTTCGAAATCATTCGATCCCAATTGAGAGAATTCCCCTAACTTTCATCAATTGCGGCCATTCTATTGAGTTCCCTCCAATTTCTTTGTGTTGTGCTGGTACAATCATGCCTACAAGATTTTTTCTTCTTCTTATCAGATCATTTCGTTCATCTGTATGAAAAGGTTTATCATTATTATTATTATTCGTAGTAGTTTTACATTTTCCGATCCTTGTCATCTGTTCGTTATCACTGGGGATCAAGGGATAACACGTTTTCTCAAATCTTTGGCACATCTGTTATCATTACTGATTTCACTATTACAGTATAGTTTTAATGCTTACAATTACTTTACAACCTCCTAATATACCAACGATATATATATATATATATATATATATATATATATATATATATATATATATATATATATATATATATATATAAACACACACACACACACATGACCAGATGAGATATTTTCAACTTTTTATAGTAGATGATTAATCGAAGATGTTTGTTAGGGTCATTGTGTAATATGTATCGGTGAATTATATATTTCATTTCCTTTTGCACCCTGTTTATAATTAGGATGCATCTGGTTACGATAGAATAAGTTAATGCTGAGCTTATGTTTGTTTGCATCTGGATAATCCCTTGTGTTATTTTTTCTACATCTACTTAAAGCTCATTTTATTTGCTCGTCGACGTTGTTAGGGAAGTTATTATTCATTATGGTTTGTTTAATGTTGCTGATTTTTTATAGAATAATGTGTCCGAAGAAGAGATTATTTTGGTCAGGCAAATCATTTGTTTTATACGAGCTATTTTTGCTAGTTGAGAAGACTCGAGTTTCTGCTCGTGGATTGTTTATATTGAGTTCGTATGCAAAGTGTAGAACGAATGTTTTTTCTATTTGTTTTCATTTTTTGTAGCTTTTTGCTGATATGATGATGTCGTCGATATAGCTGACGTATATGGAGGGGCTTCATAGAAATATTGAGGACTTCGTTTCCTACATGTGTCATGTAGAAATTAGAGTAGGTTTAAGAAGTGAATCCATCGCTACACCGTAAGTTTGCGTGTAAATATTGCCATAATCCATCTCTCTCTCTCTCTCTCTCTCTCTCTCTCTCTATATATATATATATATATATATATATATATATATAGTCAACGACGAAATTATTCATACATCCATTAATTTTGAATATTTTTATCCGTTTCTCAAAATCAAATGCCCGTATGATGCCAGATATTTTTTATACGTTAATAATCACGAAATCAGAACTACAAAACTCAATTTTCAGAACAATAGGTTAAATACAACAAATTTGACAGGTGAATTATGTAAAATAGGAAAAGACAAATTTATTCGTACAGTATGAAAAAAATATTTAACAATTTTCACAATGTTAACAGTCAATAGCATGGCCTCTCATCTTTATAACTTGCTGCAATCGTTTTCTAAAGTTCTTGATGAGATTTGAACAAGTCTGTTCTGGAATTTTCTTCCATTCTTCAATGGTTACACGTTCTAATTCCTGGAGGTTGCCGAAGAAAAAATTCGAACTTTCAATTCTTGCCATAGATTTTCAATAGGATTCAGAAAGGTCATGGCAGAACTATAATCTTTTTCTGAAGCCATGCAGTCACTGATTTAGACATATATTCGGGATCATTATCTTGCTCGAAAGTAAATCCCCGACCTAGATGAAGATTTGTAACTATTACCCGACTTGTGGAAGTTAATAATTCTGTATCTCAAGTCAACGCTAAGTTCCTTTGTCTTCCCCATCGTGTTGTTAACGTAAGAATAAAAATGGTGACACTCTATGCACCACATGATGTTCTTTGCTGGAATTATCAGAAATATTCTACTGAATAAATTGTCTAGAAGTCTTCACCGATAAAATAATTATGTAAATGACTTATACTTACACGAATCAATCAATTTAAAACGATATTTTCTATTGTACGAATAATTTTCTCTTTTCATATTTGCCATGATTCGCCTGTCAAATTTGTTGTATTTAACTTATTGTTCTGAAAATTGAGTTTTATTTTCCTTTTTTCATTCTTATTAACATTTAACAAACTACAGGCATTAGATTCTGAGAAATGGATAAAAATATAAAAAATTGCTGGGTGTACGAATAATTTCGTCGTTGACTCTCTCTCTCTCTCTCTCTCTCTCTCTCTCTCTCTCACTGTATCTGTATTTATATATATATATATATATATATATATATATATATATGTGTGTGTGTGTGTGTGTGTGTGTGTGTGTATGTGTAGTAAATAAATTAAAATAAAATAATGTAAGTTTTATCTTCAGTTTTGCACAAATTACTCCGCTCATTAGAAGGAAGATAAATCAATTTATTATTAATGATATATTTCTTAGTATTGAAGACTATATTTACAAAAACTGCTTGGCTTAAAAGAGCTATCATTCAGTAATACTCTGTTCGATGTTTTTTTAGTGGAAATCATTCTTATAAATATATATATATATATATATGTATGTGTGTGTGTGTTCTGTTTATACATTATTGTAATAAATACAATTTATTTAAATAAATGCTCTTTTTTTTAATTAAACAGTATTAATTACATTTACTGACCTGAATGTCCGAGAAATTTCATAGAAAATATGTGTTCTGCAACAGGAATCGAACCTGTGTCCTATAAGGAACCGTCATGAAGATGCGTTTCGTGAGCAGATATGATCGACTGAGAAAAATCGATTGTTTAAAAACATTAATTTGGACTTTGCTGATTTTTCATTGACGGTATGTATGTGTATGTGTGTGTGTGTATGTGTGTGTGTGTGTGTGTGTGTGTGTGTGTGTGTGTGTGTTTTTCGCGTGTGTGTGTGTGTGTGCATACGCGCAGGTATTGCTTATATATTATATATGCAATTCTAGTTTCATAAAAATTATCAAATGTCTTTGTTTTCATTTACTTTGTGTATTTCTAACAAGCCATCCAATCGTAAATAAATTTATATATGTTTACTGTTTAGATTAATCTGACACAAAAACACAATAAAGAAACGCACGATAAGAACAGAATTAATTTAGTAAAGACCTGTGCAAATAAACAATTAACGATTGCTCCCCGCCCCTTCGGCTGCAAATTGTGTAAAAAATATAAAATATACGGACCTTAATATTTTTTTAATTATAAACTAATCTTGTTAATCGATAACCTATAACATTAGAGATTAGAAAGTTAATTATACGATCATATATATGTGTGTGTGTGTGTGTGTGTGTGTGTGTGTGTGTGTGTGTGTGTGTGTGTGTGTGTGTGTGACCTCGTCAAGATTGATAATTGATAGAACAAAATTTTTGATGCTATATAAATATAGCTCTATAAAAAAAAAGATGTTGTACATACACATTCTTATATACATAAGCATGTATGCATAGGTTTTACACGTATACATTCTTGCGTGAACGCAATAAGGGTAGTGGGGTGCGCGGTTGAATCGCAAATTGTATCACATGATATTTCGTGTTTACAAATCAGCCGCGTTTTATAAAAAAAAGAAAAAGATTGGGAGCTTAAATAGATCTCACATCAAGTGACACTCATGAAGCATAAACAATCATTTGTCCCGCCAAGCTTTTATACAAAAAAAATCAAGTGTCAGACACTCATTAAACTCTAAATGAGTGAGCATGAACTAGTCAAGGTTCTTGTTCATTCCGATGGAAACGTTAAACAATGATCGCCAACGGTAAGGCTCACTGCAAACATTGAAGGCAAAGATTTCTCCCTCATGACACACAATAATGATGCTACAATAGACTGTGAAAGACAGGCACTAATTTGACCAGATGTGTGCGGATAGAGTTGACAGCTCCACGAAAAAGCAGAAAAATGTTTCTGACAGTTTTTAAAAGATATACTGCTCAAAGGTGCTATTGATTACGATTAAAAATGATGGTAAAGCTATGAAATTAATTAACTAACCATAAATATATTATATTCTCTTATATTCATATAAGATATATGAGAGTAAATGTGAATCAATCTATCCCTTTATAGAAATCTGTGACTGTCGATGCTACCTAAAGACTAAGAAGTATTTTCGACCCTTTTCATTTGTAACTTTGAACGAGGCTAAAAACTAAAAGTTCAAATAGTAACTTTGAAGACAGACTCTGCAAGTTTGAAAGTCTGACGCAGTCTTCCTGCCTTTAGTTTACATAATGTAAGTAATATTTGACGCAGTATTCACATCGTTTTTTGTTGTATCATTACACTCCGGCCAATGTACTCTTCGACCTTAATCAAGATCCAAAGAAACAAATACTGACAGTAACGTGAAATTCATAAATAAAGCGACAGTGTCAAATTGAAAAACAGAGAGAGAGAGAGAGAGAGAGATTGAGAGAGAGAGAAGGGGGAGAGAGATAGAGGGAGAGAGAGAGAGTGACTGACACACAGATGTTCAGACAGATAAACACATAGACATGGACACGTGAGATGAATAGATAAATAAATATGAAAAAAGACTAAAAATGATTTGCATAATTACACAGATAAAGATCGGGATGAACGAACGAGGAGAGATAACAGACTGCCAAGAACACACACACACATACATGCACTTACACTCACAGACACTCATATATATATATATATGAGTGTCTGTGAGTGTAAGTGCATGTATGTGTGTGTGTGTGTGTGTTCTTGGCAGTCTGTTATCTCTCCTCGTTCGTTCATCCCGATCTTATATATATATATATATATATATATATATATATATATATATATATATATATATATATATATGTATGTATAAAGACATTTATATATATATAAATATAAATGTAAATACTGAGCACTTTATCCCATAAATATAGCACACCTTAAGAGTATATTTCTTCATAAATAAGTCTTTGAAACATAAGAGTGGATTTTGCACCTGTTCCAATTATTTTGTCCAACAGGGGTTGGACAAAATAATTGGAACAGGTGCAAAATCCACTCTTATGTTTCAAAGACTCATTATATTAAGAACTTTAACTAAAACTTCGTAATTGCAGGTTATATCTATTGTGAATACATTTATTTATCTAATTTACTGTCTTTGTCTTTTTTATTTTTAGAATTTAGTAAAATTTAAGCTAAATGCGTGACCTCTCCGAGTTCGAAAAAGGGCAAATTATTGGAGTTCGCATGGCGGGCGCCTCGATCACCAAGGTTGCTGAACTGTTTGGTTTTTCAAGAGCTACCATATCAAGAACTATGACGCAATTCCAAAAACAGGGCAAAACCTCAAGAAACCGTAGCAATTCGGCCGGACTTGCAAACTTACTGACAGGGACCGACGTGCATTGAAATGCAATGTGGCAAAAAATCATTGGACTACTGTGGCCAAAGTGACTGCTGAGTTGAATAATCATCTGAATAGTCCAGTTTCTACGAAAATTGTTCGTCGTGAGCTCCATAAGGCTGGATATATGGAAGAGCCGCCGTAAGGAAACCTCTCCTCTCCACTCGCAACATTTAGCAGAGGTTGAAGTGGTGCAAATATCACAATGCCTGGTCTGCAGACCAATGGAAGCAAGTCATATTCTCAGCCGTGACCAGTTTTTCTCTTTTCTCAACTTCAGGGCGAGTTTATGTGTAGAGGCATCCCAAAGAAGATTACAACCCTGACTGCCTTCTTCCAACAGTGAAGTATGGAGGTGGATCAGTGATAGTTTGGGCCGCCATATCATGGAAATATCTCGGTTCAATAGTTTGCCTGCATGGTAGAAACAACAGCAAAGATTACCTGAACATTTTGGGAGACCATGTTCATCAAATGGTCCAGACTTCATTCCCTGATGGCGACTGTATCTTCCAAGACAATAATGCTCCAATACAAACCGCTCGAGTGGTTAAGAATTGGTATGAAGAGCATGAAAGTGAGCTAGAACACATGGAGTGGCCTCCCCAATCACCAGATATCAATATTATTGAACATTTGTGGTGGATGTTGGAGCGACAAGTTAGGAGCCGCTATCCTCCACCGTCGTGTCTTAAAGAGCTGGAGCAGGTGTTAATGGAAGAATGGCTGAAATCAGGAAGCTGTATGATTCCATTCCTAGACGTATTAAAGCTGTATGTGAGGCTAAAGGAGGACCAACTTCATATTAAATAAATTTTCTTTGCATTTAACAAATGTTTCAATTATTTTTGTCCAACCCCTTTATGTATATATATATATATATATATATATATATATATATATATATATATATGTATGTGTGTGTGTGTGTGTGTGTGTGTGAATTTTAAAAAGCACATTACTTACAAGTGCTTAAAAAGTTAATTAATTTCTTTATTTTCTAAAGGAGTGATTTCGAAAGTTGAGTAAAATTTCCGGCGAGACAGTTGAAAGTTTCGTTAACTTGAAAAGCGGCTAAATTAAAGATTTTGCTCAAATTTCTGAACATCTTTGTTATACATCATTACTTCACACGCACATGCATATATATATATATATATAGAGAGAGAGAGAGAGAGGGGGGGGAGACAGGACGGGTTGCATAAAATATACCAATTACGAAATTGGCTCGTCGCCAGTCTAACAAAGAATGACGCTTGCGTTGGGGTGAAGAATGAAAAAAATCACTTGAAATGAGTGTGATTCATAAACAAAAAACTCTGACGGGGAAATAAAGACCAAATGCTACGAGTAAGACCAAAGCGAAATGGATGAAAAGCACATGAACAACAAAAAGCGGGGGTGTGAGAAGGATTTGAAACAAAACCTTCCACCATATTGCCTGAAAGCTAAAAGTATAACAAATCTATCTAAACTGACATGTACTCATTTTGGACAAGAAAGACTGCATTTCAACTGGGTAGGCCTATGAAGTTGATAATGAACTGAACTTTCATATCAGCTAATTATGGGAGAGTGGTTTGTCCAGTTTCTTTATTACCAACTTCCTTCTCCATTAATCATCGTGGCATGCAAGTGACAATATATTTTACAAAATACGATGCGATAGAGCAAAGGAAGGAAATGTTGCTTGCTATTTTCGAATGCTTTAGTACTCAAGTGTATATAAACAGATGTAATTAGAATCCGTTATATGTATATGTGTTTCACACACACACACACACACACACACACATACACACACACACACACACACACACACACACACACATATATATATATATATATATATATATATATATTTATAAAGATTTGCTATTTTTATGGAAGGAGTATTCTCAATATCGAAGATAGGGTATTTGTAGATATAAAGTGTAACATAAGAATCAACACTGCATCGTGATTATTTAAGTGATCAAAATTACTTATGGTGTGAAACTGAAAGTCACTATGCAATGTTCATTTCTATGTTCACACAATATATACCTTATATGTGTCTAAGATATAAATCTATATGCATATTAATTTGGACGTGAATGATATTTATATAGACTGGCGGAAAGACCGATTTTGATCTCGGTATGTGACTGGCTAGATGTTCTAATAGAATTGGCAGGCTACATAATATCTACACCAAAGATC
Source organism: Acanthosepion esculentum (assembly GCA_964036315.1). Classification (NCBI taxonomy): domain Eukaryota; kingdom Metazoa; phylum Mollusca; class Cephalopoda; order Sepiida; family Sepiidae; genus Acanthosepion; species Acanthosepion esculentum. The sequence goes on from OZ038500.1 coordinate 104,081,009, forward strand.
AGAGCCTATATGAATGTCAACACAGAGTTCTGGGAATCGTTTACTTGAAGCAAGTCAACATGTACGCGTAACAGATTACCACTTTACCGGGAGGATCAAATCGTTTTATCTAGTGTTCAATGACGAGAATAAGATCTGCTTTCTTGAAAGTAATGGTCGTTTGTATGTGAACAGTATTTTTCAGGGTATATTAGCCTAGAACATAAAGTCCCAACCCGTGGCATCATGATACAGTTTGCTATAAGTTACAAGTCTCGCTTCCCTTTTCCTGTTGAACGTTATACATCCAAATTGCTGCCGCCATTCCTACAAGAAGAAAGTAATGAAATGTTCCTGTAAGATAATTCCCGCTATTATGATAACAATGTTACTGAATATGTTATACAAGATGTTCAATACATTCTATGGTCAGCACGATCGCCAAACATGTCTCCCATTGAATATGTATTGTATATGATGTGATAACATATGTATGAAATAATATATCACAAGATGCTATTCGCAATCTATACGATCGCATACTGGTGAGTCTATAGGACTGTGTTAAGACCCAAAGAAGCTATTCAATATGTAGTATAATTAGATATGGAGTCAGAGCACTGTTGAGACAGTTTATTATGAAACCTGTGCACGTACTGACCTGCATATGAAATCAATAACCTATCTATATGATCTATACATTTAATCTTGAATAAGTTAAAAAATAGATTCAGTTCGTTTCAAATTTATATTTCGTTAGTGTATGAAAAAGGCACCAATTTGTTTTAGTTCTTGAAAAAGGTCACCCCAAACCGAAAATTCGATTATATCATATATACAATAAGGATAAAATATCAAAATATTTCAGAAGCTTTATTTTTCAATTTGGCAACAATCTGGTGAATCATGATTGAAATCAACACTTGACCCGATTGAAAAGTAACAGAATCAACACTTGACCCGATCGAAAAGTAACAGAATCCTTCTTTTATAAGATCGAATTCCAATTACAATAAAAAAATTTTAACTTTAATTTCTGCTAAATATCTACCGCTTAAACTCGATGAAAATTAACGCTCAAATTATTCTGTCAAAGTTAAAAGAGTTTGGGTTTTATTGTCGTAAATGATAGACGGATAGCATAAGTTCCTCTAAAAAGTGTTTAAAACGAGATTTTAAACTGATTTTAATTTTTTTAAATCATTTCATTTCAAGCAAGGCAATAATGTCACTAAAACTCAAGATGGGGGTGCTACTGGGAGTGAAAGAGAGTGAGAGAACTTTAGAAGAAAAACGAAAACACAATTCTAAACAGGTAACAACAGATAAACCTTTATTCTTTATATACACTATTTATATTCGGACTATTGCCCTAATCTTTATTGTTTTCATCACAATATTTCGACCGTTGTACACTCCGGCCTTCTTCAGGTGCATATTTTTTTTTTGGCTCACCCGTTTCAGCCGAATGCAAATACACACTGCTCAACTCTGCCACTATGTCAATAAATTTCCACAAAACAACGCTTTTACCCACTATGTCAATAAATTTCCACAAAACAACGCTTTTACCCACTAGGCCATTGTAGGACAATTTCATGGAGATATTTAAACCTAACCTTCACTGCTGATTAGGCTGTCACTGTTGATTAAGCCGCTGCTGACTGTCATATGTGACTGCTGTTGAAGACTTGTTGTCATTTGTCTTTCTTCCTTTATTAACGGCCCCATGTCGTGTTTATTTCTATGCTATGCTTACTAAGCGCTGATTCTTTCAGACATTTAACTCTCTGGTGTTCTTCCTTGTTCAGTATTTCCACTTTATTCCACCCCTTTCCCGTTATGCCTGATTTCATTACGGCTTTTCGATGTTCCTTTACTCTTACTTTTAGGTGTCGGCTTGCTTCTCCTTTATATTCTCTGAGAATATGGAAACCGCTAACAGATAAAGATCAAATGAGCAGCAATCAGAACTTGGGCAGCAGCTGCAGTCAAAATATGACAGTCAGCAGCAGCAGTTTAATCAGCAGTGGCAGCCTAATCAGCAGTGAAGGTTAGGTTTAAACGTCAAGTTTACTCCAGTGAAATGGGAGAATGACCCTGCGCCATGTTGATTTGTGAATCTGGTGACATCAATCCCTCAATCAGGGAATGTTTACTTACACAAAGTAGAAACGGGAGAGCAATATATGAAGAGTACTAAATAAGAATAAGAACTAGACGAGATATCCCATGACATATGCAGTGGAACGAGAACAGCCTACCTCCCGTAGATCAAAGAAAGGGTTCAGTTTTGAATTCCCAGTAGATTATCCAACAAAGATGATGACAATAGTCCAAATATATATAGTGTAAATAATGATAACTCTACATTCCAGTAATTCAGATAAAAATTAAAAGACTGGGTGTATCTAAATAAATAGAAACACAGAGAAGAGATTAGAATGTTCAGATATGGACTGTTAACATTGTGGTTAATATCCAGTGGCGACAGTCTGTTTCATGTTTAAACGCAATCGTCACCCTGACGATGGATGTTGACCTCAATGTCCACTTTTATATTCACATACGCTCTCTTCTTAATACCGAGCACTTTAACACTTCAGAATACCTTGAATGTATATTTTTATGATATATATATATATATATATATATATATATATATATATATATATATATATATATATATATAAAAGTGAGTCAACAGTCTCAATCGTCAGGCCACCTAACGACTGCGTCTATACTTAATATATACATATATATATATACATATATATATATATATATATATATATATATATATATATATATATATATATATATATATATATATAATCGTCAGATTATGTTCCGCACCTGAAGATTGCAAGAATTGCATGAAATTCCGAGTCGTGCTATCGAAATGAATATGATGGGTTTTTTTTTTAAAAGTATTTCACCCCAAGCAAGGCGGGAAGCCACTAGCACGCAAGGCGTTACAGAGGATTTGGAGCGAGAGTAGATAGGAGTGATAGAGGAAAGGATGAGGAGAAGGATAGTGGATAGATCAAGGCAACTGGAGATGTCGATTGACATTACATTTGAATAGATGGATATTATAGCTATCAGGGAAACAGGAAAAGGGGAGGGAGTTGCACAGGCGAGAGGTGCGAGATATGAAGATATTGGAGTAGAAGAGACGGCTACATTTAACAGTTTCAACAGTGAAAGGGTGAGAGTGAGGTGCCAGTTTCGTAGGACGCTTGAATTCATGAAGTCTGGGAACCAGCGAAAGCAGTTCATCGGAGCAATTAACATGAAAGTATATCTAAAAAAGACAGAGAGAGCCGACGGCACGTCTGTGAGAAAGCGACTGCAGACGAGATGCCAGATCAGGGCCAATTACATATATATTCATTAATACACACACACACACACACATACATATATATATATATATATATATATATATATATATATATTTATCAATGTGCTCATATCTGCCGTATTTTCTTTAACTTGCCAACACATCTATTTGTCTATCCCATAAATAAAGAAGCAAATTGAACGCTCCCCGCCGTTACCGTTGCCGGCCATTGATCTTTGGAATATAATCCTTCAGCATCAATTACGGATCTGCGACTCTAAAACAAATGAGACGAAACAAAAGTTTTTTTTCTTTATATCGTAAAAACATCCTAGAGACGTCAGTTGTTGTCACGTCACAATTGTAATCGAGCGAAGGTCAGATATCAATTAGGTTTCAAGTAAAGAAAGCTTTAAGTTTCTATTCAGGTGCCGGGTTGAATAGGCACGTTATAGAACACTTGCAACTGAGATCATATTGAAAACGCGCTTCTCTATTCGACTGTTAAATATTTTAATCCGGTCTTGTAAAAAATGATGGTATTTTTCGATGTATTAGTCGGTAGCGGTTATAGTGAGACGCTTAAAAAAGTAAGAAAACGTTGGGTATATATATATATATATATATATATATATATATATATATATATTTAAAGACATTTATGATATGTTTAACGTTCTTTTTATAGATACAAGTATTTAAGCAAATGTATCTATAAAAAGAACGTTAAACATATCATAAATGTCTTTAAATAAATTGTCGGACTCTGTCCAATTCAAAACATATATATATATATATATATATATATATATATATATGGCGAAGAAAAGTATTCGCTACACGCTACAAAAGATTTAATTGCAATATTTAGCTTCACATATACTTCAAAATTACAATTAATACATTTTAATCTATATAGTAAATATGAGCAAAACTTTCAGCAAAAATATTTACATAAAGTTATTAAAAATCTATTTTAAAAAAGGGTGTCGCAAAAGTATTCAATACCCTAGTGAAAACACAGTTAAAAAGAGATTTTGACGAAGGCGCCTTTTGTGTAAGTGCATCCTTCAGTTGTTTCTGATACATAGCTCTTTTGTTGGTATATTGGACCACTTTTCTTGGCAGATCTTCTACAGTCCATTTAAGTATCTAAACTGACAAGCATGAATACAAATTTTAAATCGGTTTCAGATTAGGAGGAACTGATGTACCACTTCAGGTTGATTCTAATATTTTCAGACCATTGTTTGGTTGTATTGGTTTGTTTAAGATCGTTGTCCAACTGAAACAATCAGTCACACTTTATTTAAAAAAGAACTTGACTAATATAAGGAGGTTCTATATCTCAGTATATGACTCTGTTCATTCTTCTTTCTATGTGATGAAAAATATCCCTATACAGTTACGTTTCCACCTCCAAGCATCACAGCAAGGCGTTCTCTGGCTTGAATTATCATAAATCAAACAGATATTATTCCAGTAGGGATCTGGCTTATCAAATTTCAGAGATATCTTGAATCCGTTGCTGGGTCAGCTGCTAAGAACGTTGGTTCACTGTGTTGTGCGAGTAAAGGTTTCTCTCCAGAATCTATCATACATATCTATAAGTACATCATTCGTCCATGCTTAGATTATTACTTCCATATATGGCCCGGTGTCCTCGCTGTTTACCCTGAGCTCCTTGATAAAATCCAAAGAAGAATCAGCAATATTATGGGTCCTGATTTGGCAACTCGGCTTCACTCACTCTCCCACCGCCGTAACGTTGCCTCTCTGTGTTTTTCTATAAATACTTTCATGGTAATTGTTCGAATGTGTTATTCGCTATTGTACCTCGACTTTTTAATTTAAGCGCAGTACTAGACTGGCGTCGAAATCTCACCAGTTTACAGTCAAGATGGCTAAATGTAGCCGTAAATACTATGCTAACAGTTTCTCTTCTCGCTTGTTGAACTCCCTTCCGGCTCTATGCTTTTCAGTCAACTTTAATCTGCAAAAATGTTAATGCAATGTCAATCGCCATCTGTTGTCCTCCTGACTACTCTTTTTTATTCCCTCTCATTATTAATGTTAGATTCATAATTCTTCCACGCCTGGTAAACCTTTGTACCTTAGTTGCTTTGCATGGAGTGAAACCGATAAAAAAATTATAAATTCGTTTCTTAAAATTTTTACTCATTTTGGAAAGATAAAATTTATATTTGGTATAATCTTCCAGTAAAATATAACAGGATGTACAGGTAAATAAACCCTTTTGTGGCATGTATTGAATATTCATTTTACAATATATATATATATATATATATATATATATATATATATATATATATATATATATATATATTATTTATAATTTCCTGTAATTGTATTACAGGAAATTATATGTAATTACGTTAATGATATATAAATAATTACATTAATGATATATAAACATCTATTTGCTATCACCAATGGCACTAAGCAAGGTTGTGTTATAGCATCAGTTTTTTTTTCGCGCCTTTTATATTTTCAATCATGCTGCTGTATGCATTTTCAGATCTTGACACTTATGTGCAGCTTGGAAACTGACGGGATATTTGCCCACCAGTGTTTCAAAGCAAAATCCCTTGCTAGACTGTAGATGATGTGGTAATTCTATCAACATCTCAAGAAATCTTTGTAAAGCATTCGGTCTCGGCATAAGACTGAAGAACCCTAAAATAGGGTAAAGGATTTAAACAACCAAAACCAGTCCATAGATTCCCAGAAGTTCGTGTCACTGTAGATAACAAACAGTTAAAATATGTAAAATCCCCTGCATACTTAGACAGCAAGGTAAACTACAGCACTTCGCATAATGACGAAATTATTTATAGAATATCTAAAGCAACTGACACCTCTTAAAAGCTTCGTTATAGTCTTTGGGATGAGCATGGCATATCCTTGAAAACTAAAATTAGTGTTTACGAAGCAGTGGTCCTTACAACCTTGCTCTATGCATCAGAATCCTGCATGCCATATTGAACTTACATCTGTCAAATCGATTATTTTCATAAGCGCTCTCTTCGTGTCATTTATGGTTATATTTGGATCGATAAATTTAGCAACGTAAATCTTTTTTAAAAGTGAGAAAGGAAGCATTGAAATTTTCTTCAGATTTTACCATTTTAAATGTTCTTACTGTTGCATCTCAGATGGGCTGGACATGAGATCGACCGTAGAATACCGAAAATCTTCTTGTGTAATTGGCTGTCGGATGGTCCGCGAAATGTTGGTCAACCACTTCTAAGGTATAAGGATGAATCAAGTATGATTTGAAAGCCAGCAGCGTTCCCCTTTCATTTTTGAGTCTGTTATTGAAAACTGTGCAAAATGGAAAACTTCAAGGAATTAGACTTTATGAGGCAATGCGTCTGCGTTATTTAAGGGAACAGACATGTAAGGCTATAGCAGGATTTACTTGAAGCAACATCATTATCTAACACTTCACCTACATGTCACTTATGTGGACAAGAATGCAAATACCAAATAGAGAAAGAGAGATACATGAACAGACTGTGATAGACACGTAGGCATTTTGAGAGATCTAATGCTAAAGAAGGCTTTACTTAAACCAACATCATCACAATCCTAATCCATGAATTACATATGACTTTTGTGAATACCTATGCAAATACAATGCTGCATTGACTTCACATAAACAACATAGATACAAACCGAACTGAAGTAAATCATAAATTGTTGGACACGCATACGTCGCAAACTAGACACTTTTTCTTTTAAAGCTTTTCACCCCAAGCAAGGCTGGAAGTCACTAGCACGCAAGGGGTTACAGGTTTGGAGGAAGAGCAGATCGGAGTGGTAGAGGAAAGGATAGTGGATCGAACAAGGCAAGGGGGGTAAAGAAGATTTGGAGCGAGAGCAGATAGGAATGAAAGGGGAAAGGATGTGGAGAAGGGAAGTGGATAGATCAAGGCAACTGGAGATGTCGATTGACGTTACACTTAAATAGGTGGAGATTATATTTGTCAGGGAAACAGGAATAAGGAAGGGAGTTCCACAGGCGAGAGGTGCGAGACATGAAGCTATTGGAGTAGAAGAAACGTCTACATCTAACAGTTTCAACAGTGAAGGGGTGGGAACGGGATGCCAGCCTGGTAGGAAGCTTAAATTCATGAGGCCTGGGAACCAGCGAAAGTTTTCTACGTATGAGTGTCCAACCCATTGGGTTATGAATACTTGGATGAATATCACCACGGAATTTGTGAGTAGCGGCGCTATATCGAGTCTATTCAATTTCTTCTTGGTCTCCGAGGCCCGTTGGTACAGTTGGTATGACGCTTGCGTTGTATCGAAACGGTTCGAGTTCTATTCTTCGTAGTGGATGCGCATTGCTGATGAGTCCTATGAGATGCTGTTTAGTGTTTTCTGCATTCTTTTGAGGATTCTTCTAGATTCGATAATTTACCATATATATATATATATATATATATATATATATATATATATATATATATATATATATAATATGCGTATTTATGAAAACGGTGCATATGTTCAACATACAAAAATCGTAAAAGTTATTCAAATTTTCGTTTACAGCCTCAATGGATTTTGGAAAGCGACTGCATATACATATATATCTAAGATGAACAAAACGAATGACAAATGTGGTGTGCACGGAGCTCACAGAAGTAACCACGGCGACAGAGATTCCATATCATGCCACCTCACTTCTTCCTAAAAAGCGTCAGGATCAATGGCATCGCCTACGCCAAGCTGCTGAATATGGTAGTTAAATCTTAGATCGAGGCTAAGTGGAAGTGATGGCCTACATGAACTAGAACCACATTAATATATATATATATATATATATATATATATATATATATATTCACTTATCAGTCGTCTTTAACAAAACTTGTGTGTGTATATATATATACACAAGTTTTGTTTAAAACGACTGACAAGACAACTGACAACACAGACACACATATACATAAATACACACACACACACACACATATACATATATATATATATATATATATATATATATATATATATATATATATATATATATATATATATATATATTGTTTGGTTTCGAATTCTATCTGCACTCAACACATGAAGCTCGGAATAAACGCTCCTACTAGTATTCAAAACAACACCAAAACTCATGTTATACGGTTAAATATGAAGAGAAATTAACAACACCCCAAAACATCCCCCACCTTGAAAATGGCTAAAGACGTGGCCGAAAGCCCTTGGAACAATGGATAATATGGACAATTCTTGCACTCCCTTACTCCCATATGATTATGAATATGAATAAGATATATTATAGACGCTATTTTCATAAGGAACTTTTTTTCGATGAATAATACATTTTTGCAAGGACTGTTTTCATTTTGTTAAAATTTTATTTAAAATAATTTATAAAGTTGTAAATCTTTTAAAATTCTGTATTATTTTGTAGCGGTTAGGTGATATTATTAAGTAAATCGAAAAGTTTACTACAATTCATCGAACCGCCAATATTTTAAAAAGAATTTTGAATTTTTTTTTGTTTGCATAAATGTGCCGATTTTTGTAACTACGGACGTTCATATACAACATAATCAGAAAATAAAAGCGATAAATATAGTCAATCTAAATATCAAAGTACCTATAATTCAATAAAACATTAAATTACAGAGAATATTTTCATAAAATTTAAAATTACTGGCCAATTAAAAATTATATAAAAATGATGCTCATATTATATATATAATTTTACAGATATCTTTTCTGTAGAAAAAATTAGTTAAATTTCTCAAACATCAGGCTGTCAATACAGTCGTCAACACCTCATAAAACACCGACCTCCGCGTTAAAAATGTTTTTCTGTGATATTTTAAACTAAAAGTAATATTTGTTTCAAATCAGATTGATTAAACTTTAAATCAGCTAATCGTCCCCAAATAAACTTTTAGAAAAGTATATTTTATTTTTAAAGATTTTTTTAATAAAGTGAATCACGTTCTTCCCAGAAAAATGCAAATATGGCTACAATCTGCGATTTTTATGGATTTATAAAAAATCTCTTTCCAATCAACTTAAATTCATTTTGAAATACAGTAAAGTATTTTGCTTATTGGAAATATTATAATGTAATCTATTACCTTGAAATTAAAACTAAAATAAAAGCTCCAAGAAAGACTTTTCATTAAAAAAATTATTTTAAAGATCAGGTATCGCTTTTCTTTAGATGTATGTGTGTGCGTACGTATGCATGCGCGAGTGTGTGTGTACATAGGAATCATTAGTGCATAATGTTGCCTGTTTCATGTCACAAGTGATCCGAAGATCGCTTGAGTTATGGAACTGATAGTCACAATGCAGTGTTGATTCCCGTGTTCACACTGTTGACATCTACAAACACTCAGATATTGGTTACTCTTTTTCCATGAATATAGAAACATTTAAAACAATATATGTGTGTGTGTGCACGCGTGTGTGTGTGTGTGTGTGTGTGTGTGTAAGATAGATAGGTAGACAGTTTTTTCTTAATATTGTAAAACAAGGGTGTTTACCTTTATTATAAGAAGAAACTTAAATGCTGATGTTAATTGCTACATTACTGGTATGGCTTGTGCAATAGAATCTTTCAAAGTGTCATCTCGCACATTTTAACTTGTATCAGTCCCAGGTTAGATAATCTTCATCATTATCGGACAAGCAATGTGACTGAGATAGCGGCGCCACAGGTCAGCGTTCGAGCCTAAATATAAAGATAGGATTTCGAATGTTAGATTTCAGTAAATTAACACCGAGAGATCAACAGACGAAACGTAACGAAGTGCGAATCATTTAGACGTAGTGAAGCAGAAGAGGATAAAGTTGCCGATATTAAATCGAGTGTTGTTTGGGGATCATTTGAAGCTGAGGGTCAAAGGTGTCTGTCGCCGATAGCGTTGATAAGTGACGCCGAGGTCTCGGTCTACATTGCATTCTCGCCATTAGTTTCTTAGCAAGGCGGTGATAAGACCCCCACCTTCAAGTCCGGTTGACCCTAGACAGTGATTCAGCCCTTTCAAATATTTAGCTTCGCACAGATTTCTCAGATTTTACAAGTAAGTGAATGGATTCACAGTTCACAAATTGACGGTCAAAGAGGATAAAGGAAATTAATGAGTCATGCATATATATATATATATATATATATATATATATATATATATATATATATATATTAATTGATTTAAAATATGTTTTTCTTCGCTACACAGTAATAACCATGTTTCAAAAATGGAAGCTAAAGCCTTTGAATTTAATTTTGTTATTAAATTAAAGACATTAGTTCCATTTCCTCGTCAAGCGAATTTTAGAGTCCAAAATTCGCTTGACGAGGAAATGGAACTAATGTCTTTAATTTAATAACAAAATTAAATTCAAAGCCTTTAGCTTCCATTTTTGAAACATGGTTATCACTGTGTAGCGAAAAAAACATATTTTAAATCAATTAATTTATAATATTAATGCTCTGTAAATTTACATTGAGCACTATTGTGTAAAAATAAAAATATCTATAAGAACAGCGGATTTTATATCTTACTGTTCTTTCTTTATATATATATATATATATATATATATATATATATATATATATATATATATATATATATATGATTAAAAACAAAAGGAAAAAGTCGACGCGTTTAGTTCTTTGAGGGACTTTATCAAGGCAAATGCAAAGATTTCATTTTGTGACAAGTATTTATATACAAGAGTAAGAATATTATTGTTTTTTAAATTTTTTTACGTTTAGGTAAGCACGTAAATATTCATCAAGGTAGCGGAAAAGTCAGGCACGCTATGGAGGACACAAAGAGACACAATTCAATGCATAATACTTGAAACTGAGTAAGTGATGTTTTTGAATATTTAATGCAAATTAGTGTTTACATTATTTTAATTTGAGATTAATTTATGTGTTATATATTTTGAATAACATGAGTTTAAGGATTAACCGTTTTCTTTCAATTTTTTAACGTATTTATAGTCAACGTAACTTTGTCTAGCGAAAGTAGTAATTCTTTTAGGAGAAAATTGTAAAAACCTCCAAGACGCAAATTTATATTTTGATAAGATTCGATAGTGGCACTCTCGAGAATTTTCTTTCTAACCAAGTTACTTTCTCTTTTAATAAATGGGTCATTCTTTAGATCAACTGATAAATTGCTGTGTAAAAGGCACCCTTTTGTGTTCATAGAAACATCTTTTTAAATTTCTGCAAGTTTCCCCAATGTACCGTGAGGAGCAGTTCTGGCTGTTTACTTTATATGTACCTGCTTCAGAATTATTACACTTATGTGTATTTTGGATTCTGATCATATCGCTAATAGTTTTGCATGTGGTTGTAATTACTTTGATGTTGTTTAGATTGGATAAATTGTTTTAGATAGTGGATGTTACGGAGTTAGTACGTAGTATTATGTATTTGTTTATATATATATATATATATATATATATATATATATATATATATAATGAGAAGAAAAGGTTGACTGATAAATACAAATCGAATATTACACACGCACACACGCACACACGCATGCGCATATATACGAGGGTCATTCAATAAATAAGGTGAATTTTTCGGTATAAGGACTTCTAATACAGATAGAAGCTTACTTTTTTTTTCAACGTAGTCTCCCATCTGTGCACAAGCTTTCGTATTCCCTCAGCGTAAAAATATTTGGACTGATGTCTCAGCCAGTCGCTCACAACACTTTTGACTTCATCGTCATTTTTAAACTTCGTGCCTCTCGTGAACGCTTTCAAGGGACCCAACAGGTGGAAGTCTGAAGGGGCAAGGTCTGGGCTGTACGGGGGATGAGGGAGCAGTTCCCAGTCCAGCTCGTTGATGGTCTGCACCGTTTGGTCTGCTGTGTGGGCCCTTGCGTTGTCATGATGCAAGATTACTCCTTCTGACTGATGACCCCTGCGTTTGTTCTTTGTCTTTCAAAGTCCTTGGAATGTCATCTACTGTCACCCTTCTGTCAGACTGAATGAGGTCATTGACTGATTCGATCACCTCAGGAGATCTCACTTCTGTAGGCCTCCCAGGCCTGTCTTCATCCTCAACACTGCTCCGTCCTTCTTTAAACAATTTAGCCCACTTGTAGACATTTTTTGGCTGAAACATGTGACACCATACACAGTTGACATTCTCTTATGAATTTCAACTGGTTTGCACCCTTCAGCAGCCAAAAACTTGACAACTGACCGCTGTTCAATCCTGGAGCATGCTTCTTGGTCAGCCATCTTTGTTAATCGCCAAAACTCTCAAAGTTTTTTTTGATCTGCAAAAGAAATTAAATCCATGTGAAAAAGAAGTATAAACAAAAAAAATAAAAAAGAATAAGCTTCTATCTGTATTAGAAGACCTCATACCGAAAAATTGACCTTATTTATTGAATGACCCTCGTATATATATATATATATATATATATTACTACAAATGTTATTTTTAATGCATGCCCAAATTTTAGTAGGCGTTCCGTTTATTTTAAACGGTATTTATTTCGTTTTCTGACCTGCGTAGACGAGAAAACTTTGATTTGAAATTATGTCCACCTTTACAGAAGGTACCACCGTCTGATCCGGACTATTTTAGCGCTCGGCTAAGACGAGCTTCACAATAAAGCAATGCTCTGTTTTGCCATTAACTCACTGGTTGAGATATTTCTTGAAATCTATGCCTGCTTAGTTCTGTATCCGAAACGTAAAGAAGGTAATTTCTAAAGAATTATTGGATTTTATTTTTTAATCCAACCTATTTTTATTAATTCAAACGTCATTGTTAGTGGATATCCCTATTTGAGTATACATCGTATTTATTTTAAACAATATTTCTTTCGTCTACCTGGTTGCTTAATAAAGTAAATGTGACTTCCGGCAGGATTCAAATATGCTTCCCACCTTGTAGGAGTAACTACCGTCTGATCTGGCGTACTTTTACCACTCTGTTAACTATCCACTTAAATAGTGCTTGAAGTAGTAAAATATAAGTCGTATTAAAAAAAATAAAAACCATTAATTCTCTTTCTCCTATATATATATATATATATATATATATATATATATATATATATATATAACAAAAAAGAGGCCGCAAACATTTTTACTTATAATGCGTTTTTTTTTTTATATTATACTTTAGATTTTAGATTTTTTGCTACACGCGTTTCGGGTCTTGTGACTTTCGTCAGGCGAAGAATGGTTATTTTCACTTATTATTTAAAGAAATTAATTGTTTCTTATTTTGAGTCTTTTAACCATTGTATTTTGTGTGTAGTAGTAATTCAAACTCGGACTGGATGAAGAATAGTCTTTTGCTTAAGGGGTAAAAAAATAATTAGAATTGGCCAGAGAAAGGGGAAGGATGAGGTCTTTGTTCTTATCTTTTTATTTCCTAGTGGCCTTCAGGCTTTCTTTCATTCTTGTATATTGTGCATTTGTGTTTTTGCTAGTATATGTATATATATTTGTGTTTGTGTGTACGTGTGTGTGTGTGGTCCGACTCGTGTTTTTTGCCACTATGTGTATATATGTATTTATGAGTGTGGGGTTATAATTTGTTTAGTGTTGGTTTAAATTTATCTATGAAGGGTTTTTTTTAATTCCATTTGCAGGTAAGAGTATTCATCTGTTTGATATACTGGCGTAATTTTAAATTTACCTTTGTTGCATTTGTGGAAGTGTTGTGACACAAAAAGTGTTCTGTTGCCAGATAATTTAATGATGCTTTTGTGTAAGGAAACTTTGATATTTAGTGCTTGAGTATATAAGATTAATTGCATTTTGTGCAACAAATGTTGTGGTTATGGGTGGATTTGTACAGCTTGTTCATTATTATTTACTTAAACTATTTATTTATTTTTAGAGGAGTGGCTATCGTATTTTTGTGTATAGTTTAAAGTGTATTATCGGGATTTTACATATAGCGTATATTTCATATAGGACATATATTTGCATTTATCTTGGTGATGTTTTACAAGGTATTCGTTTTAGATTTCGGTTTTTAAATAATTCAGTAAAAATATGTTTTTCCGCGTTTTGAGATACGTTCTGATCGTTTATTTAGCAATTATTCTGTATTTATCTGGGAAGGTAATTATATCTATTTCTTCAGTCAAAGGAATTACATTTGGGGCTTTATTGTTATAGGCCGATGATGTTTTCTTTATTTTCCATGTTATTTTTTTTTTTATATATTTTCATTTTTGTGAAGTCACCATATATGTTTAGAAAGGGCTGTACTGTCCACGTATTTACTATTGGTAAAGGATATTTTGTCCGCTTAGTTTCTCAATTTTCCCGGTCTTTCAGTTACTCGTATCTATATTTTTCTCCTTGGATGTATGATTTTTTTTTATAATGGCATGTAACATTATATTGCTTTTCAGGTAGTTGTCGTTTAAGAGACATTCATTCTTTCCTCTGAAGTTAAAGGTGAGATTGTTTTGTGTGGCTGATTTGTTGGTTATTTTTCTGTTGTGATTTTTATTATTTGTGTCATGTTTTCAGTGCAAATGTAGCTGGTTTTTAATGTGTCTCTGTTGAATATCGTTTGGACATTTTTTTAATCGAGTTCACCCCAAGAAAAGCACTAAAGTGACTGAGACGCAAGGGGGTTACCGAGCGTGGAAGAGTAAGAAACAGGAACATTATTGAAGAGCGAGAACAAAGGAAGAGTAATCAGAAAACCAGTAGATAGTGATTAACATTGCATTTAAATTTTTGCCGATTAAAGTTGGCTGGAAAACATAGAGCCGGAAGGGAGTTCCACAAGCAAGAAATGCGAGAAAAACTGTTAGAATAGTATTTACGGTTACGTCTCGCCAGCTCAACTGTAAATTGGTGAAACCTTGTCGCCATTCTAGAATTTAGACACCATAGCGAAGAGCTCACCCGAACAATTACCATGGAAGTATTTATAGACAAGGCAAAGGGAGACAATCTTACGGCGGTAGGAAAGTAACTGAAGCCGAACCGCTAGATCAGGACCAATAATATTGCTGATTCTTCTTTGGTTTTTATCAAGGAGCTCAAAGTAAATAGCGGGTCACCGGATCATATGTAGCAACAATATTCTAAGCATGGACGAATGGTAAATAGGTATGAAAGATAAACTCTAGAAAATATCGTCTAGCACGATACAGTGAACCACCCTTCCTCGCAACTGACTTAGCAATGGATTCAATATAGTCTTTCCACTTCATGTCAACAGAGAATGTTAGCCCAAGAAGGCGCAGTGAGTCACTCTCCTGGAAGCCAGTATCAGCTATGCTAATCGAATCTATAATGGAAACGGTTTTGGGATGATTTTAATGAATATTTTTCTACGTTTTTATGTTTTTGTGGTACGGCGGGTTAAACAATATGAATTTTTTTCTGTTTTGTACAGTGTGATGCGTATGTGAGTGTTGCCGAAAATCGACTATATTTTGGAGCTGATACATAATCTTTTGTGGTTTGTTGAAGCGAGTTACATTATAATAATTGTCAGATAACATACGGTTAATTGATTGTGGGATCTAGTTATTGTTGGCTGGTGGTTGGAAAATGTGTATATATAAACATGTTTCTCGTTCGCTATTTACATTATTCGGACTATTGTCCTCATCTTTATCGCCATGTTTATCACAATGTTTCGGCCGTTGTACGCTCCGCCCTTCATCTCACAAATGTAGACAGATGTTTCTCGATGGATTTTCCCTATGGCTGATGTGTACATTTTGGAGGTGAGAAACTTGAAAGTGATGAATGTCCAAAACCTCAGTCTGCAATTGCTGACAACTACTTGAGGGCCATCATTGAAGTGGACCCACGCAAAACAATTTGAAAATTTGCATAAAAACTAAACATTGACTAATTTTTCAACATTTGTATCAAATTCTTATTATTATTCTCTTATATTGCATGTTCTTTCGGGCCGTGGAATGCTGATGGCTCTCGAAAACCTACTATTTTTGTTGCTCTAAATAAGTCTAAGTACTACAATATGTCCAATGAATTTTAAATTCTCCACCTTATTATTGGCTCCAGAAATTTCAATTTCAACTGTTTTATTTTCCTGAAAATATCATTGTTGCCCATATGCATTTTCATCTGTTCAGATATCGTCGAACATTCACTGCCATATAGAAGGTCCGCTATTACATAGCAGTTCAGCACTCGTTTCTTTATTTCTAAGGATATTTTCCTCTCTTCTAATACTTTGCTTCGTATCTAGTAGACGTATTTCACTATTTTTACGCTCCTTCAGATATTCATTATCTGTTGGTACCCAGACAGTTAAATTATTCTACCTGCTAGATCCTGACGTCCCCAATGCGTAGTTCACACTTTGAGTTGTCGCTTTTACTAACAACAATAGCTTTTAGATTCTTACACTTCATCTTTTCTTCTCGCACTCATTTATTGTATTGCCAACTAATCTTTCACTTAATAACACAGTTTCATCAAATTAGAAAGTCATAAAAGTTGGACAAATGTTTGCTGAACGAACCTCTTCAAAGCACCTCTGTTCTTCATTTGCGTAAGAAAAACGATTCACTTCTTGATCGTATTTTGATATGTGACAAAATCTAGATTCTGTACAAGTGACGACTGGAATATAATGACATACCAAAATACATAAAAACCAAAACTGTCCCAAATAAAGGTTATGACTGCTGTTTGTTGGTTAGTACGTGGAATCATTCACTAAGACTTGAATCCAGGCGAAACTATCACAGTATAGCTGTATTGTCAGACAATGACAGAAGAACTGTAATATTTACGTCTAAACTGGGTCAAATGAAAAACCAGTTCTTCTCTATTATAACGTCTGATCGCATTTCTTCTCAAATTATACCAAATTTGGTGAGAGAAATTCAGCAAAACTCCCTCCGAACGCTTATCTTTTTTCTCGGCATTTCGGCAATTCCAATGAAAGATGTGGTCTTCAACAAAGAAGCAGCAACTAAAAAAAGCTTCGAAGTCATCGGTTGCAATATTCCAGAATTATACGCTACCAAACTGACTGGATTTGTTTATTGTTGGTACCACTGTGTACATTCTAGTGCTTCTTATTTACATTACTAAATTTTATACGTAGCTGGGATCAACAGCTTTAAAGTTGACGCTTACAAATCATAATTACTTTTACACCAAGCAAATACATTCTAAATACAGAAGCATCCAGTTTTATTTCATTCTCGCATAAATCTAATAGCATGAACTTCTTGATCCAGCCTCGTATATATAATAAAAGGCAGTAACATTGCAGTACCGCCTTTCATGTATCGTTTTTATTCGGATTTCATTTCTTATTACATTTGAAATCCAGCAACGTATTATTTTGCATTCTCGCATAAACTTAGAATAATAGAAAGAAAAGAAAATCCAATAATAAATTCTAAATCCGTTGCAATTAAGCCGTAAAATTCATCTTTTTGTGAGATTACGACGGATACTTTTTGTGGAAATATTTTCCAAAAATATCGCTTCCAATCACCGAGCTTTAAGAACAAATATGTCTGCTTGGATTTTGTAATTCTTTAATACTCACTGCTGGCTGCTTTTGTATCAATCTGTTCAGAGGAATATATATTATCTGTTCACATTTCTTGTGCTGTGTCTCTTCAGGACGTAGCTGAGCATGACTCTCCACAGCTGTCTTTCTGCTGTTGTTGCTCATTTACATCTCTTTGTAGGACAGGTTTTTATACCTCAAGTTGTTCAAACTTATCGACTAGGTTACATTCTGTAAGCCTTTTCTTCCTTATGTGTTCCAAACTATTTCAACTTCATGATTCTGATTGTTTGCAACTGTTTCATTATAGTTCCTGCCTTAGTGATGTGATTATTAAATTACCTTAGTATATTTTTCAGTTCGATTCTCACTATGAGGTTATACTATATCTATCTATCTATCTATCTATCTATCTATCTATATATATATATATATATATATATATATATATATATATATATATATATATATATATATATGAATAAATATATGCTATATATATATATATATATATATATATATATATATATATATATGAATAAAAAACAAGAAGAAAAACTATTCTTAGCCGACGTGTTTCGTCCTCTGATGGACGTTATCAAGGCAATGTAGAGTTTATTTTGTTGCACGTATTTATATACAATAGCGAGTATGACATTCGTTTATCAAAGCTTTTAAATTTGAGAACGTTGACGAATGTTCATCAGGTGGTGGAAATGTCAGTCAAAACATGTGGGCGGTACAATGTGTCACAATTCAAAGTCTGGTAAGAAGTAAGCAAGTAATATTCAAGACATTGTTTTTTTACACTCTATCTGAAAATAATTTCCATACATATATATATATATATATATATATATATATATATATATATATATATATATATATATATATATATATACATGCAATACGTTATATTTTATAGGTTAACGTGAATAGATATATCTGTTACATTTTAAAGTACTGAAATTCATTTTCTACCGGTCAAGAAATCAAGAACTCCTACGAAATAAAATGCGTCACTTGACAGAATTGGAAATTGCATTCACTTTTTCAATCAGTGAAACAACATTTAAGTTACGTGAGCCTTACCAATTTTACCAGGGTAAGAGGCAGATTTAGGTTAAAATTAGCTTCCCTGGTTGAAAAAGAAAATACACATCCGGTTCCTGTCAGAATGCTTATATCCCTTTGTAGGACGCCTCGTTGTTTCTGTCGGTAAAGATGAAAGAGAAAAAAAACACAGGAATGACTATTCAAACTCGTGTCCACTCTAAATATAACATTTATTGTAAGAAGAAATAATGCTTGTTAAAAAAGTAATTATATATATATATATATATATATATATATATATATATATATATATATATGTATGTATAGTATATATCATGCATTCACGCGTGGTGAGCCAACGCATGACTATTCTATCGACACTTTACCGATGAGTCCTTTCGTAAGAGTAGGTGTCCAATTCCAGAGTCGCAAGTCCTATTGCAGATGCTGCATTGATAAAATAGGTTCTAAGTGCTACAGTTGGTTTTCCTCATGGGACGTTTCTCAATGAGGAGACTGGTACGCCTGTTTTCAAAAACATCAATGCCTCTTTGCAGGTTTTCCTCCATATTGCACTGGTTTGGGTATTAATTTCCCAGCTATCAAGGCCGATGCTGCATGTCTTGAGATTGTATTTAACATGTCTTTGTACTTCAATTTCGGTCTGCCTCGTGGTCTGTTACCATGCTCTAATTCACTGAAGAAGATTGCTTTGAAAATTATTGAGACTTTCATCCGATACACGTGCCTTACCCAACGAAGCTGTGCCTTGATTATCTGGCTTTCTATGCTGGGTACAACACATCGTTCTACGTCCTCGACATTGGAGACTTTATCCTGCCATTTAATTCTGCATTTAGAAGTTTAATATGGCGACAATAGACTATCGCAACCACACAAAAGCGTGTTGAGAACCACAGACTCGAATACATTGATTTTGGTTCTCAGTCTCACACCATGTTCATCCCATAGCCTACGTCTAACCATTCCAAAGGAACTGCCTTCTCTCGCAATCCGTTGTGTGACATCGTCATCTATAGTCAATGAGTGTAACAAAATACTTCCCAGGTAACAGAAATCCTCTACTGGCTTTAGAGGAATGGTGTTGATATAAACAAGGGGATTGATGTAGCTATTGTAAGGAGCTGGTTGACACATGACTTCGGTCTTCTTTGTGTTGATAGTCAAGCCAAATCCTTCTGACGCCTGAGCAAACATGGATGTTAACAACTGGATTTCTTCCAAGCAGTGGGCCACGAGGATGCAGTCGACGACATAAAGTAGGTCACGGATCATGGTTTTTGTACCGGCTTGAAGTCATCTGAGGTTGAACAGGTCCCCGTCTGACCGGAACTTTATGTAGACCCTTTTGTGGAATGCTTCAAGCAGATGATTCCCCGCAAGCCTGTACTCTGGCCAGAATCCCCTCGTGAAAGAACCGGACTACTGAGATGAACCTTTCGAGGCAGACGAGTTTGTGTAGAATCATACAAACGCCACTGCGGTTGATTGTGTCGAAAGCCTTGGTCAGGTCGATAAAGACCATGTAGAGGTCCATGTTCTCTGCACTTCTCTTGAATCTGCCTCATAGAGAATATCATGTCTGCAGTTTCTCTTCCAGGCCTGAAGCAACAAAGCAATTCTGGGTATACGGACTTCTTGACTTTCTCCATGATCCTGTTCAGAAGAACACATGCAAATATTTTCCCAGCGACTGATAGAAGAGATATACCTCTGCGGTTGTCACATATGGTCCGGTTACCTTTGCGCTTGTATAAATCTACGATGGAGACATAATTAAAGTCTTGTGAAACGACACCATTGTTCCAGGTCAAAGAGAGGAGCTGCCTGAATTTTTTTGTCGGGTGAATGCCTCCGTGCATGAATATCTCAACAGGGATAACATCTACACCAGAAGACTTTCCACTGGAGGTCTGTTTGATGGTTTTTACAACCTTGTCTAAAGAAGGCGGATAGTCTATTCCTTCAAGCAATTGCCTTTGGGAAACAGACTCTAGGGCTTTATCTGGCATAGATGAAGGAGGGATGAAAAAAGTGTTGAAGTGTCCAGCCCATCGGTTGAGAACCGTAGTCTTATCTATGAGAAGTGTCTCGCCATAGGATGAATAAACTGGTGCAGTGCCAGTGGCCTTGGGGCCATAAAGATCCCTGAGACTTTCATAGAAATCTTAGTGTTGTTCTTGTCAGCAGCTTCCTGGAGCTTCTTGGCTTTCCTATCCCACCACGAGTCCTTCATCTGGTGCAGTTTCCTCTGGACAGAAGACTCCGCATTGAACTATGATGACTTTCTATCAGTAGACCTTTTATCATCGATGTAGATTTTGTTGGTGCTGTGCATCTTTTGTAGAATCTCTGAGACCTTACTATCGTTTTCATCGAACCAATCTTGGTGCTTGCATTTGAGAAAGCCCAAGTCCTCTGCACTGGCAGAATAAATAGCTGTTTCGATTACGCTTCCACAAAAATGTCAGCTATCTTATCTGGGAGATCTGAACCCTAAATATTTTCCTGTAGTTTCTCCTGGTTTGATCTTTCCCTGATCCTGCAATTTTGAGCTTACGAGAAGGTTTCAGTCTAGAGTATGGTATCTACAGCGGTACAGTGAGAGATACTTTACTGATGAAAAGCCTGTGGTCAGTCCAGTACTCAGCACCTGTCATTGATCTTCTTAGTCGAATATCATGGACATTCCTTTGTCGTATAATAATGTAGTCGAAAATATGCTATTGTTTGGATCGTGGGTGCATCCAGGTGGTTTCCTTCTTGTTGGTATTTGTATTAAACCAGATTATGCGCTCTGCATAACTCAAGAAGACGCCCATTAGCATTCGCATTCCCTGTGCCACGTTTACCGATCCAGACATTGGAGTCGCGTCCGACCTGCGCATTAAAATCACCAAGTATGATAATTTTGTCTTTCCAAGGTGTTTCTCTGATCACTCTGTCCAGATCCTCATAAAAAGCTTTTTCACTTCATCAGTATGAATCATGGTAGATCCGTAGACGCTAAGTACGGTTGCATTACGCCTTTTGACAGTCTTAGACGGATACACATTATCCTTTCGTTGACGACTTTTGGAAGTGTGTCTAAGGTCTTGTCGATTGATGCGCAGATGTCAAACCCAACACCTCTAGGCTCGTCCACAGCCTTACCTATCCAAAAGAATGTGTATCATGTACCAACCTCTTGTAAGTCAGATTCTCCAGAGAGTCTTGTTTCACTTAGATCTGCTATGTCAATGCTATATTTATCGAGAATCTTTGCTACTAAGGCTGCTCGTCATTCTGATCTAGAATCGTTATCCAGAAGGGTACGAACATTCCATGATGCAAAATTAAATATGTTTTTCTGTTTAGTTTTTCGACCGCAGAATGTGGATGGCCAGCCGGACGAGATTACCTAGAATGGTTTCTGTGGAGTAGGCAGTTTTCAGGGTACCTTTTCAGTACCTTTTCCCATGTGAGGAGAGTATCGCTATCCCTAAAGTAGGATGCTTTGTCACCCATGCAAGATACGTGTGTTGCACCTACTCTAGTTTATAACAAACGACCATCACACATGGGCCGCCTGAGTGCAGTACTGTAGCTAGCGACTCCCAGCAACATCCCCAGCCTGTCCCCGTCACCACTACCCCATCGCTACAGGACTTGAGAAATTGGTGGAAAGTGTGATATATATATATATATATATATATATATATATATATATATATATATATATATATATATATATATAATATATATATATATATATATATATATATATATTTATATATATATATATATATATATATATATATATATATATATATATATATATATATATATATATAATAGGCAGGGACAATTCCAGACCAAACACGGATATTTATAAAAGTGGTCAATACACCGTTCAGAATGGAACATGTACAGCAGGTTAACATGTGTGTGTGTGTGTGTGTGTGTGTGTGTATGTGTATATGTGTGTGTGTGTGTGTGTGTGTGTGTGTGTGTGTGTGTGTGTGTGTGTGTGTGTGTGTGTGTGTTTACTAATAATAAACAAAAATCGGGCCATGCTTACAAAGGCAAACATCCCAAGGGTTCAATGTCGAAAAAACAGAGAATAGTTTGTGTTGAGACATACCTACTCTACTATTCGGAGTTTGAGTGAGTTTTACAGAATTACGTATACAAAATATTTTTATTCTTTTTTTTTTATGAGTTTCTCTCATTTTCGTAAAGATAGCGAATGTTTTCGTTCTTCTGTGGATAAAAATGTTTGTTTTGGCTTGAACATTTTCAACTATCATGGTTTTGAAATTTAAAGAAACTTTGATGTTTTTAACTATTATTGCTTTTCGCATGAAGAACATTACATATTTAATTCATGTGTTGACAGTATTGATAACGTCTTTTGTGGGTCACTTTCACTTTCAAGATATATAAAGCTACTTGTGTTTCTTGATTATATAATTACTTATTTTAACTGGAATCAATGAAGACAATGAAAACTTATGAAATCAGTAGTAGTTGCAGAATATATTTTTATATATATAAAAGTGAACATTGAAGTCAACACTCAGAGGCGAAGGCTGTTTCATGCTAGAGGCAATCGTCAGACCGCGTGTGTTGGATTTTTCTCGACTATTTATATATATGGATCAGTGGTGCATTGTGGGTAATCCATTCTAGCGATTATTTTGGCGGGAGTGGCTTGTTTATTTATTTATTTGGATTAATTTATTTTACTTGTTTTTTTTTTGTTTTCATTTTTTTATTTTATATATTTATTTATTCTTTTCGGTTTTCAATGTTAATTATTAACGTAGTAAAAAAATGGGGGTGCATTTTTTAGGTTGCTTATTTAATAGTTTCTTTTGGTCTGGGAAGATAAAGCTATTTATTCGTACAATTTTTGAATTGATTGCCGTAGTCTATTTTGCTATTTTGGTGAAGGACATTTTTTTAATTTTTTTATTATTTTATTTATTTATTTGGATTGATTATTTTTACTTGTTTTTGCTTATTTATGTTTATTTTTATTAGTTCTAACGGTTATTTTAGCGGGGGCGATTTGTTAATTTATTTATTTATTTGGATTAATTTTTACTTTTCCTTATTTTTTATTTACTCTATTCGGTTTTCGATTTTTGAGTAACGTAATATTTTTTGTCGTTATATAGCAGTTATAGCTATTTTCTCGTCCAATTTTTGTTGCCAGATATAGAGTCTTCCAGCAGTTACCGTCTTCACCCAAGGCAGCACTACCTCTTCAAAGTACTTGAAGAAGGCCTCCGTGTTGAGTTTGAGGCCCCGTGAGAAGATAAATGAAGGCATAACGTCGCCATCACTAATGATTACGCCAAACACTTTCGTAAACACCGTTAGACTCATCCAGCTATTTCCGAATCCTCAGCAATGTCCTTGGATTGACACCACCACAAATACTCTGAAATGTTCGTATTGGAGATTCCGGAGCGAATGCCAAGCAGTACAGCACACCGTTTTCAAATTTTTGGTGTAATAAGACGGTGCCCAACTGATCTTACTATACAGTACAATTGACAAAAATCGAAAAACAAACAACGTTCATGCGCGAAATTAAAAATATATAATGGCGACAATTTATGCATCTCACCCTTTATATATATATATATATATATATATATATATATATATATATATATATTCTTTCAAATTTCTTATTTATGATAGAATAATGCTCTATATTAGAATAATGCTCTATATTGAAAATAGAGCTTCTTTAGATAGAATGGTTATAGTAATAAATACTGGCAACTTCGCACTTTAAGCGATTATCAGTCCATCTTTTAAATATCCAGTGCTATGGAAAAATATGATATCTACATTTTTATATATAAGAACAATGTTAGGCAATTGAATGACAAAATGGAAAAATATTTGTGTGGTGCGTTTGCTCCTTAAGGACTTCATCGGACTAAATTAATGTTTTTGTTCATGTAATTCTATATGTGTATGAAGAGGAGGGGGAATATTAAAACGCAAACGTTGCTTATAATTGTGCATGGATAGGAATCGCTGAATCTGTTGAAGCATTGAAATTTGAAACTTTAAAATTATTTATTTTATTAGGTGTGTTTTCGGTGCATGGTCTCGCAAATTTCATTGAGTTTCTTTTTTGCTTTTGTTTTTATCATATTAATGATTAACTATGCCATACTGTGATAACAGATCTACCAAGAAAGGTAAAATGTTGTAAGTAGCTGCAGGCAAATTTACTGTGAGTAATCTAGCAATTAAAGCACTTTCTATACAGATTCGTCTTAGTAAATTGCTTCCTCTTTTAATTAAAGTAGCATTTTTTAAATCAAAATTATGGCCAGACTCATTACGGCAAACAATTAATGCACTGAGTGTGTTGTTTTCTAAAACATCGCTTTTGGGTTCATCTAATCTTTTATTTAAATTTCTCGAGGTTTGCTGCCTGTATTCTTTGTGTCAATTATTACAGGAATAAATTCCCACCTTCAAGTTTTAGCTTATTATATTTTTCTTTTGTATTAATTAAGACTTTTATTGCTTTATAAGTAGCTGTAACATATTTTATGTAAATTCTTTTCAGTTGTAGTTGGGATAGAGTTGGTAGGTAAAATAATATATTTTGATTCGTTGGGTTTGTCAGAATGGTCCTCTCTTCTATTTTGAAATATTTTACAATCATCTGTTTGCGTTGAATATGAAATAATTAGAATATGTAATTAGCATATTCAACGCGAAAACAGAAAAAAAGAGCTCTTCTGTTAATTTAACTCGAAATATTAATTTTAAAAAAAAGAATTTATATTTACTGAAATTTACATCAAATTCTCCCAGAGCGAGGACCTTCCATTGCAATTGGATTGAACTTTGCGATCACCCTAAATGTGGGCGGTTTGAACGAGATATTTCTATGTGTGGCATCAAACCGATAAACATATCAAAAACAGATTTTTTTTTCTTCATTTATTTAAATTGTAAAAAATTCCTTGTAAGAACTTCGAATATAATCCGCAATCATGAAATGTGAATAATTCGCTAACTTATGGTCATTTTTCATTCTGAGGTTTGAAGTTTCCGCGAGGCAAGCTAAATAAATTTTGATTTAAAGTTTATAATTTCAAAAGAGTGCCAAAAAATTTGATAAAAAAAACAAACTTTGATTTAAAATTTATAATTTCTTGGAGAGAATTAATATCTGCGATAAGTAACTTTACATTATTTGGGGTGAATTAACAGACAAGATCCGAGAGCTCCACAAGAGACAAGTTCGAGGGAAGAAACTGTTATCATAGAATTTATCCTTACATCTAGCAATTTCAAGTGTAAATACCTCAACACAACATTACTAAAAAAAAGTCTGCAAATTATACAAGAGAAAGATTGTACTACCAAATGTAACTTCCTAAACTTATCTGAT
Source organism: Acanthosepion esculentum (assembly GCA_964036315.1). Lineage (NCBI taxonomy): Eukaryota > Metazoa > Mollusca > Cephalopoda > Sepiida > Sepiidae > Acanthosepion > Acanthosepion esculentum. Next base: position 104,107,379 of record OZ038500.1, read on the forward strand.
CACGAACATTATTTAGGTGCTCTCAAATCTGAGAGATCTTCTAATAGTGGAAGGTTTGAAAAACCGTTTTCCACACAGAAAACACAATAATATCCTCACAAAAATCTCAAATCAGCTGCAAAAGTGTTACGCAACAACTCTAATATCATTTTCAGACGCGCTGATAAACAACCGATAAGATTATAACAAAAAATAACAATCTATCCTAAACGAAGTCACAAAATTCATTAAATTAAGGAAAAACCCAACAGATTCATTTAAAAGGTGCGTAAATATACTTATCCCAGTGAACATCGCTGAGGTTTGTAGTTTAAAAATCAAGAAAATTGTCGGTGATTACCAACCAGGATATATATATGGTAGGTACCTCCAATAATTCGCTGAAAAAGAGCACGCCATGATGAAAAATGGCTACGAACTTAATAAAATCAATTTTTAACGTCAAAAAGGTTATGTTATTATTAAGAAGAAAGACCTTTTTTTTTTTAATTATTTTTAAAAAATGTTAATTATTTCTAACATGTTCGAAATTTGTGTTAAAAATTTTGTTTTTTTGTGTCGACGGTGTAACAGAGCTGGTAATGGATATTTTTGCTCCGCCGTTTCCGGTGAAAAACATTAATTTGGAAATTCTTGCAAAAATCAAATAATTGTCGGATTTTAATAAAATTTTAATGACTTATTGACAAATGAATTAATTTATTTTTGAAATTATTATTTTTAGAAAATCTTGGTAAAATATTTTTTACATCTGTTATCACCCTTATTTATTTTTAAAATTTTCTAGAATTTAAAATTACCAAGGAAGTGTTAAAAGCAGGACATCTTGGAGACTGTAAATCAACAATTATTTTTCCCAAACTAATACTAAGTTTCCTGCTACAAATCATAACATAAAAACAGCGATAAAACTATCTAATTAGATAAGCTTTTAATTGCTTCTATATATAATATATATTAAAGACACTATACTTTGAAGAAAAAAATTTTTGGTGAATAAAAAATTTTTACAAGAATTTTTCTTTTTTTAATGATATTTTTAAATTCTTCCAAACATCGCCAAAGTTAGGTTATTATATTATTAAGTTAAGTCTATATTTACTAAGCGAAAATTTAATAGCTTAATACAAATCACCCACCAAAAAGTTTTACAATAATTAAAATAATTTTTTTCTGTGCCTAAATGTCCTTTTTTAAGTATGGTGTTTCATATGCAACATCATTGTTAGACGGTCTCGGTTTTAAAGTGTTGTCCCTCTTAGGCACATAAACCTTTTAGTTTTACTTAGTTAAGAAAAATAATTTGCTTTTAGTTAGTTTATTTTTAATTTTTTTAAAGTTTCTTTATTCTTTTTTGTGAGTCATATTTTAATGTTAAAAACGTTTGAAAGGTAAGCCTTTATTTTATTTTAAGCCTAATATTTAGGTTATTTATTTTTATACTTTATTTCATTTACATTTGGAATTAGTTTTCTTTTCTCAATTTATTTTTAATTATAATACTCCACTAATTCTCGATAACTAAGTTTTAAAAATGAATTTAAAAAACAAAAATGAAAAGGCTTTCTTGAAGCTTTCATTTTAGATTTAAATGGCAACCTCTGCATCCAAACTACTAGTGTCAGTATGGGGAAAAACCCTTTAGGTTCTGCTTTCGCTAACTTTTAGCTGTTTTATATTGAAAACAAAGTGTTTAAAACAACTGATAAACTAGAAATCAACACAAGGTACGTTGATGACATTTTTCTTTTGATAAAAAATAAGGACAAATTTATAAATCTAAAACCAAATTTTGAAAATCTCAACGCTAAAATTTACATATGAACTCATGTTTAATAACAAAATACCATTCATTGATGTTTGTATAGAACTAACATCCAAAGAATTTACCACTTACCCATATAAAAACCCACCAGTACGAACTCTTCTAGTCTTCTAAACTATGATAGCCAATGCCCGGAAAGATATAAAATAGCAGTGATAACAAACTTCTGAAATAAAGCACACCAAAATTCCTCTTCTCAATAAATATTTCTGAACGAACTAAAACTCATAAAACAAACATCACTCAACAACTACATCATTGATAAACAAATAAAATTATTCTTACAAGAAATACACGACACCAGTAATAAAAATACTTCACAAAAATCATTGACATATTTTACTGTAACCAGATGCACAGTAATTGATAATAATAAACAGGACGAATTCGCTATATGAAGAATTATTAAACACCATATTTCTGCCGTAATTCCCGAAAAACATGTAAACTATAAAATATTACAGGAAATGGAAGACTGCAAACGTTGTGGTCACTAATCAAAATAACCCCATTGAATCTGAACTAGCGATGACCAATATATCATATCAATTTCAATTCCTAGTGCAAGACTGTTTTTTCATGTCACAAATCAAATACCTATATCAGACACACTATCACCGCCTTGAATAGACGCCTTATGTGCCACTTACCTGATCATTCTGCCATAAAAAAGAAAACATTTATTAATCCATAATTTACAAGAACGCTTAAGGAAAATTCGTGTCAAAAATACAAGAATTCTATATAAATCACATAATCAGAATCATCTTGCTATTCGAGAAACCCTGTATATCAAAATCTTCTCTCCTACTATCAACCTTACATTATTTAATAGTGGAAATGGAGTATTGAATTTGTTGTTTTTTTTTTCAATAAAAAACAAATGAAAAATGCTCACGCGCATTGCAGTCGCGCGTGGCAAGTGAGAGCTTGGAATGACGCTTCTTTTCAAAAAACAACACAAACATAATTACAACGTAACAGTAAAAACATGAGGAAAAAATAACAACACCAGAGACAAAACACCCTTGAAAGCAGCTAAAGAAGTGGCCGAAAGCGCTTGGAACAATAAAAATTATGGACAATTTTATATATTCCTTAACCCCTATAAAATGGAAAAATGTTAGGATGCTGGAAAAACTTTCAAAATAATTTAATCTTCCTTGTCGGCCGCATTCAATAAAAGATGTCTGAAAGAAAGGTTGCTGTCAAAATATAGATTAATATATATATATATATATATATATATATATATATATATATATATATATATATATATATATATATATAGTTACAGGGAGTTATTTTGATTCCTTCTTTTTCGTCTATTTTATTTTTCTTTCTTTCCTTTCGCCTAATCTTCCATATTGTTATTTTTCTTTCTTTTCATTATTCTTTCTTTTTTCGACTGTTCACATAAACACTAAACAATTGTTATTGAACTTCATCTTTATACACGCAACTCACGTCCGCTTGCTGTTCCATTTCACAAGACACATTTGCCATTTGTCAATACTACGGCGCTAATCAGCATTTCAAATAACAGAACAATTCTTACGGTCACTCTCTTAATATTAGTCTCTCTCTTTTTTTAAATTTTGTCTATCTTCCTCTTCCTGCTCTCTCACTTATTTTCCTATTTTTATTTCTACCTCATTTCTCCTCTCTTTATTTATTCTATCTTCATCTATCTTTCCTTTCTCTCTTCTATATCTTTCTTTCTTTCTTTTATCTTTCCTCTTCTCCCTACATTCTATTACTTCCTTTTTGATTTCTCATGGGGCAATTTCTCTCCCTCTCATTCATTGCCCTTTCTTTTCTTTTCCCGTTTCTCTCACCTATTATTCCTTCAATGTCGTCTACTTTTCTGTTTTCGCTTTTTTCTTTTATATAAGTTTTTTCTTTCTTCCTTTCAAGCAATTTATTCCTCTCTTTAATTAAGCGCTCTGATCTCAATAACTTTTCTTTCACTCTCGCTCTCTTCCCTCTCCCTGCTTTCTATACGTTTTCTCTCTTCTTTTTACACTGGAGTTGATTCTGTCTTCTATTTCACTTTTCTTTCGTTATTTCCTTATTTTCTTTTTTTCTTCCTCTTTCTACTCTCTTTTCTTCTCCGTTTCACTTTATTTCATTTTCTTTTATTCACTTTACATCTCTTTTACCATTTCTCTTTTTCTTTTTTTCGTTATTTTTCTTTCTTTTTTCTTCGTTATTCTTTATATTTTTCTTTCTCCTTTTTATTTACTTTTATATTATCGTTTTTAATTTAGCTTTTCCCTGCCGTTTCCTGTTTTTCTTTCTTTTTCGAAGACTTTGCTCTCATTTTCTATTTTGTCCTTCATTTCCTTTCTTGTTTTTCTTTTTGTCACGCATTTCCATGTCATCTCACCCCTTTTGTTCTTAATCTCTATTTTCCTTGACCTTATTGAATCATCATCTTTTCTCGTCATCACTTTGATATTTTATCCGGTGGCAATCTCTTCAAATGCAATAGTCTCAGTAAATCTTAGTGAACATATATGTTGAAGAAAAACAAAAAATCAATCCGACCTTTAAACTCTTCTCATTCTTCTGACTTAAACTTCATCTTCTCTGGCGATAAAATCTATTTATTTTTCCTCGTGACTTTAACATTCATCTACTTATAAATCAAAGGATGATTGATATTACGTGTGTTTCTTTTTACTTTTCGCCTGTTGTTTATTCTTTACATGCACAAAATGTTGTACTGGATGAAGGATTCACACCAGTAGAATTTGGAACTTTCCAATATCTCTCCTTTTCTTAGATTTAAATGTGACACTATGTCACACAGGTGGAATTAAAAAGGTTAAGGTAAAAATGTGAGCTGAAATTGCTACGGTAATATTTCGGGTTAGTCGCTAAACGTGGAAATGAAAAACAAAATTGGGAAATAATATTTGTTTTATGGCCGTCAACAAAAATGGAAATTTTTATTGGTAGGCCTGGCCAAAGGGCCATCTAAAATATAATTGTGGAAATATAAACAACTCGAAAGACCAGACTTAATTTGTCACCCAAAAAGTAAATTGAAATGAGAAATAACCTGTAAGGGTTGTCTGCATTATAACGCGGGGGCTGTGGAAGTGGGATGACTGGTTGAAATTGCACTATAACAAACCAGACCAAATGTCAAAATAACCAAAATAATATATGTTATGGAAAATTAATGATTAAAATAAGACCACCCCTTCTAATGTGTTGAAAATTAGAATTGTCACAAAGACAGTCAAAAACTCCCCGTGGGGATGGCCTCAGATGGAATAGCAAAAGAGGAGGAGAAAAGGGGAAAATTTACCTTCGCCCATTTCGAAGTAATGGTGCGAGGCATAAATAAGAGAAAGTATGTGTTATAAAGGATGCATGCAACTAAACCTGAAGTTGGGGAATTAACGAAACCCCCAGACCTGTCGAACTCACACCAGACTTTGGGCCGGACCTTTGTACCAAGAACTATATAAACCAATTTAAAACTAACCTGACGAATCAACGCTCCGAATTACCGACGAAATTCGATCTTCCTTGTTCTGAAATGAGAGAACACAAAATGGACAGTGACGGTGTAGATTGAAACGGCCAGCAAACAACAACCAGTTGACAGACGACGGTACTGACTAGCATAGGGTTAACCCAGGATCGACCGGGGCGTGCGTGTTATATAAAATCTATTCTTTATCTATCTATCTATATATATATATATATATATATATATATATATATATATATATATATATATACATATATATATGTCAACCTGTTTGTATCAGTTGAATTTAGTTTGGAAAATGTCATTATTTTTTAGTTTTCCTTAAATCGAGAATTATAAAAACAAACAGGTTTTCTCTAAGTGATATACTGACGCAAAATGAGCAAAAATGGAGATCGTAAGACGGAGTGTAAATCTATGCTCAATAGTGTGACACTTTCTCTTATTATCTCCACACAAATATCTATATCTATATCAATATATATATATATATATATATATATATATATATATATATATATATATATATAAAAGTGAACATAGAAGTCAACACTTAGAGGCGACAGTCTGTTTCATGCTAGATGCAATCGTCAGGCCTGAAGATTGCATCTAGCATGAAACAGACTGTCGCCTCTAAGTGTTGACTTCTATGTTCACTTTTATATTTACACACGCTCTGTCTCTGATATTGAGCACTTTGTCCCATAAATATAGCACACTTTAATAAATCCTTTGGTATATAATCAAAGTGGATCCTAATAATATCAAATATTAAAACTGATCCACAAAAAGAGTTCAATGTATTTATTATAACAGAGTATGTAAATTACACAACACAGTCCAAAATCACCTCATATGGATTGGGGTAGATCTATTTCAGCCAACGCAGAGTATGCCGGTCTTATTCAACCCCGGTAGATAGACTGTGGTCGTATCGGAATTAGACATTTAAAATTTAACTTTAACAGCAGTCGAAAAATAGATACAGGATCTACCCATATCGACGCCTCAGTCAGACGAAATGCCCGAGTCAGGGCTAAGAGGAGGGTGGAAAGTATCTGTCTAATAAGGAAGAAATTTAACCCGGATATTAACCTTATGACTCTAAGTTGGGGTTCTATGTAGAATAAGGCGTTGAATTGAAACTAAATGAAGGCCAAAAAGGGAGTTTTATACATAAGAAATTTTTAATTATATATAAAAAAGAATAGGTTCCTACTTCAAAAACTACGAAATTCTATCTATAAATGAGATATGTTAACAAGATTAACAGTCAATGATATTTAGATAAATTATATTAAGTAAGAATATATTTTTTTTTAAATTTAATATTAAAGAATAAAAATATTAAAGATAAAATAATCTATCCATTTCTAACTTTAAAGGTAAGTTAAAATATTAAGAGACGCAAACCATAGCAAGTTATAGTAAAAAGTAAAAGGATAAAGAGGTGAGAGTGATAAATGAAAGAGACTTCTTAGAAGAGAGGACAGCTATAAGATATGATTAATAGGGAGAAGAAATAGAAATATAGAGAAATTAAATATAGTTATATATTCAACATTAGAATTTTCCAGTCCCTATCTATCTATATATATATATATCAGAAACACTGACTTTCTTGCATCCACAGTTTCTGCCGAAAAGGATTTTCATGCAACACATACACACACACATATATATATATATATAATATCATACAGTGAGAGCTGGTGTTTATTTTTCCTTATATTTTTTAAACAACAATCCCCGTATAAAATACTGATGAGGAAAATTTATATATATATATATATATATATACATATATATATATATATATATATATATATATATATATATATATACCTGCGTTTATATTTATCTCTCTGTATACATACATGCATTTCCCAAAATACACACATCCATGTTTGGTGATGGGGAGGTAGAGAGAAACTCGACAGAAGAAAAAATAAGAAAATGGATAGGAGAATGAAAAGTTACGGAAGAAAGAAAGAACTAGAACAAGCAAATTAGAGAAGCAGGAAGAGATGAAAATGAAATGAAACTGAAATGAGTCGAGCAGCAAAGAAGAAATGAAACAAAATATAAAGGAAATAAGAATACAAAAAGAAAGAAATGAAGGAACAAAATAGAAGAAATGAAGGAAGAAACAACAACGAATGGGAAAAAAAATGAAAGTTCAAAAATAATGTACGGATGAGACATAAATTGATTGAAATACGCAAAAGAAAGGATAAGTGAACGAAAAAGAATAAAGGAAAGAAACAAAAATGAAGGAAGTGACAAAAATTTTTTAAAAATGAGGAATCAAACAAAAACTGAAAGCAGAAGAATAAAAAGAGTGAAGTAAAAAAAAATATATAAAATTAAGGAAGAAAATATGAAAAAAGGAATGTGAAATAAAAAGAATGATATAAATAAACCAAACCTAAAACGAAAACGGAAAGGAAAAAAAACAATGACGGAGGAAAAATTAAAAAAAATGAAGGCAAAAAATATGAATAATAATTAAGGAAAGAAACAGATAAGAATGAAGAAATGAAAAATAATTAAGAATGAATGAATGACATGTAAACAAATGAAGAAATGAAACAAAAAGGCATGAACGAAAAGTAAAATGTAATGAAGGAATGAAACACAAAAACAACGAAATAACATTTTTTAGGATTAACTAACGAAACAAAACATAAATAAAGGAATGAAATAAAAAAAGAAGCAAAATAAAAATCAAGGAATTAAATAAAAAGAAGCAAAATGAATAAAAGAATGAAATAAAAAATGACCGTAGAAATAAACTTTTAAAAAATATGAGAATGAAACATAATCAGCTTATAAGAAAAAAGAAAGATGGCATGAAATTTAAACACTATCAAAGAAGTAAAAATAAAAGAATGTGTAAACCAAAAAATTGAAGAAATGAAAGAAAATAAAATGAATTGACGAAACAAAAAATAAAATAGAAAGTTAAATAAGGATGAATGAAACATAAAAGTAAAAGAAGAAAAAACATAAAAAGAATGAAAAAAAACGAAAGTAAATAAAGAATGTAGGAAAGAAACCTAAAAAATGTTGAAACGAAACTAAAAGAATGAACGTAGATCGAATCATAAAACGAATGAACAAGTGAAACATAAGGACCGAAAAGAACGAATTATAGGAAAACGAAAGAATTAAATGAAATGTATGAACGAAACAAAAACTATTAATGAAAGAAACGTTAAAAGAATGAAGGAATGATAAATTAAAAAGAATTAACGGGAAGAAACACTAGACAGACAGCAATGCAAATAACCGACATTTTCTTTTGTTCAATAACAGTCCACTTCCTCTACTTGTCCTTAAAGTGATACGCAAATCTACAATTGAATTCGCGTGGATGGACCGATTGATGTATAAATGCGTTCTTGCACATGAACTTATCATTATTTATAATGTAACCTTCATTTGGCACAAGGCTATAAATACAGAAGCCTTTAGTGGTGACTGAACTCACTATTCTTGCTAACTACCTTCTACGTTAAAGTCAACACAGCCCCACTTATTCAAGGTTATTAGCCAAATTGCAATGAACACTTGGTGATTCTCTAAGCGTAGCTTATATGTGGCACAAGGCCGAAAGTGAGGATCGAACTTACTACTTAGTCGAAACTATTCAAATGAGACAAGCTTACTAAACCACATCGCGATGAGCAAATGAACTGAACTTATGATCTGAAATTGTTTCGTCAAAGAAATAAAAGGAATAAAAAAATCGAGTTCTATATTTTCATATGTAGTGATTTCGAGAGATTTTTTAAATGCCCCGCGAGACATGGGAAACAATTTAGTAGCCTGACAGGTAAACAAAGTGGTGTCCTTAACACTTGTGTAATTTGTATATAAAGAGCTACGGTTCCTTTCCCATTGAACTGGCGCGCATACACGTAGGGCTCTACAAGTGACCCTTTTTAATACGCTCTCATCTTCTCCATGTTCGCAGCAAAACGAAAATAAATAACAAAAAATATAAATTAAAAAGGGGAAAAAGAAAGTTTTCTTTTTCAAATCAATATTACTCATTACGCGCAAAGGAAAATATTTGGAGAATAGCTGAACGAGATTGAATTCTTAATGAAAAGTTTTAGCAAGTGAAAAAAATTAATACATAATAAACCCGATTCTTAATTCCACGAAATGTGTTAAATTAGGTTTTCTAATTTTTTCTTCCTCTTTCGTTTTGTCAACTTTTGAAAGTGACAACGTGTTTAACAAATCAAATTAAACTTTTCTTTTTTAAACGATTGTCGACATCAGAATGTTTTTTTTTTGGCCAATTATCCTCCTCTTCCTTACTTGTGATTGTAACCATTTTCTTTTCTACTCTCTCTCTCTCTCTCTCTCTCTCTCTCTCTCTCTCACTCACTCACTCTCTCTCTCGTTTCCGTGATTGTTTTTTATTTTCTTCAGAATTATGAAGGACATACTTTTTATTTTTATTTCACTTCCTTCATCTTATCTCATTAAGATGATAATGTGCTATTCATTTATTTATTCAATTATTATTATTATTATTATTATTATTATTATTGTTGTTGTTGTTGTGGTTATTTATCGATGTACAAGTAGGGAGAGGAAGGGTAAGGATGAGTTACGAGTGCACTTCGCTTATTTTTATGGATCCTTGGTTAATTATTGACTCTCTACCTATTCAGAAATATTTCTTTCCAAAAGCCACCAATACAATCACTATCATCAGGGCCAAAACATTCTTCTTCTTCTTCTTCTTCTTGCCATTTTTTTTCGTCGTCTTCTTTCTGTTTTTCTTCTCTATTCAAATATAAAATATATTTAATTTCTTAATCCGTTTTTAATGATTTTCATCTCAACAGTTATTTGTATCTCTTTTCCATTCTCATTGATATTAACGTTGCATTATTTCTATAGTTATCTTTCATTTATCTGTTTACTCTCTCTTCACCTTCTTTTCTTATTCTTCCTCTTCTTTCTTTCTTCTCGTCGTCTTCTTTTTCTCTTTTCTTTCTTTCAATGTCTACTTCATCTTCTCATAATCATATTCTCTTAGTTATTCATTTTCTTGAAATTTGTTTCTTTATTTCACCATTAATATTTCTCTTTACAAGTCTTGGTTCATGTTATTTTCTTTATTCTCTTTTCTTTTCATTCTACTACTACTACTATTACTACTACTATTCCGTTAATGACAACAGCTCAAAAAATAAAATTACAAAGTATGTCAAATGTAAAGACCATTGCTAATATCTCCATTTTTTGTTGTTAATACTCTTCACTTTACTATTTCAGTTTTTATTTTAATTATTTTATATTTACAGTGATTTGATTTGTTTTTGTTTGCTTTCCGCTTCCATTTTTCTGTTTCCTCTCTTCCTGTTCAATTAATGATTCAACGCCAATGAAACGTTCAAAAAGGAGATGCCATCATCTTAAAGAATGAAAAAGAAAATATTGCAACAATTACAAATATCGTCTGCTTTTATTCAAATTACGAAGAAAATGGATGATGAAGGTGAAAGACGACGCCTGACTGCTGATTGCTTCATTTTGCATCGTTTATTTTGTGACGAATGTCAAAGAGATTGTGTTTATTTTTTGTTTTATTATTTCATAGGGATTTTTTTCTTCTTTATTATTAGCTCCAAATGAAAATTACCATACAGTTAAGGAAGGCTGAAGAATGAACCGGTCAAATTAAGGGATCGGAAATACTTGCTTGAATAATTCCTGACAAAAGGAAAACTCTTTATCTCAGAAATACAGATTATATTGAGCTATAGTAATCAAAACAGTAAGGGTTAAGATAACAGTCAGAACCCCAGAAAATGCTTAGAACAAAATGGCCTAAAAGTAATAAGCAAAACAAAAAGAATGATCATCATAGCTTGAATTATTTTTGAATAATAACAACGTTACATTTCCGAACTTTAGACAACATTTGCTTGAGTCTGTTTTACTTCTTTGGAGTTTATGAAGAATTTTTTTCTTGAGATTTTTCTTAATTTTTTCTTTATTTTTTTGGTTTTGTGTTCATTAATTGTTATCTTTTTACATCACTTTATTCGATTTGTCTTCGAAATTTTATGTAGCTTACTTGATACATGTTGTATACAGGTGTTTTGGAAAGCACGGCACTCAAGCCAAGAAGGCAAAAACATACAGAAATAAAAATTAGGTTAATCCCCAACATTCCCAGGATTTTAATCAGTTGAAATCGCCATGTTCGACATGAACAATGTGAAGGAACTTAATTACATCAAACCCTTTTTATTCAAGATAACGTAATAAAATATAATTATGATATAAAATATAATCATTTTTAATTTATATTAAACTTTATTCACTTAGCTTTTTCAATAAAATCACTGAATAATAATCATCAACCATTTGTAATCGAAGATCAACATTTTGACGATATCATTATTAAGTAGAAAATTTGCTTAATAAACCGAACAAACTTTTTGGCCAACCCAATATATCCTAATGAAAAAATATACTAATATTTTACTCAAAATTCAAATTGAGATTTTTACATGAGGATGACTTGTACACAAATGGTTATGATAATTTTCGGTCGAACTCTAACTAGAAATAGTTTGTGAAGAAACAAACAATGTTTATTTTACGGAAAGCTTACGCCATTATGAGCGTTGAGGCAGTCAGAATTATTTCAGATTTAAATCGAATAACAATTTCGGATAAAACCTAATGAAGGGATAAGCTAACCTACTTTGTAAGTAACCATGTGCAATATTTCCCAACATACGTTTAATCAACTGAAAAAAAGGTTTGATGATACGTTTTTGTGCACGTAGTGTAATGGGAAGCGATTTGCAAAGATAAATTGGCGCGCCGAATTCGAAACATTCACACTTTTATACAAAAACCCTTACGAAAGGAATAAATCTGTTAGCTTCTCCCCCCAGCTATGGGTTAAATAGAAGAACTGACTAGGCTCCCTTGCTTTGAGGTGGCAAGTGGAGTACGAGAAGAAAAACTCAGGTTACCTTGTCATAGACAATACCCTAGTTGTTGTGTATATGGTGCCCCTAACGCATTACCGGTTGTTGTGTATATAGCACCTTTAATGCATTTCCGGTTGTTGTGTATATGGCACCCCTAACGCATTACTGGTTGTGGTGTATATGACACCCCTAACGCATTACCGGTTGTTGGGTATATGGCAGCCCTAACGCATTACCGATTGTTGTGTATATGGCACCTCTAATGCATTACCGGTTGTTGTGTATATAGCACCCCTAACGCATTACCGGTTGCTGTGTATATGGCACTACTAACGCATTACCGGTTGTTGTGTATATAGCAGCCCTAACGCATTACCGGTTGTTGTGTATATGGCACCTCTAATGCAATACCGGTTGTTGTGTATGCGGCACCCCTAACACATTACCGGTTGTTGTGTATATGGCACTACTAACGCATTACCGGTTGTTGTGCATATGGCAGCCCTAACGCATTACCGGTTGTTGTGTATATGGCACTACTAATGCATTACTGGTTGTTGTGTATATAGCAGCCCTAACGCATTACCGGTTGTTGTGTATATGGCACTCCTAACGCATTACCGGTTGTTGTGTATATGGCAGCCCTAATGCATTACCGGTTGTTGTGTATATGGCCCCTCTAATGCATTACTGGATTCGTGACATGACGTTTCAATTGAATATCACTCCCAACTAGAATCTAATAAAGTTATGCATTTAATGAGAAAAATGTCAACACTTTGATAATATTTCTCTCAACCGAATTCTGATTACCGACATTATCCAACGTAGGTAAGGATTTCGTGGTACAATGCACAAGAAAAGCCCCGACATTCAGAAGATGATGACCGCTTTTTTGTTAGCCTAATATCTAGTAAAATCATTACTTGTTTAAGCAACCATGACATCTATGCTCAGCCAAACACCAAAATTGATAAGGTTTATTATGAGTTTTACTCTCAGAGGAAAAGCGTGTTATCTAAGCTTCAATTAAATTTCTGCCATTCAAATTCCAGTTGAAAACATACAGAATTTTCGAGAAAGTAATGTTCCGGGTAATTTTCGTATAAAACAATATTGCAAGTTCCAGTATTTCTTCGCTTAAAATTACGTCTCGTCGAAAATCCTGGCTCACACAAATGAAATTTCGAAAACTTTTATAACGACTAAAAATGAAAAACCTATGCACAGGAAAATAGCGAATGACATCGTTTGCCGAGCCAGATCAAATTTCGGTTAGATTTTGTCTATCAAATGATCCTTCGTGTACCAACGTTAAAATATATTTTACAGTCAAACACCATATACTAAACGTTTTTGATATACGTAAACCAACCTATGGTCATTAAAAAATGATTTATTCAGACTGGTTTCATCATCGTGTTTTCTTGGCCATATTTCGGGTGCCTGTCGCTGTCAGTAAACTTCTTGGAATTTCGGATAAAACTATTTATTCAATTGTAAGTTCAGTTCCTAGATTAGACAATAAAATTGATATAAACTACTTCAGTTTAACGAACACAAGCAACACCACAAAGAAACATTAGCTAAAACCAATTAACAAATACTAGTTATCTCCATTAGAATGGACAGTAAAATGAGAACGGGACTTCCTCACAACTGGTTTGTTTCAGAATTCCTACAATATTACTAGATATGGCAGACACCTGACGAAGGTCGGAAAATACAACGGCTAAAATGTTTTGGTTATAACAACTATTGTATAGTAAAATTACGCCCCTGTTTAGACAGAAATTATCAAATCAGAAAGTATGTATTTTTGCTTTGTTTATATAAAGAAAATCCTTGATTTGCATAAAATGCCAGACTTCGATTCCTTATTCAGAAGTAAAAAGTTATTTTTCTGGTTTTATCCTCACGCTTTAATTATTATATTTTTTCAACTTTATTTCAGGATATGCTGCATCCGGTGGTTTTCAAATGTCACTTTTCACACACCACCTCGCGAAGATTGCAACAGTCAGTCTCGCACAGGACTGAATGTTAACGTGTTTCATGTTAGTGGATAGGAAATCGCGACCAGTCTTGGAACAGATTGCTGTGGGTAGCGGCATTTCCCCCATTAATTTTACATAAACAGAGCCAGCATATGGAAAGAACATTTATAGATGAGTGGAGAAATGGCAGACTTCAAGATACCTGTACTAAATTAGCTAATTACATTCACTAACCTAGTCCGAAATCCTTCTTTTTTACCATGATACATTTATCTATAATTCAGCTCTTACAAATCACTCTCCAATTCTTGACGTCTATGTCTGGTACTATCTATAATAGGAACTCCTCTACCAGATACAAATACGAGGAGGTACAGTATTTACATTAGTCGGACTATTGTCCTCATCTTTGTCGCCATATTTGTCACAACGTTTCGGCCGTTGTAGGCTCCGGCCTTTTTCAGGTGGTTGGAATTTCGAACTGAACCCTTTATTTCGATCACTGGAGTAGACTGTTCTAGTTCCAACCACCTGAAGAAGGCCGGAGCGTACAACGGCCGAAACGTTGTGACAAATATGGGGACAAAGATGAGGACAATAGTCCGACTAATGTAAATATTGAACATAATACCTCATCTCAGAAATATAGACAGAATACGAGGAGGTGCTGAAAAGTTTCCTGCCCTATGCATCTCCTAAAATCTAACAAAGTAACCAAATATTTTCGACAACCCATAGGATACTTGAGGAAGGCCTTGAATCAATTGGCTGAAATGTAGTGATAAAAGCAACAACAATGAGAATACATGTACGAACAACTATATAATGATGCAAAAAACCCTGTCTAGTGGTTGAGACATTATCACCTTTTTATATTTAGGCCAAAGGCCAGACTATAGGGATGGGGTTGTAAGTTAGAAAGAGCTGCCCGATTGGAATAGTGATGCTTTGCGATCTTCGTAGCTCCAGTTTTCACGATTTTTGCATTGGACTTGTAAAATATCAGTAAAAAATACACTTGGAAGTTGTGGAGATAGTTGTGTTTCATTTAGTACCAGAAGTTAGTGTTCGAATACAAATAAAAGCCTTGAATGTTGATTTTCCAAGGAGTACAGTTTAGCAATATATAAAATTTCCTATTTGGCTGTCTGTCGTGCCAATTATAATACTGAGGGAACGATTTTGGTAAAATTAACACACACACACACACACACACACACATATATATATATATATATATATATATATATATATATATATATTCGGTTCAAAATATGGACTAAAACTTGATCATTAGCCGAGGAATGGCAGACGGACTTGAAGCGATTACATTATATAATTGGCGCGTATAACATATTCGGAGCACGAAGATGCTTATCCAAAATATCGAAAATCTGGTTGCCGCTAATGCTTCATACATAATTCTTGGCATCGACAACTGCCTTTTCTCCTCCTCTTCCTCCTCTTCCTCCTCCTCACCACTCCCCTTTCTGTATCGTCCTCTCAATTTCTTTCCCCTTTTATTCTTTTACTTCTACACTATCAATCGGCAGTGACCGCTATCTCATAACTTTCGAGATGATATCAATTCGGAAATTGAGGTCGGTGGGTTGGAGTCAGAGAGGAAAAGATAGAAAGTAGAAGGCGAGAAAGAGAGAGAAACAGATGTAGATAATTAAGCAGAAAGAAGATAGGAAAGAGGAAAACTATAGAAGGGAGGAGGAAAGAGGAGCAAAAACAGGAATTAAACCAGGAGAGAGGAAATAGAAGTGAGAGAATGGAAGGAGCGACAAAGTGGGGGAATCGAAAGAGAAAAAGAGGGAAACAATGAAGAAATGGAAACGGATAAAGAGACAACGCGAGAGAGATAGAAAGAGTGTTTCTGGAAAATCAAAGTTGTAGAAGGCCAAGAGAGAGAGTGTGAGAGATAACGAAAGAGAAAAGCAAAGGGAAGCAAAGAAAGAATGAAAGAGACTAAACGGCTATATAAAGAAAGAAAAACGAGACAAAAAATGTTGAGAAAGATTAAGAAAAAGACAGACATGAAAATAGATTTGATGAACTCAAGATCAGATGATTTTGGAGGTGAAAGAAAGAAAAAAATGAAAAGAAAGACTGATAGAAAGACGCTGAGAAGGAGAGAAATGAAAAGAGATTGATAGGAAGACGTTGACAGAGGGAGAGAGAAATGAGAAGAAAGATTAGGAAAGACATTTACAGGAAGCAGACGATCACGAAAAAAAACGTAAAAAAGTAAAAGACTAATAAAAATGTCTGCTTGGATGTTTCAAATGGAGAACAAGGCGGTCCATAATTTTATGAAAACAATTGTTTAATCAAACCTCATCTGAATGAATGAATGAATGAATCAAAGACGTAAAGAATTACGATAACAATACACACACAAAACAACATATATATATATATATATATATATATATATATATATATATATATATATATATATATATATATATATATATATATATATATATATATATATATATATATTAGTTATCGATATCTGTAAGGAGGATCGTTGTCTGCTGGTCTCATCTCATCATACATATTTATAAAAACGTAGCATGCTTTAATTGGCTGCATATGATACGGCGGGCCGAAATGGAAGCAGAATATAAACAGCCACTTCATATTAGAAACGTTTTATTGGCGCTTGATAACATTTTTCCAATGAAATTCCATAATGGACGAAAGAAATGAAGAAGAAAAAATGATAATAAAAAAATATGGAACAATTCAGCCACCATCACGGAACAAGGCCCACGAAGTTGCAGACGGGAAAATTCACTGTATTATATGGCGCGAACAGACTTATATCTATACTTACATCTCGATTTATGAAGATCTATGCGCGTATATTTAGTGAAATAGTTATTCACTCTCTCTTTTGTCTCATCCATCTTATTTGATTTGTATTTAAATATGGGTTAATAATTGTGCCGTATCTCTCTCTATATCTATCTATCTATCTATTTCTTCATTCTGTTCATGTCTACACATACACACACACACACACACACACATATATATATATATATATATATATATATATATATATATATATATATATATATGCACGTGTTTGTGTGCGTGCGTAATATTCGATTTGTATTTATTAGTCAGCCTTTTCTTCTCATTTTATCGATCTGTGTCAATCTAAATTTATTCATATATCTATAATCATATATGTTAATATTTTCACATATTTCAACCTGTCTCACTTTATCTATCTATCTATCTATCTATATATATATATATATATATATATATATATATATATATATATATATATATATATATATATATATATATATCATAGTATATTCCTTATCTATCTATCTACCTATCTATCTATTCAGATCTTTCTGGATATCTTTCAGTTTGCACATATCTATCAATCAATCTTTCCGTATAAATCGATTTATCTTTTTCTCTTCGTCTGTCTTTTTCACTTTCTATCTGTCTGCATCTCTATGATTTTTTTTTTAATATTTTTTGCTATGTCTCTGCATCGATTTACCTGATTGCTAAACAATGACCGCTCCTTAGATTCTATTTATCCACCAATGTTTTTCCATGTTTTGATTCTTCTTTCATGTGACTATCTCGTTGGCCTTCTTTGCTGGAACTTAGCAATCAAACCAAATGTACAGTCACGGCTTTGAATGGTCAGCTGTAAGTTTGGTATAACTCTTCACCCATTAGAACTTAATGCACAGACATTCTATTTAAATGCCAATGTCACGATAACCACGTGTACTTTGTTTACTTCTCTTTTGACCACTGTAAAATTTCCACAGAAGTCAATATTGTTGCAAAATAGATCAGACATGTTGGTGTTCAACTTCTGCTGAAGGTCAAATTTTAAAATCCGGTTTTAAATGGATAATTTCAAATAGATAGAAACATTAACAGACTTAGGTAGATGGAACTAAACTGACATATTTAGATAGATAGATAGATAGATAGATAGATAGATAGATAGATAGATAGATAGATAGATAGATAGATAGATAGATATGAACACACTGAGAAAGATATATATTTTTCTTTATGTTCTCTATTAATAAACCTATATAAACCAATCGATTCGAGATACTAATAAATACTTAACCGCAATTTTACTCCCAGCATCATTTTCATGGAAAGGCCATTTAAGTAGTTTTCTCGTTTCAGACTATTGGGAAGTGCGTATGAATCTTGAGGGAAACTCTTCAGCAACACCTGATATTCTATTCCCAAGATGTTCGGGTCAAAACTGTTTCTAGCCAAACCCAATTGCCACTGACTTGCTCAATTCCAATATTTACTCCCTATGTTCTTTGTCACGTTATGAGCAAATAAATAACTGCTTTGGCTCAGGTTTTTATTTCGCAGAATTGTTACTTTTGATCGGTTAAATATCTAAGGACATGCTATGTGCATGGGCGAGAGGCACAAAAGAGAGGCAATTCGTGCTATCTTAAATCTAATACCATAAAGCAGAAGTTGATGTTTTGTAGAATTAGTGTGGGTGATGTTCTCATTGGTATACTACAGAATATTGGAAATAGTTGCAGACGTTGATTTGGATAAAGAAGATGAAACTAATGGTTGAAATATTCATAAACGTAGAAATGGTTTTCTTAATTCTAGTTAGTTTTATTGTTGTTGCTTAATACGTTGACTTGAATAAAATGAGTCATGGCGATCAGTACGACATGTTTGAGGGCTTGAAAAAGTCAAGAAGAATTTGTTAAATATTGACAATACATTGAAAACTGGTTTCTATGGATACATACTTAAAAGTAATAATATTTCTATATATTTATATTTGACTAACGAAAGATGCGTTTATGTTAAACCAAACAGATCACTCTTCTATATACAATAACGACAATTAGTGAAATGATGAAATGCAATATAATATATATTAGGAAGAAGACATTTTCTTATTTCTTCGTCAGATACGCAGATATTCATTTAATAATAACTAAAATCTACATGCATTACTCCTTGATCCTTCCCGAAATGTGTGTCCACTGGAAGTGGCTAGTAAAAGAAAACAATCTTTTGACCATATCATCAGCCCATAAAGTTAAAGCATGTCCGCCAGATTCTATACATATTTAAGAAATTAGCGTTGTCAGATTTTATTATGCAAGTTTAACAAAGTAAAATTGCTAATAACGAAAAAATGTTCGTGAAATTTTCAGGCTATATTTATATGAGTACTATAAATTTTCATGCTTTTGATGGGCATTTGGTTTCATTATATAATCAAACTAAGATCAACATAAATTGTTGTTTATAAATAAATCCAAAAGATATAAATCATAGAAATATACGCCAGATATTATAAAAAGCAATATTTTCATATTAAAATTGATATTACTCTACCAAGGTTGATAGAAATTTCAACTATATTTTATCACACACACACACACACACATATATATATATATATATATAGAGAGAGAGAGAGAGAGAGACAGAGAGAGAGACAGAGAGAGAGAGAGAGACAGAGAGATTGTTAACTTATTGTTCATTTTTTTAATATATTATAAATTATATTGTCTATTGAAATTTCGACACCCTGGACATTTTAACAACATTTGTTAATGACACTTTAATTTTTAGAAAAATAGTGATATATTACAAGATATATAGGGTGACCCAAAAAACGGGAACATTTTAACAATCCAATAAAACCAAGAGTGATGGAAAAAAATTATTTAATTCATAGTAACTGAAACCTTAAAACATGTCATTTAAGAAACAATGATGGAATTTTCATTTTTTCAAATTACGTCCTGTAGATGGCGTCCTCTTGTATGAATGCATTCTTGAAATCTGCTGTTGAGATTCCTCATTGACTGCTGCAACATCTCAGCTGGGATACTGTGAATTTCATTCTCGTTACTAAAATGGCGAAATGTGTACTTGCTCAAGGTCACTCTCTCGCAGTGTTGCCACTTGCTCATGTCTGGCAATACGCACTTCAAAAATTCCCGTTTTTTTGGTTCACCCTGTATTAACGAGATTAGGTTACCTGTTTGTAGCCGTGTTGACCAGTTCTTGAAGAAAGATATTACTTAGTGATATATTTTATGATAAACGTAGTTCGCTGGGAACTAAGAAGCCCCCCCCCCCCCGGATATCGTATTCCTACGACATCACGTGGGCGAAAATGGAAAAGAGAGAAATATGAGGTGCTGTACTCTTTTACTTTTATAATTTCAAATACAACGACACCTAGCGAACATTAGCAGAAGTACCGTATCAGACAAGGGGGATAATCCCACAATATACACAGAATGGGACAGAGAAACAGATAGTTATTAAATGAGATAGATAGATAGATAGATAGATAGATAGATAGATAGATAGATAGATAGATAGATAGATAGATAGATAGATAGATAGATATATGTAAACAAACGAGTATAGATACAAGGCTTGTCCGAAAAGTAAGGCACAGGTAGGTATAACAGAATTAAAATACTGTGAAATTTGTAAATACGAAACGACAGAGGTGTATGCATTTCTTCTTGTAACAGCCGGAATAGCCGTAAGCATTCGTACATGATTACCACCATAAAACGGTGGACAAACATAATGTAGCAATTTTTAATCAGACTTTTGCATACCAATTTTATTGAGATAAGATTGACTTCTCTAATAAAATGTGACGTAATATATAGTAACTTAAACCAAACTGATTACATTCTGTTGTCTTACTAGTGGTGTTTATGAAGATAAATTTCATCCGGCAGCAAGGCCTATAATCAGGAGATTGGATGTCTTTAGGAGCGTGAAACCACCTCTTAATTGCTGTTGTTCCCAGGTCCACCCTGACCCAAAGTGATAGCACCTGTTAAGGTCCTAGCCATAGGTAAATAGTAACCCCCAAAACAAAAATCAAAATACTAGGAAAGTATAAAAATACATTTTTATAGTAGAAATACCAGCAATACATTTTTATAAAAAAATTACGAACAATCCATTTTTGTAGTGAAATTACCAGCAATGCATTTTAATGAAAACGAATAAGCCACAATAAATTTTATAGCAAAATGACTAAAAATACATTTTTTTATAGTAAAATGACCAATATTACCTTTTTAGAGCAAAATGACAACCTATACATAGTAAAATTGAAGACATGGCATACATTATCAAAAAAAATCAATTTGCTATGATTGATCACATTTCTTGTAAGGAGAAACCAGTTTCCACTATTTGGTTGATTTTATAAGATTATTGGGTAAACAAATATTCAGCTAAATAATTATAATTTAATCATGAAATAATGTCATTCTCTTGAATTTTCACATTTAGATTTCGGCATTAAATAACCCATAGAGATGTTGATAAGCCTCGAAACAAAAACAACCACAACAAACTATTGTCTTCCTCAAATCCGATTAAATTCGTCTGATGTTATCATCGGTCACACTTACAAAGGGTGGCGTACTCATCAAGCTAAACGCCTATCTGCCAAGGAGAAGGACTCTTAAATATTCTATTTGACAGCGCTACTCCTGTGAAATTCTACACTTGGGGTTGTTTTTGTTTCTTCTTAGATGGAAAATCGCCCAGGCAATGTGGTGTTTTTTTCCCTTTTTTTCCTTTATTCCATATTTTTATTTTTAATTTATTTTATTTTGAAACTTTGGAATATGCATACACACACACACACACACACATATATATATATATATATATATATATATATATATATATATATATATATATGTGTGTGTGTGTGTGTGTCTGTGTGTGTGTGTGTGAGAGAGAGAGAGTGAGAGAGAGAGTGAGAGAGAATGTGTGTGCGTCTGTATGTGTGTGTGTGTGTTTGCCTGCAAAAATTCGAAAAATGACCATACATGATGAAAAAATGCACAAAATTTAACAAAGTTTTATCATCAAAATCTTTATATTATTATTAAGTGGAAAGATCAAAGGATTTATTGATTATTAAAGTTTTACCTTTTTTAATCTTTATTAGAACCTTCAAAATTTTGGTTAAATTGTTTTTCTAGCGTCAGCGGGTGAACATCAATTAGTATGTGAAATTTATGCGTCGTTTACGGTGAAAAACAAATCGATTTGTAAATTATTTCAAAAATCGGGAATTATCGGATTTTAATTACACTTTCAGGACTTATTCACAAATGAATGACATTATTTTAAAATATTTCCTTTTTAGAAAAATATTTTTACGTCTGTTACACCCCTCCACACTTATTTAATTTCATTAAATTTCGAGAAAGTAATTTTTGTAGCGTTTAATGCTTATATTAGTTATAAGCAGAAGTACTGGGAGAATTTAAATCATAATTTTTTTGTGAAACAGGACCATCAGTTAAAGAAAATTTGCTCTAAATCTTAAAATGAAAATGCAGGAAAATTCAGACATTATTTAATTAGAAAAGTTTATAATTACTTTATAAATGATTGCTGAAGACATTAGGTTTATAATACCAAAAAGCTTCATGCGCAGTTGTCCTCAAGGACACATGGCACAGTGGATAAAGGCGTTGGTTAGATCCAGTGACAGGAGTGTGAGTTCAATACCCGGTTAAGGCAGAGGAAAAATTAACAGGACTTATAACTGATAACTGACATCCATGGAACTAGAATAAAGGGTTCATGTTCGGCATTCCAACCACCTGAAGAAGGAGTGTACTAATGTAATGGATATGGCGACAAAGATGAGGAGAAAAGTCCGAATAATGTAAATAATTTATATTTTTTTAAATATCTACGTTAATTTGTAGTGGTTAGTGGATATTGTTATTAAATAAAATATATTCTAAAAAATCATAAATGGAAAAATTTACTACAATTCAGTGAACCCCTGTATTTTACAAAAAAGAATTTTGAATTTTGTGTGTGTATAAACGTGACAATTTTCGTAAATACGGATGTCCATACATGACATTATCAGAAAATAAGAGCGGTAACTATAGTTAATTTAAAATATATTGATAATTTTCTAACATTTCCTCAACAAACGACTTCGTAAATAAGACTATAAAGCCAGAATGTCTAACATTCAATAAAATATTAGATTACTTACAATATTTTCCTAAGTCTTTAAGACTACTGGTTCGTTTAAAAATTATATAAGAAAGGCGCACACGTTACATTCATCAAGTAATTTCTACATTTATGCCCCTCGTAGAAAAATAAATACCCAAACATATACCTCTCATTGGAAATATTATTTTACTTATTGGAAATATTAAATTTAATCTGTTAGCATGAAATTAAAAGTAAAATAAAAGCTCCAAGAAATATTTTTCATTTTTGAAAATTCATTTGAAACCTAAGGTATCTATTTTCTTTACAGGTACACACACGCGCGTGCGCGCACGCACGCACACACACGCACACACACACACACACACATATATATATATATATATATATATATATATATATATATATATATATATATATATATATATATATATATATATATGGAGAGAGAGAGAAAGAGAGAGAAAGATTTAATAGGCCGGTTAATAAAATTTGAAGAATAATAAGCCAACAAAATGCTACCAGTACTATCAATAAAACTGATATTTACTATATATTAACCTTTTGACTCAACTGAAGCATGAAGAGACGCGGATTGTAATGTCTGAATTTTCGAACACCCCTGTGTTCTTTTTCAACGGAACGAGAAATAAACAAAGAAGTGGGACTTACTCTTCCGAGAAATGTTGTTGTTGGTTAAAGGTCTCCCTGTGGAAATTATACACTGAGTAACCCCAAATCCCTGTTTAATCCTCAATATTTGAAGTTAATTTGAAAATAAATTTCTCGGTTGTTGAATGAATATGCTAAAAACACGAATCTGATGTCATCGACGGTATAAAATGCTTGGTTGAAGTGTACAACGACAGGGAAATTGTTATTGTTTTCACAGATTATTTTTTTATGGTTATTGAACCGAAGACGTAATCCTGTTTCAGCTTCTCCAACATAATTACCTTTTTTTTTTCATTTGTGGTAGAAGAGCAAATATATAAGATGTGAACTGTCACACTTAAGAGTCGGTGGTTTGAATACTACGTTAAGTGCCGGGGATTGTGAAATTGCTATCAGTGATGATATGTCTACAGACTTGGCCTTGAGGTTTATCGCAGGTGATATTCCCTTGCTGAGGTGGTGAATGATGTATACCAGATGATGATTAGAGTGTGTGTAGATTGTGGGTCTGACGCTTAGCGTGAAGCGGATTTTCGCTGAATATTTTCTAATTGTCTGATCGAGTTTTAAATACTGTAAATCTTTTGTTAAGATACGGGAAAGATTGTGAATGTTGTAATTCGAATAAAAAACACGGGAATTCTGGAATTATTCTTTTCTGTTACATAGCTTAGAAGAGTGTTTCTATTTTGTTTTGAACCCTTAGTAATTGATTTTTTGATAGTTTTAAGTTGGTAATTAGATATTAAGAAAGTAATTTCGTTTTAATTTCATATATATATATATATATATATATATAGAGAGAGAGAGAGAGAGAGAGAGAGAGAGAGAGAGAGAAAGCTTGTGCTCTGGTCTCTAATCGTTGGGCTATTTGTACATAAGTTTTTCCCATATTTCTTGTATATGTTCTTTTTCACGAAAAAGATTTTTTAAAAGGATCAGTAAGCAAATATCGTCTTACTTAGCCTATATGTATTGGGTGGGAATCAGAAGAGCTATTTGGAAGTAGTGATCGAGGAAGAGAAAGAAAAAGGAAAGTGGAGGGGTAGAGGAATTGGATAAAGTTAATGTTTGGTTAGAATAGGGAAGGTTCAACAGTTAATGTTATCCTGTTTCTTCTTAGATGAAAAATCGACCAGGCCAGATGGTGTTTTGTTAAAGTCGCTGTATTCCGGTTCTTTTCTCTCAACATGTTAATGATTTTTACTGACTTAACTTTAGGTGAGATTTAACTGGTCGGTGGTTACAACTTATCATTCTGAGGTCACCCGGGTTAGCATTTTAAGCTGCGGCATCACCAGTGATAGCAGGAAGTCTTAACTGTTGTATCGTGTCACGCAGGAACTGGTGCTCCCTGCAAGAACTCCCGGTGGATAACGTTGAGACGACGCAATGCTGTATTGACCTGAGAGAAAGAGAGAGAGAGAGTAACGAAACAATTCATTTTATCTCTTTCCTACTTTTGGTTATTTTTTCCTCTCTCTTTGTTTTCGTTTGGCTTTCTTTTTTCTTGTCTTCTTTCTGCCGCGTTCATTTCTTACCAAAATCATCAACTAGAGTTTGTTCTTTGCTTATCTGAATCATTTTACAGATCAAGATTCATTCAATTAACGTTTATAGATTTGTTTTCATTCTTCTCTTAGTACTAACTCGTAAAAGTCAAGTGAAGTTATCTGAATTTTAAAAAATTGTTTGGTGATATACAGGAAGATGTAAGTAGATCTATTTTCATGAAGCTGCACTAGAATCCAAATGCAAACGAATAGAAAAATCCATCGGACAATCAGCCTAATGATTCACATAACAAAACTTCTGATCCGAATTCTGATGAGCGTGTTTCAGAATTAGACCGGAAATAAGACAAGAAAATGCGGCTTCTTTGAAGTTATTTATGATGTGGATGATTTCTGAAAGAACAGTACAAATGCAAAAGGAAGAATACCTTTTTAAGCGTTTGATAACGTACGTCATAAAGAAATGTTGGAACTGTTAGATAAACTTGATTTATTTGGGAAGGATATTAGAACAATCCAGAAGTTATACTCGAAGCAAACCGCGCCTGCATATGGAAAAAAATACGCAAAAATAGAAACATTTAATGTAAGACAAGGACGTGTCTTCTCGCCGGACTTATTCAATCTTTAGAATAAGTCGATTCTGAAAGAATTAGAAGTCGTGCTAGTATTTATTATTGGCATACGCAATCTTAACAATATAACATATGCAGATGACACAGTGTTGATAGAAGACACGGAAAGTAAACTACAGACACTCATACAGAATGTAGTAAAGGAAAACGAGAAGAAAGGACTAACTATCAATTGTAAGAAGACAGAATGTATGGTTGTCAGCGAAATGAACAGCCCAAGATGCAAACTAGGAACACCGAAATTAAGCAAATGAAAATATTTAAATATCTAAGTCTTTTAACAGAGGACAGGAAAAGAAACACCGAAATCTGAAGGCGCTTAGGAATAACAAAAGATGTTTTCTAAAAGTTAAGCATATTAAGGAATAAGAAAGAAAAAACGAGTATTGAGCTGTTATGTAATATCGTTCCTCCTATATGACAGCGAATGAGAGATGAAGATGAAACTTGTGTTCTACAGAAGGAAGCTGAGAACGCCATTTACTGAATATATGAGCAACGATGAATAGAAACAAAAATAGACACTTCTACTTATAATCAGAAAGAAACAGTTGAAATTTCTAGGGCGCATAATGAGGAAAGAGGGCTTGGAAAATGCAACACTCACAGGACATGTTGACGTTAAGATAGAGAAAATCAACAAATAACCTACCTAACGTGCTTGTGTCAATGGTTCACAGAATAGATGATTAGGAGATATAGCAAAAAGACAAATATTGCTGGGAACGACAAAGAAAATTGTGGAGAGCCATGATCACTTATTTTCTGAATGGGCACGGCACACAGAAGAATCTTTCTTATTGCTTTCAGGTGCCGCCGACCACTAGTGCAAATCAAGCGTACCGCTCGTAAATTTTCACCCAAGAAACCAAACCACGACTATGCTTTACATTTATACCGAGCTACATTTATCTTGGTTAAAGAAAATGACATTAAAGTTATATATTTACATGTTAATACTGGGAGCCCCATAATGATCGATCAGATTTTAAATGCAAGTGTCATGGATTATAAAAATGACATTGAGTACCAAATATATTAATTACATAACTGATATACAAAAGTTCAACATATTATATAAGACTTTGCTATTTCATACAGATATCTGATAACTCTTTTGCTGACAATGGACGCTCATAATTAAATCCTTAATTAAATCTTTAACACTTTAAATTTTCTGACAATGATTTTCTTTTAAATATCGGACGAAATGATTTAAAAATATGAAATTAACATTCTACATTTTTGTCACAGTGAAAGTTATAAGATCGTAAATAAAATATTTAATGCTTAGATGTATTTCCTGATAAGCGTTTGCTATCAAAAATCTATTGAATATATGACAAGACTATACAGATTTCGTTTGTATATTATCTGATATTTACATCTTAGAAATGAATTTATTACAAGCAAGTTATTAAAAAGCAGAGATATTTAAAAAATTATATATTCATACAAGTATATTAAAACAAACAAGAAAAATATTTACCGTAAAATTAAAAATCGAAAAATTATAACAAAAATAAATTTTTTAAAAATAACCGGTTAAACTGCTTTTTTTTAATATGTTCCATTTCAATGCTATAAAATTTTATATTCCCATAAATTATATATATATATATATATGTATCTACACAAGAGCGATATCTAACTTTAAAATGCGTTTTAAGAAATTAAAAAACTTTTTTTAATTTTTAATTTTAATTCTAAGCTTTTAGATTACATTTAGTAATCTTAATAATCAAAATAGTTTGGTGCATTCCAAACCCAATTTAAATTGATTGTAATCTGTTTTTCTTCTTATCAGTAAAATCTATAAATTCGTCCGTATTGACAGATCTGTCAACACATGATAATTCTCTTTTCTAAAAAATCTTTCTAAAATAAATTATACTGTTGTACAACGTTATTTGAGGAAAATTAGCTGATTTCAAATGTAACTAATCTGACGAGAAACAAATATTACGTATTTTTAATTCAAAATATAGTAGAAAAGCATTTTTAACACGGAGGTGTTGTTTTCTCATGTGTTGAGTGTTTTATTTAGTAATTTATTAAGTGATTTATTGACAATCGGATGTTTGGGTGCTTAAAGGAGGCAGATCTGAAAAAAAGAAATTGACGAATACAACGTAAAAGCCTTTTTTATTACTTTTATTTTTCTTAACTACCCAGTAATTATACAATTTTTAAAAAAAATCGAATTTACATGCAGACTATTGTCCCCATTTTTGTTGTTCTTATCACAGTGTCGCCGTTATACCCTCCTGACTTTATCAGGTGTATTTCGATCCAGGTAATTTACTGGGGATTTCGAACTGAACCCTTTATTTAATTTACGGGGATTCTCGCCCCAATAGGATACCTGCTTAGTACACATCGCCCGGTAAAGGAATTGGATTAACAATTAATGTCACCAAATTCACGAACCAAAGTTTTAATCTACTAGTCTATTATCCCATGGGACAACTCTGTGTGGAGAACTTAAAGCCTTAAACCTCATCTGCCTGCTGTGCTGCTTGTCACGCTTGACTGCACACACTGAAGTTTTTCTCTTCTGTTACAGCTGCTGTTGCTACTGTTGAAGACTTGCCACCATTTATTATTCATTTCTTTATTATCGGCTCCCAGATCGTATTTATTTCGATGTTAGGTCTACTACTTCATAGCCTAACATATGCGCAGAATCATTCAGTATTCCTTAAGTATTTTCACTTCATTCTATACATGATCAGCCATGCCTGATTGTCTATCCTCCTCATTACTGCTTTTCAATGTTCCTCTAGGCTTAATTTTAGGAGACAGCTAATTTCAGCTTCATACTCATTGCCACGACTGCAAGTAATGGAGTATACACAGTTATTGGTTATGTTCTCCCCCATGTAAGCCTTGGCTTGGCAGATATTTTTCCGTAGAGTGGAGCTCATTCTGAATATAGTCCTGATATTGTATAGACCACAAGTATTCTGAATCTTTTCTTATAAGTCCTTGGCGTAAGGTAGATAGACGTGTAGCAATTTTCTAGTCTTCCTCCTTGACCCTTTTGTTTCCCCCTGCAGACGCTGTTGTTATGTTTGTAGGGTAGTTGTTATTCTAAAGGATAAGCTTGATGATCATCATTTCCATTTGGTAGATGTCTGAGTCGCTATTTAAATTTTTGCACGGCGTTGTAGGCATCGAATGACTCCTTTCTTCACACTGCATGGATGATGGTGACTGCAGTTGTGGTATGGTCCAGTGATATACGGATGTCTTGAACACATTCTCTGTGCAAGTTATTAGTACATCCAGGAAGTCTGTATGATTATTATTTTCTTCTTCCATTTTGGAACCGATCCTAGGAATTATTGAGTTCATATGATCCACAGTATTTAAATATCATGTAAATAATGTAAATAATGATGCCTTTTCATCCCAGACATTCAGAGAGAAGAAATCTATTTTATTGAATTTTAGGTACTTTGGCTTTGTAGTTTTCCTTACTAAGACGCTTACTGAGAAAATGTTAGAAAGTTACCAAAACATTTTATTTTAGGTACCTCTCTTATTTTCCGGTATTGTCAGGTAATGGTGTCAGTATTTACAGAAATCGACACATTTACACACACACACACACACACACACACACACACACACACGCACGCACGCACGCACGCACGCACGCACGCACGCACGCACACACACACACACAAAAAAAAACAATCCTTTTTAAAACACTGGGGTCGCGGGGTTTTCCATTTATGATTAGTAATTATAGTTTTAATTTAATTTAAATTAATAACAATATTAATTGACCAAATTAATACAGAATTATAAAAGATTCAAAGTTTATAAATTTATTCCCATTCATTTTTTTAAATGAAAGCATCGAAAAGAATGTTTTTAAGACAGGAATCTCTATAATTATAATCGTAAATAAAAGCAATTAAAGGCTTTTTTAATTAAAAATATCTTTTATTTCATTTCTTTAATTTTTCAATTCAGGACAGATTTTCTGTTACTGGTGCTCCTGTTTGATCAAAAGACTGATAATTAAAAGTCTCTGAGAACTTGTTCTTATAACAAATGTAAATATTTTACGATACAATGAGAATTTATAGAAATTTCATCAAAATTATATGAGTGGGGGGTGTGATATAACAGATTACGAAATATAATTTATGAAGATTTTCTAAAACTGAAACATTTAATACATTTCTAAATGAGTCCTATAAAAGCTGATATTTATATGATTTTTAAAAGAATCCCTAAACGACTTTGTTCTTCAGCGTAAAAGAAAGCTCAGATTGTTAGTACAAATTTAAGGTTCCGCCTTTGGGTATTTTTATCCATATATATATATATATATATATATATATATATATATATATATATATATATATATATATATATATATATATATATATATATATATATATATATATATTCTTTTATGCTTGGAAATGTGATCTGAGGAAGCAGGAAAAATCTCTTTCCTGGGGAAATAAAATATAATCAATGGACCCTTAATATTGTCTGTTTTTTAATTAAACTCTCTCTCTCTCTCTCTCTATATATATATATATATATATATATATATATATATATATATATATATATATATATATATATGCATACACACAAAAAACTGATAATATATGTTTGTTTCATGATTTATTGTATTTTTACAATTTTTGAATAAGGTGTTGAGTCTTGTGTTCGAAATTTTGTATATAAATTACAGAAGTCCATATTTTGGTATTGCTTTATTTACGTACTTTATTCACGTACTTTCGACTATCGCAGTCATTATCAAGAATTAACACGAATTATATATATATATTATAATATAATTAGTACGAATAATACATACATATATATATATATATATATATATATATATATATTCCAAAGAATGCCAGGACAAAGGAATATGAACTTCTACACATCGTCACATTGTTTCTTGATAATGACATCAATGTTTCAAAGTACTTGAACGAACACAATATGAACTTCAAACTGTTTATCCACAATATCGAGCACAATACTCCTTCTACATATAAACTGGGAAAATGCAATCAAAATTGAACAAACAAACCTTGCAGCTTCTTTTAAATCAAACTCGTTGATACAAATACTTCATTTCTAAAAGCCGAATACTTTGCTTTATTTCAAATTTAATTTAAGTTGAAAGGATTTTTTTATCGATAAAATTGACTGGAAGGATTTCTAATCGATAAAAATCGCTGATTTTAGTGCCATTTTCAGCCATCTGTCAGCATAATATAATTCTCTTTATTAAAAAAATCTTACAAAACAAAATATACTTTTCTGAAATTTTATTTCGGAATATTAACTGATTTAAAGTTCAATTTAACACAGAGGTATATGTTTATTTAAGGTGTTGGCAGGTTGACTGAGAACTGGAAGTTTATCTAATTTTTTCTACGGGGGACATATCTGTAAAAATTAATTGTGGAATATAACATGAGCGCCTTTTTATATAATTTTTAACTTTCCTGTAATCTTAAAAATTTAGGAAAATATTGTGTAATTTAATGTTTTATCGAATTTTAACTAATTTGGCTTTAAATTTATTATAGTTTTTGCTAGTATTTTCTGGTAACGTTGTGTATGGACGTCTATATTTACAAAAATAATCACGTTTATTCACACACAATAAATGAAAATTCTTTTTTTAAAACTTTTACATTTACATTTATTAGTAAATATAGTTTTTCACTTAATAAAAATATCACTTAACCTGTACAAATTAATGCAGAAATTTAGAAGATTAAAAATTTTATAAATTATTCTAATTAAATTTTTAAAAAATGTAAAGAATTCTTGTAAAATTCATTATTCATCGGAAAAAAGTTTTCTTGGGACAATGGTGTCCCTAATATATTTTATTCTTAAAAGATTATAAAAACTTTTCTAATTAAATAATGCCTTAGTTTTATTTCATTTTTACGATTCAAAGCAGGTTTTCTGTAACTGGGGGTCCCGTTTTACAAAAAAAATGATGATCAAATTTTCCCAAGCAGTTCTACGTATGACTAACATAAACATTAAGCGGTACAAAAATTAATTTCTCGAAATTTCAAGTGGGCGGTAACAGATGTATAAAAAAGATTTTCTAAAAAGGGAACATTTCTGAAATCATTTAATTTATCAGTGAATAAGTCGTGAAAGTTTCATTAAAATTCAACAATTATATATATATATATATATATATATATATATATATATATATATATATATATATATATATATATATATATATATATATTGCAAAAAATTTCCCAGCATGACCAAGAATTAACTAAAATTAAGTTTGGTGAAATGGTCAGATTTTTGGAAGTGAATCAGACTGGAACCGTTTCAATTTCTACCGTTATATATGTTTCGTAATAGTTTCTCTACAGCAGGTATCTCATAAACTGTTTATTGAACATTTTCTAGTCTGATATTGTAGCACATTGTAAGGTACAATTTTTGTATACTACCAATGGTGTGCGAGATTAGTTAGCAAATCATCGCTATACCGTTGTTTGTACCGCTCATTTATTCTGACTTGCTTGTGAGCTTTTCGCTCAAACGTGGCAATAATCTTCCTTCTAAAATCCCTGTAAGGAAAACTCAATTGTTCCCGAAAAATAAGCACGAGAACTTCAAAACGTTCTCTTGTCTCCGGCCAGTCTTAAATTCGTTCAGAAGCGCTTTAAAATCTACTCAATTCTGGTTTAGAGCCAATGACTCCCTTCAAAGAAATCCGAAATAAAAACCAAAAAAGTGTTTCCTGATCGGGGTAAATCATCCTCGGCCAACAACTACCGCCAATATGGTCATCCTCCCCAAATTCTTGTATTACTTATACACTTATCTCATTTGTGGAAACCCCGTACTCCTCCACGACTCAAATTGGCTGAAAGCACTGACCGTTTATCATCATTGAAAAACGTTTTGGACCTTTTTTGTTTTTCCTCGATTGGTCATCGTACTGAATTTGGTTTTAGGCCCGTACAGGACGAGGTCACGGTTTGGGGGCAGAGGTGATTGCGGTGAGTAATGAATAAAAACAAAGTAAAAAGCACGAAGAAAAGAAAAATGTGAAAAAAGAAAATGCTCGTTGCAAGCGGGTTTCTTTCAGTCTTCTCCTGTCCTCCATCTCTCTCTATCTCTCTCTCTCTCTTTCTCTCTTTCTCTCGCTCGCTCGCTATAAAGATCCGTTTATCTTCACGCCCACACACAAACACTCTTTCCCTATATTTATAATTGTTCCCTCTATCACACATTCTCTCTCTCTATATCATTCTTTATGTTTATTACTCTCTCTCTCTCTCTCTCTCTCTCTCTCTCTCTCTCTCTCTCTATTTGTATCAGACATTCTACCAAACTATGAATTTATCTTCCGTATACTCTCTTGCTCTCTATTTACCATTCTTTCTCGCTCTCACTTTCTCTCTATCTGTATGTATATATATATATATATATATATAGAGAGAGAGAGAGAGAGAGAGACAGACAGACAGACAGACAGACAGACAGACAGACAGACAGACAGACAGAGAGCGAGATAGAGAAATTACGGACCGGCAGAGAAAACTGCTTGGTGGCTGAGTGTTTTGCGACACCTCTGGTAGTGCTAGAAGAGCCTAAACCAAAACAGGATTTCAAATACTGATTTTCCAGACAGTAAAATTTACACAAGTTAGGTTTTCAACTCAACAGAAATTTTATACGTAACTGTCCATTCCCCGCTTTGTATTTGTGGCCGAAAGCAAATTATAGAAAATGTTTATAGGTCTACCTGTAGCACACGCACACACGCACGCGCGCACGCATACCGTCTCGCTTATTCGCTATGTCTACCCCCCTCTCTATCTCTCTCTCTCTCTCGATATATATATATATATATATATATATACTTTTGCTCTTTCTCTCAAATACTCTTTCCGTCTAAATATTTCTCTCTTTTTCTTTCCCTCTCTCACATACAAATTATTTCTCTTATTCTCTCTGTCAATACAGGTCACTTACGTGTGCCTACTGTAGCTCAATAATTCCCATGTTCACAGACCATTTCACAAGTGTAACAATGTCGATCTTTATTAGTGTGGCTACGGATCGATTTCACACTTTGCTAAAACTTGAAAATAACTTGCTTATCCGGCTGAACATTTTCGGATTGGGGGTAATGTTCAGCGAGTTAATATGTTTAATCATTAGTAGCGAGTTCGATCCTTACTGGGATCATATAGTTTAGACATTGTAGTCAAATTAAGTTTTATCATCTAACTCTGGAGTGATGATTAGTATGTTAACTAATTAGATCTTTTAATGAACTCCCTATACCAGCGCCTTATACTGGTGACCTTGTGCCAGTCAAACAGAACTTTCTCATTTATTTTACACACATATTTCTATTGCAAGTAACAAATATAGATAGCATCTTTGCTGTTTAGACGAAACAACTTACAATATTTAACTGACACATAAAACACTTGTAGGAACAAAAAGGCACAAATGAGCAGACAGACGATCCCTTACTAAAATGTAAAACACTGGTAGTAAAATATTTTATCAAGCCAATGGCAATTCACTAAACCTAATCACAGTTTTCAAGTGATAAATTCAGCGCTAGAACACTTCATGCATGAAGACTGACGCTGTAAAATCTTTCAAAAGTTATAGCTTACACATAAAGTGAAAACATACAATGCAAAAGTTTGCTTCAAAATTGAATATTCTGCCATAATGAGTATATTTGTTACGACACAAGAAAAAAAACATTTATACTTTTTCTTTATTTTTTTGCCTTTCTTTGTCTGTCTACCTCTCGCTCTATATTGCTCTCTCTCTCTCACTCGCTCTCTCACGCTCTCTCTCTGTCTTTATATATACATATATATACATATATATATATATATATATATATATATATATATACTCTCTCAAACTTCCTCTCTCTTTGTTTATATATATATATATATATATATATATATATATATATATATATATATATTCCTGTGTCCACACCGTCTATATTTCGAAATGATCTGTCTCTGATATTGAACACTCTTCCTTCAAAGATATAGCAGGTTTAAACTTTATATATATGTAAATATATATAAATTAAATACATACATACATATATATATATATATATATATATATATATATATATATATATATATATATATATATATATATATATATATATATATATTAAAGAATTAAACAACGTAAAACAAACGTTTATTAATATCGGATTTCCTAATCACTTGTTGGATTTCCATATTAGACATTTTCTGTCTCAGGTAGCTAATAACAACAACAAGAATAGAAACATAATATTATTTACGTATTTAAATGCCCATTAAGGAAATGTATTCCTGATCAATTAAAATTCGTATATAATTATATAAGCCAC
>OZ038500.1:104147972-104157972 GCA_964036315.1 Acanthosepion esculentum
TTCATTTAACTTTAGGTGTTCTATTGGATTCTTTTAAGTGTTTGAATTGCTTTGAGGGAGGTGTTAAGTTCAGAGTACGTTTTATCTAATTATAATTTTAAGATGTTTAGGTTAGAATCCGTTTTATTTAATTACAATTTTAAAACCAATTTTAAAAAATTCTACTTTTAAATTTAACTTTTAAATTTAATCGGCTATACTTTTTTATAAAACAAGTAAATGTAATATAATTACTTACAGTATTTAAAATTATTTAAAATTATTTATTCACATCAAATATGAGTATGCATATTATCAGGTCAATTTTTTTTTTTATAAATATTATTTAAATAAAATTTTTGACAATGACGGCACAAAATAGCTATTTCATTTTTCTGATTCAGTAAATTTTTATTTTTTATAAACTTAGTAATATATAGTTTCTCATGTATGCACAAAGGACATGGGTCATTTAATGACATACATATTCTAGCTTTTCTTATTAACTTCCATTTTACTGTAGGTGTTTTATTGGATTCTTTCAGGTGCCAGAAGTACTTCGAGAGAGATGTTTGATTTTTATATTTATTTATCCTAAACGAACTTTGATGTTGGTTGAACCTTTTTTTGAACTCATGGCTAGTGCAACCTATATATATTTTTATGTTTTCAGGGTTTTCAATAGAAGATATATTGCATTGGTAAGCATAGAAAAAACAGAAGCAGGAAAATAATTTGGTAAAAGAATCCAATAGAATACCTAAAGTTAAATGAAATTAATATAAGTTAGAATATATAGGACATTAAATGACCCATGTCCTTTGTACATACATGGGAAAATTTATATTACTAAATTTATAAAAATAAAAGTTTACTGAATTAGTGAAATAATTTAGCTATCTTTGTCATAAAGTTTACATAAAAAAAATAATAATAATAATCTGGTAATATACATACTTATACTCGATAAGAAAATATAATTTTACATACTGTAAGTAATTCTAATACATTTGCTTGGTTTTAAAAAGGAATATAGTATATTAAATATTAAAAATTGAATTTTTTTTAGAAATGTAGTTAAAACATATTCTAACCTAAACATCCCCACAAAATCTTTAAGTATACAAATAGAAAAAATACCGTAAAAATCTTTGCCGTTAAAAATATATAAAAAAAAAAAAATTTTACAAAAACAACCCAGACGACATACATTTAGCAGATGTCAGAATGTGTTGAAAAATACATCCCTACCCATCCCTAAACATAACCCTGCTTTCGAATGTAACTATTAACTGATACAATGAAAATTAAAAAATTGAACACCCTACCACCCCTTGTCTAAATGAATGGATTTCTCGGTATCCTTGGAAACCCTCAATTATGAATCTTTGTCGTGCCTTTAAAACCGTAGATATAAAAAAATAAGTTACTCCAAAATTCGCTTGACGAGGAAATGGAACTAATGTCTTTAATTTGGTAACAAAATTGAATTCAAAGGCTTTGGCTTCCATTTTCGAAACATGGTTATCACTGTGTAGCGATAAAACTATATTTTGAATCAATTAATATAACATATTAATGCTCTGTAAATTTACATTGAGCACTATTGTGTAAAAATAAAAATATCTATAAGAACACCGGATTTTATATCTTATTGTTCTTTCTTTATATATATATATATATATATATATATATATATATATATATATATATATATATATATATATATATATATATATATATTTAGGTATGTCCATTTTAGGCTTTTTTAGCATTTTTTTTAGTTGTTTTTTTTTTCAGTTGAAAGACACATTAATTTGGAAATTCTTGTAAAAATTAAGTACTTGTTGGATTTTAATGAAAACTTCAGAACTTATTAAGAAATGAATGAACTTATTTTAGAAATGGTTGTCTCTTTGAAAGTCATGGTATAATATTTTTTATATCTGTTTCCCCCCTCGAACTTCATTTTATGAAAACTCAAAAAATTTTTATTTGCAACCTGAATTTTTTTTAATTAAATGCACAAAACTCTGAAAAATCTAAATCATCGATTTTTTTGTTAAAAATATGTCTCAAATTGTCCAAACTTTTACCTCAATTGTAAAAATACAAAGCCCAATAAAACTAAGACAATATTTAATTAAGAAAGTTTTTAATGGTTTTTCTGAATAACATATACGAAGGTAATTATTATCTGAAAGAAAAAAAATTTTTTGATGAAAAATGAATTTTTACATTAATTTTTTTTTTAAATTTTAAATACACAATATGGCAAAAGGTTGTTATATATTTATAAATTAAGTTCTTTATGTAACCTTATGGAAATGATATATTATGTTCTCTACATTTTAAAGATCATAAATTTGAAAGCTTATTAAAATCTGACACCCATTGATATTTTTAAAATAATTTTTAATATTCCAAAATTGTATTTAAAATCGTCTCCAACGAAAGTATGGATGCACAGCTTTGAAATAATGTCACGTGAGTAGTTTCCCTTGATAGAAGCAAGTTGTTTTTACTTCAGAAATTGCTTTGCATTCTTTAAGTTAACAACACAACAACTATTGTCAAGTTTTCTGACTGATATCGTCGCATTTTCAATTTTTTTCTTTTTCTTTTCAAATATAATCAAATAGTGGGATAAAAGAAATTATCGACTATTTACAATTACAAAAAAAACGCCCTTGGAAGTGCACCCAAATTTTCAAGTTTGAAATCGATTGTATAAATTCATTGTACATTACTTTGGAATTATTATCCACACGACAAATTATCAATTAAAACGATTTTTGGAGTTTAAATTCTCTGGAGTTAGCTCGCCACTAAATACTTGTTGAGTCAAACCCAAGATAGCATGTTAATTTTATTAATAAATAAAATATGTAAAACTCTCATGACTGTCGTCATATCACAATTATTAATAAATAGAAAAGAAATCTGTCTTAATAAAAAGAAATAAAATCTCATTTCATTAAGTTAACCTGTTTCAATTAATGGTGTTTCATGTAATTTTTATATTCTCAGAAAAATATTTCATGACTGAAATAATAAACCTCAATTTAAAAAAATGTTTTTACTTTTTTATTTTTACTTGTAAAATTTGATTTTCTTTCATAATTTAAATGTTATTTTCAGTGCAGAATTCTTCCTCAAACGTAAGGTAAAAAAAAAAAAATTTGAAAGTGAATTTTTTTTAAAAATCTACTAACCAGATTCACTTAAAATTAGAACGAATTATATCACTTCTGCGCTACCGTCCGATAAATTCCCCTGCCGTAAGTTGTCAATATATTGACGTACATCAATTAACGCCTGTCAATCGCGGACGAAATGAACGACTACGGTTGGAAATATCTCTCTTAAAAAATTTTCTGCTAAAAATGTAAGTAATATTTCTTTCAAATTACATTAAGTATACTTTAATCATTCTAAATTTCCTAAGATAACAAAAGAAAAGGGTGTAATTGAATTTTATATGATTTTTTAACTAACTAACTATGATCTTATTTACAAACTCAGACAGAAAGGCCGATAAGTTCGATTTTACGAAACTTTTTTTGACTCTAAAAAAACAAGATTTTTAAATAAAATTTTTAAGATTTACAGGAAGGATTAAAAAATCTGAAAAAATATTCAGAAAATACTTCGGTCTTTCCTCTTTAATAACAGTATAAATATTTAAACGTTAAAAATTGTTTTATCAATTTGGGGACCTTTTTTCGTCAAGGTATACCACGTTTTAGCGAAATATTGGACATACCTGATATATATATATATATATATATATATATATATGGAGAGAGACAGAGGAAGAGAGAGCTATATATCGATATTCATATGCAATATAGTATAATTAGTTAGCAATAATTCTTTTAAACAACTTCTATGAAATAGAACTTAGAGCGAATAAGTTGTTTAATGTTTGTTGGAATCTTTTAATGGAAATGTTCTGAGTGCTTTCAACTCTCGTTGGTCAAATTCAAGAGAAGACGGTACAAATGTCGAGAGGTACCCAGTGTAGCATTTATGGTGATAACGGTCCAAAGTTTGAAATGAATATGGCTTCACATATTCTGGCTGTGGAAGATATTTTAGTGTCAAAAATGATTATTTATTTCAAAGCCATTTTCCTATACTGTAGTAGATATTATTCGGGACATTTTTGATCCTTTCCAAGTTCAACCTCAAACGACTAATTCGACACCAGGAGAAACTCGACAAAAAAAATATCAACGGACATTCCCTGAACTATCTCTTTCTCTCTTTCTCTCTCTTTCTCCCTCTCTGTCTGTCTCTGTCTCTGTCTCTGTCTGTCTCTCTCAATATATATATATATATGGAACCTTAAAGTAATCTGTTTTTATTTAAATTATTAGCTCTGATTTACATTGAGCTCTCCGGATTTTATCCTCCTTGGGTCTACCCATACGGATTACCAAGTTTTTCGTAAACTAAATATATATATATATATATATATATATATATATATATATATATATATATATATATATATGGTAATGGTTATGATAATTGTAATATAAGGAAAAATTTGGAAATCATTGACCAGGCAGCCAGTACTTTTATCGGTTAAAATTTACAAAATCAGGAAAATAGGTTTCTCAGGTTTCTTTGTATTATTGTTGTGGGTTTCCTTCCTAACCTTTTCTTTGAAGCAGTGTGGAACGTATACGTCATGATTATGCCATTATTTTCTCTTTGCGTTACATGAGCTACCCATTTTAGTTGTTGTTTCTGTTTAAATTCCTCGAGAGTTGTACTTTCTCTTATCTGATACAGTTCTTTGTGATTGTTAGAGGTTCGAAGACGGATGGTCTTTGCGGAGACATACACTCTGCACACGCTCGAAATTTTAACCATCGATCTGAGAAAGCGGTTGTAAACAGATTAGATAAATATTTCTGAACAATTATAGCGCCATGCATGGCGTCTATATGAAAGTCTCGATCTGACATTATTTAAGAACATGACTCGAGATTTTAGGATTTGTAGTAGTTTGCAGTGTTGGGCAAAACAACTCCTAGCAAAGCCTATTCTATGTTCAATTTCCTTATTTCCTAAACTAAATTTGTTGCAACTGATCCATACACCGAAGTATTTGAAGTATGACACTTACGCCAGTGGCATATATCTGAGTGCAGTTAAAAAAATTTGGATTTATCCTTTTAATTAAAGCGATAAAACCGGCCAAGTTAAAACAATAATTAACAAAAAAGTGATAACAAAAAAACAAAAAAAACAGCCGTGTTCTTTCCATTTTGTACATAGAACGGACTTAAGCTTTCTTACATCGATGTAGTGAATACCAACCTTCACGGTTGTTGGGATTTCTTTTGTAAAAGATAGCAAAGGACCAAGTTAATCAAACCTTTGTCCATCGGGCTCTGGTAATATGCTATGAAACAAGTTTTGCTAGGCAGATTTCTGTATGTTTGAAAAAATGTTATGTCTGTCAATTCACGTATTAACTTTGTTGCCCAACCAATGTTGAAGTCGGCCTGGAAAGATTTTCTATCTCCCTATCTTATCAGTTCAGCAATTTGCCAATTCAAATGTCAATGTAAGGCTGACTATATTGATAGAATGAGTCAGTAGTCGGAAATAAAAGCCAGTCAGAACGTACCAGAAAATATTCGCAATGGTAACGTGGAGAATTTGCATGAATACAACTGGTTCGGCAATAGTCAGACAACATTTGTTGAAGAAAACAGTAATGTACTCGTTTTACAACCGAGACATGTTCTTAGTATTGAGCAAGGTTAATTCTGAATTTCATTTAAAGGTGTTGTAATCAATTTATATTAAGTCCTGTCAGCCGCCTCTCTGTAATCAGAATGAGAGGTTGTTAGGCTTAGTTGTAATTAACCTATAATTGTTAAATATCTTGAATTTGATCTTGGTGATCATTTTAGTCGCTGTATATATTTCTTGTTCTCAACTGAGCACTGAAGACAGAGGAACGATAAACCGGTTTAGCTGGGCTTTTGTTTGTTTGTTTGTTTTTAATTTTTTGTTAATCGTATTATGACATTCCCACTTTAGGTTCGTCTGTCGTCCGATTCACATTCCTCCCAGATCTTTTAAACAGCAGAGGTGTATTCCTTGTTTCTTGTTTAGGACCAGGTTTCTGGTTCCTTCTAAAATCGCCTTCAGCTCTGTACTCCTAACGCCTGCACCGGAACTCTGAAATATTATTCACAATTTATATCATTTTTTTTCTCTTTTCTCCACCTATAGGTATATATAGGATCGCTTATCGTCCGGGTCACAATCCTCTCCGGTCTCTTAAACAGGAAGAGACGTTTATCCATTGTTTCCTGTTTTGGATTGGGTTTCCGGTTCCTGCTAATGTTTACTTCAGCTCTGTGCACCTAAACCTTGTCATATCCTAAGCTAATATACCGTCACACAGTAACCCTCTACCTTGAGTGGCTCTTGGGCATTGCATTGGTTGAACATCGGTAAAAAAAATACAAAAATGGTAATATCTTTTGTTACCTCTTTTTTGTCAATTTTGTCTTCTTGTTTGACCATTTTTATCGCTTACATTAAATTTTGCAACCATGGAAAAATCTAAATTTCGAAGCAGCCAGGCTTTATCTACATGGAAGATTTTGCTGCAACACAATCTTCTAAACTGTCTGATTTGGCGATTTGCTAATCTCGTTTAGGAATATCTTTTTAACGTAGATCAAAAATAAATGTAACTTGATCAATTTCGACAGACATATACATATAAGTTCAAATCTATTCAAATCTAAGATTTTTTTTTCATTCTTTTCCAGTCGTCATTAATCTTTAAGATTTTTTCCACATTCGTCTCGTTCGTATCTCCCCCACCCACACAATCCGTTTTTTTATCAACAGAGTTAAAGTGCAATAAAGGAGGTTATAATAAGTCATTGATATGATTACGAGAAAAAGAGAAAGAGATATTAAAAACGAACAGAATAATTGACAGAGACGCAACGAAGCATGGAAATATTAGAGGATCTTGTTGGTCTTTATTCACACGACAAGTGCGTTTTGAATTCTTGTCGGAGCGTTCGACAAAAGATTCAACGAAAATCATAATTTAATATCTTTTCACAAAATAAGGTGGTTTTTCCTATTGATATTAATCGATAAAACACATACACTCACACATATATATACATATACATATATATATATATACATATATATATATATATATATATATATATATATATATATATATATATATATATATATATATTTGCGTATTTAGGCAGCAATCCTTCTTTCATGCACATTTCATTAAAAACGACTGACAAGGTGCTTTTATTTAGTTTTTTATATAATTTCTCGTGCGATCTAATAAAGTTTTTCTTTTCAGAGGATAAATTATATAAAAACTGTCCGAATGTTCTTTTTATCCGAGCGCTTTCGACTATACATTTAGCCATTTTCAAGGATTATATTTCAACTGTTAGAATTAGAAATAGAAATAGTTTTTTATATGTATGTTTTATAAAGTGATTCATTTTTTTTGTTTCAAAACACGGTCAAGATATTATGTCCATGTTCAAAGTTAATATTATTAAGTGTTGGTTTGTTTGTTTTTATCAGTAAGGCTTCCATTATTTTTAGCCTTTTTTTGCAAGTGGATGATGCTATTATATTAGTGTTGTTGACAAGTATATTCCGAATAGTGTCCGGTAGGTCTCCATGAATATTTAAATGAGATCTAATTGAGCTATTGTCAGAAAGGTGTAGAGTTAATCTGCGTGTTAAACAATTTGTAGTGTGGCCTATATAATTATTTACGAAAGTTGATTCTTGAGGACTACAATTCCTTAATGGGCATTTGAATTCGTAAATAATATTTTCTCTATTTAATTTTGTTCTAGGAGGTGAATTATTATTTTTAACTATAAGGTTAGAAGTTTTAAATTTTTTATAATAAATAATTAATCTAATTTTTTTGCTATTATCAACTGGTGCTATGCATTTTTTTATAATGTTATTAATTCTGCATTCATCCTGTTTATAATTTTCGTTCATCTGATTTTTATAAAAAATATTAATATTATTGTTTATGTTTCTACTCTCGTCGTTGCTATTAGTTACTTTGGACAAGAAACGCCTAATGTGGAAATCCAACAATTGATTAGGAAATCCGTTATTAATCAGCGTTTGCTTTATATTTTTTAATTCATTAAAGAAAAGCGTGCGAGAAGATGAATAGATGACAAGAGTCTTTGCTAGTTGTTTTTTTATAAACAGAGGTTTTAAAAGTATTATTACTAAAATCGATGAGAACATCTAAGAAAGGAAGTTTATTTTTTTCACTAATTTCATAAGTAAAATTTAGGACGGAATTTTGTTGAAAATTATATAAAAAACTAAATAAAAGCACCTTGTCAGTCGTTTTTAATGAAATGTGCATATATATATATATATATATATATATATATATATATATATAAGATATTTACTAAATGGCTGTATATAGGCGAGGTAAGAGTGTCTGTGATGCCCAATCTGCCAAGTTAGGAGAATCTGCATATTCCGAAAATAAGCGTTCTAAAATCCTTTTATATGGGTTCAAAAACAGCTATGCCGAAAAAGGCATAATTTTATTAAGAAAAAGAAAGAAAGAAAAAACAAATAAAGTAAAAAGTAGCAAATAAAAGAAAGAAAATATAGTCGCATTTTTAAAAAAGATTTGAGTGGAAATCAGAAAGTGACGAAAAGTGAAATTGTAAATGAACAAACACAAAGTAAATATCGACAACCCCCGCAACCTCTACATATCCAGACTTTCTATTATCATAAGTAGCAAGATTGTATCCATTGCCAGCTTGCTAAGCCTCTCGTGTAGCACCTGGTATTGCCCAACCGGTCACCCATCTGAATATTGACCAGGGTCAATGTTGTGTAACTTTCGTTGTCCGATGAGGATCTGTGTTTCAAAGTGATGTGG
Organism: Acanthosepion esculentum; assembly: GCA_964036315.1. Taxonomy (NCBI): domain Eukaryota; kingdom Metazoa; phylum Mollusca; class Cephalopoda; order Sepiida; family Sepiidae; genus Acanthosepion; species Acanthosepion esculentum. The sequence continues at coordinate 104,156,923 of OZ038500.1, forward strand.
CCGTCAGCAAAAAGTTAGAATAAATAAAAGAAGCAAATATCGAGAGAAAGAAAATAAATATTTTTAAAAGGATAAATGCGCGCATTTTTCAATCGTGTAGACGAATTTTCTTCAAAAGTATCTACAAGTATTACATCTGCTTCATTGTACTGGTATTATATATAGGTGATCAAAACTAAAAACTGAAGTTCAACTGGAAGGAGGCTGTGATGATTTGCAATGAACTGCAGCAAAAACAAGTTTTGTAATATTTGTAATATTTTTTCTGAGAAATTAACTGAAACTAAATAAATTGTCAAATCAGAAATGCGTTGAGTATTTTCTTCAACCCCTTAAAAATCAGGCACGTCAGCCGAAACAATGAAGGAATTGTGAGCTCACTTTCTAGCAGCTTCCGTGTGGATAAAATCTAAAACAACGAGGCGGCGAAACCAAATCACGGTTGGAATTCCCAAGCAAAAGCTTCGCTGATTAAGACAAGGAAAAGAAAAGACGCCAATGAGATTTTTGTTCATTGAGCAACATGGAAGGAAATATAAATCACCTAACATTAGGCCAGTGGCTAAAAAACCATCCAGAGTTCAGAAGGTCAAAAAGATGAGATAGCAATACACGTTCGATTCGAGAAGGAAAAAGATTTCTACTGAGATATCGCAACTAAAAACCCCTTCCCCACAAAAAAAATCCTTTACTCGGTTAATAATTCAATGGTTCATTCGGTTGTATTGACTTTTGAACAGTGCGTCTTCTGAAGGTTTTATATATTAATAATTGACAATATTTCATAGATTATTAGACTGATTATCTTCACGTTTGTTGTTTCGGTCATAATGTTTTGAAAACATGCTCAAGAAAAAGACTCTCCTGAAAAAGAAACTACTTGATATATATATATATATATATATATATATATATATATATATATATATATATATATATATATATATGTATATATGTGTGTATATATATATATATATATATATATGTATATATATATATATATATATATATATATATATATATGTGTGTGTATATATACATATATATATA
>OZ038500.1:104160472-104162972 GCA_964036315.1 Acanthosepion esculentum
GAAAGAGTTGCGGTTGTATATACCGTAGGTGTTTATGAAATATATAATTTTAGTTGTACACATGCACAAATACACACATTTACACTGTCTAGGAAACTCTAGAGTTGGGATGCAGAATGTAACACCAATCAGCTAAGTTATAATTTTTTATTTGTATTATCTCTGTCTCTGTATCTCTGTATCTCTGTCTGTCTGTCTGTCTGTCTGTCTGTCTGTCTGTCTCTCTCTCTCTCTCTCTGTACATATATATATATATATATATATATATATATATATATATATATATATATATATATATATATATTTGGTCATATAAGAATATGAGCCAATATATATATCAAGAAGATTTAATATGAATGCAGCGTTATGAGCGTTTTAAACTTTCTTTCCTATATAATGAATTGTAAATGTTTTTTAAAATCCGTAATATTTATTTTCCGTTTGAATCTCTTGCATGCGGTATTATCAACATTTACACGCTGCATATGGTTCTTATCTACAGGGTATATTGTTCTTGTACCATTGGATATGTCTGATATCTGGCCTAGTTCTCGTTTCCTAACACTCAGTACTAAATACTGCTCGCAATGGCCGACCCAGGGATTGAACTCACAATTACTATGAGACCAGATTTATGAACCAACGATTTTGCTTGCGATCTTAATGAATGTATGGATAATATATCTTTTAAAACCTATTTCGTTTTATTTGTAGTTTGAGTGCATCTGAGTACTTTATAGTAAATTGATGAATCTTGTTCGGTGGTCGGCCCTTTAAATACTGACTAAAATTTTTATTTGTTGGTCGACGATATAATTCTACAACTTATATAGATGGATATTTGTTTAATATGACTTTGTAGAAAATTATTTTTGATGGGGATTTTAATTTGGTTCTTTTTGGTTCTTTTTTTTTATAACAGCCCAGCTATTTTATATCGATAAGGGCTTTCCCATTTGTAGTTAAGAAGGTAGGAGTTATTTCGATGAGGTTTTATAGAAAAGTAATAAAACTATCACACACACCCATATATCTATATCTATATCTCTCTGTCTGTCTGTCTCTCTCTCTTTAGATAGATAGATAAATAGATAGATAGATAGATAGATAGATAGATAGATAGATAGATAGATAGATAGATAGATATTGGAACTACATGATGGCTGTAGAGCTTGTATTTCTGCTTGGACTGATATTTGTCTATAAATTTATATTCAGGAATAAATTTTCTTTATTCCTCCTGACAATCAACATGCAATCAACATACAATCAACTATGACCACACTGTACAAATGATCAGTCTCTCATATTGAACACTCTTCTTCATAAATATAGGATATTATAATATATATATATATATATATATATATATATATATATATATATATACCAAAACACACATGTAGGATATATAATAGTATCCGAAAAAAAATGAAAATGATGAGAAATTTTTGATCAAAGACGCGTTTCGCCGAAGAAAAGTCTAGCTGATTCTCTCTGGCGTCATCATTTCAACTAAAAGAAGACAAAAATATATGTCAGGGGAGTGTCTTAGGGATCCCTGGGGATAAGTTGGTTGTCATAAATCAAATTAATTATTCTGGCTTATCATGTGTCATATTCTGACTTGACATTTGACGAGAGTCTGTGTGTCTCTGTGCTTGTTTGTTTTATCTATATATGTTTGTATACACATGTAAACCCACATTCGCATAAAACCATACATCCAGATATGTACATACATACAGGCACAGATTATATACATACATATATACATTCTTACAGCGGTGTTAGCACATATACATCAACCCAGGCATATATATATATGTGTGTTGGAGCCCACTTTTATTTCCCATATACATGTATTCATATACATGCCTATCAATACATAACAGAGAACGCATAACACTCATACACATACACGCATATACACATCATAGAGGCTTTTTGATATAGTATATACATGTATACCTGTATACTCATATCTATCACTATTTATATATAGCTGTATACACCCATATATACATAAATACGCCCTCATATACATTCGCGCGCACACACACCACAGCTCTTATATATATATATATATATATATATATATATATATATATATATATGTATGTATATATTCACATATATATATATATATGCATATATATATGTGTGTGTGTGTGTGTGTGTGTGTGTGTGTGTGTGTGTGTGTGTGTGTGTGTGCGTGATTTGGCAGCAACTTTTCTTTTAAACATGTAGTATTGAATGTTAAAGAAAACATAGTCTTGCATATTTTCTTTTGAATTTTCTCATATTCTCTAATGAGACTTAATATTTGAAAATGATTTCGAAATAAGTATTGTCCGTACGATGACCTAGCGCTTTCGAACATCATTGTTCATCTTCAGGGTCAATATTTTTCGTCAAAATTTTTTAAACAAACATTTGCCAATTATCTTGTAGCGTAATCATGTTGCTACTTTTTTATATTCGGATTAATTTTAAGAGG
>OZ038500.1:104167972-104175472 GCA_964036315.1 Acanthosepion esculentum
TCATCGTAGTTCACAATTATGGTGATCTTAGTTACACTCGAACACACTACGAAAGAACACTTTATCCTTTGCATTTAACGGTGAACTAGCGAGAATTGAACTCATTATATTAACAGCGCTAAGCGATGCTACGTTAATAGCCCGTTAAACATAGGGTGCTGAAAAGTTCTTAGCTCAGTCCTCTTCCTAAAATTTGAACAAATGAGTAAACATCAGCCAAAAATCAAAATTATTTAATCCCTTCTTAATCGGACCGACAACCTTTCAGCACCTCTCGTATACATATCTTAAATATATAGTTATACATTTTGTTTGTTTCAGTACAGATAAAATCATATATATATATATATATATATATATATATATGTGTGTGTGTGTGTGTGTGTGTGTGTGTGTGTGTGTAGAGAGAGAGAGAGAGAGCGTGAGAAGGATGGAGGGAGAGAGAGAATAAATGAGGACATAAAGGCATGAAATAATTTGCATGTCAAAACATCAATAACTCTTCTGCCTAATGAATAAATACTATCATTGAATTTAAACGTATTTTTTGAACGTATCTTCTTTTCACCATTTGCATCGTTTGGACTGTTGTCCTCATCTTTATTGTCATATTCACAACGTTTCGACCGTTGTCCGCTTCGGTCTTCTTCGAGTGATATACGTTTGAATCTCGAACCGTATTATTTATTTTATAATTTCCCAAGGACACAAGGCCCAGTGGATAAAACGTTAGTTGAGTGACCCAAAAAGTGACTTCAACCAAAGAGTTCTGAGTTCAATACTTGATCACAGCAGAGGGAACAAAAACTTGTAGATTTGAGTTACTAAAGGGAATTAACTGATACTGAGATATCCAAAAAAGGCATGGCACGGAAAATTACAACAATCTACCCTCGTGAAAGTGTTCGGTTCAAAATACCAAAATATATATCACATGAAGAAGGCCGCAGTGTACGACGGGCGAAACGTTGTGAATATGACAATAAAGAGGAGGACAACGAAGTAAATAGTTAAATACCTCATATCAGAAATACAGACAAATACTCTCCTTCCTTAATTCGGTGGAAACTATCAAATATATAAATCAATCAGTATGCGTGTCAGGCTATGAAATTATTGATCTATTATCTATAACATGGAAAAGAGAAAGGGTGCGTTCACGTTAAATAACGAGAAAAAGAGTATTGTAAGAGGGAGAGTACAAAGAGAGAGTGAGTGAGGGAGAGAGAAGTGTAAGAGAGAGGTGGAGGCATGAAATCAAGTGTGTGTGCGTGTGTGTGTGATCATTGAAACTAGGGAATCTAAGCGCATGCGTGGGCTTGCAAAAATTGCGAGGAGTTGAATTGTTTGATGATTTCAATTATCTCCGACGAAAACTAATGACGATAGTCTTGCTTTCGTGTCACGCAACATGTCAAATTTTATTATGTTCTTTCTAATCATGATTGTTTCTTTTTCTTTTCTTTTCTTTGCCAAAGTATTTGCGCGCCACGTTTTGTCACCAGATACAAAAACCCAAGTAACCGGACGGACAGGTTAATGTGTTTCTACTTTATGATGTAGTAACCGTCATATAAACAAGCAGATCTATTTACTCCACTCTGTTGTATATATCTATCTATCTATCTATCTATGTTAATTTGTTCATATCTGTCTTTATATATATATATATATATATATATATATATATATATATATATATATATATATATATATATACTATTAATAATAAATATACAGTTTTTCTCACCTTTTGGTACAACTCTGTGTTACATGCACGCAGCAATCTTCAGGTACGGATTGAAATCTGACCGTTATATATATTAAAATATTAATATTAACAATCCACTGTTGCGACAGTGGAACAGTTCATTATACATATATATATATATATATATATATATATATATATATATATATATATATATATATGTATGTATGTATGTATGTATGTATGTATGTATGTATGTATATATATGTATGTGTATATGTATGTATGCATATATATATAATTAAAATTAAAAAATTAAAATAAAATATCAAACCATGCTTATACATATAGACCTATCTAGATACAATGTATCCCTAATTATACTATTCAAAATGTATATATAAATAAATAAACATAAATACTCGCAAAATATATACACACCTTGAAACACATATTTAAATAAACATATACATATGCACACATGCACACGTAAATTCTCCTGAAACTCTATTCTTGACTCATCTACAGTATCCCTGTTTAACATCTCCTGTAGAACCGAATCTCTCTTGAATGATATGTATACAACAACTTCTATGGTTTCTGCTAACATCTCTAAGCTAAATCCCTACAAAGCATGTGGATCCGTTGGTATCCCTGTAATAGTCATTAATAAGTGTGCTCCCGAACTGTCTCCTGGTCCCTCAAAATTATATAATAAATGCCTCGCTGCCTTTTGCTTTCGGGTCTGCTGGAATCATCATCTGTTGTTTCAGTTTTCAAGAACTCTGGTGAACTGTCCGACTCTTCCTTTTATCAGCCTATTAGCATTCTATCTCTTTTGTGGAAACTCCTAGAAACCCTAATCAATAATGAATTGGTCCATCTCTCATCGCAGGGCCTTTTTAAAGACAAGCAATATGGCTTTTCTTTCTCCAGATCAATTGCGGATCTATTAACAATAATTGTGAAAAGAGTCTGTCATGCGCGAGATAAAAAAGGTGAAGCCTGTGCTGTAGATTTGGACATCTCGAAAGCTTTCGACATGGTTTTGCATCCAGGTCTTCACCACAAGCTGAAAAGTTACCGTGTCTTCGGACATATTTTTCAACGGATTCAGTCTTTTCTATCAAATCGTGAAATGAAAGTTATCCTGAACGGCCATTCGTCTAGATCCTTTCGTACTAACCGAGGTCCTTGTTCCTACTCTGTTTTTAATTTTCATTAATGACCTTCCTGATGACATCAGCTCTCATTTTGGTACCTACGCGGATGGTACAACCGTTTATTCCTGTCTCAATAGTAAAGCAGATCAGTCCGAGGTCAAAATGCCAGTCCGTTGTTAACTGGAGTAAAAGATGACTTGTTAATTTTAAAGCTTCCAACACTAAACTTCACTCCATTAATCATCTGAGAGACCCCTCGCTGCCTTCCATCAGCATAGCTGATGCTAACCTACAGAAAGTGGCTTGTTGCGCTTTCTCAGGCTAACGTTCTTAGCTGTTATGATGTGGAAAGACTATATTGAATCTATTGCTAGGTTAGCTGCTCAGAAAATCGGTTCACAGTGTCATGCGAGACAATTTTTCTCTCAGGAATATATCTTGCATATCTATACGTCTACCATTTGTCCATGCTAAGAATATCTCTGCTACATATCTTCCGGTGCTCCTCCTATTTACCTTGTGCTTTTTGATAAAATCCAAAGAAGAATCTGCAATATTATTGGTCCCGATCTGGCGGCTCGGCTTCAGTCACTTTCCTACCGCCGTATGGTTGCTTCTCTGTGTCTTTTCGATAAATACTTTCATAGTACTTGTTCGGATGAGCTCTCCGCTATAGTACCTAGACATTTTTCATTTAAGTGCAGTACGAGACTGGCGTCGAGATCAATTTACAGTCAAGATGGATAAATGTAGCCGTAAATACTATGCTAACAGTTTCTTTTCTTGCACTTCTCGCTTCTGTCTCCATGCTTTCCAGCCAACTTTAATCTGCAAAATTTTTAATGCAATGTCAATCGGTGTCTACTGTCCTCTTGATTACTCTTTCCTCTTCCAGCTCATTATTAGGCCCACTGTTTCTAATTCTTCCACACCCAGTAACCGCTTGGGACTTAATAGCTTTACTGCCTTGCTTCGAGTGATACCGATTGAAAAAAATAAATAAGTAAAATAAATTAATCCAAACCAATAAATATGTAAATAAATTAAGTAAATAATCAACAAATTAACAAACTACGAACATACACATAAACACAAGTAAACGTAATAACAACCAACAAAAAATAATAAAATAATCAATAATACATAATGAATAAATAAGTTAACAACCAACACAAAAAATAACCACAAAACTGCATTCGGATCCACAATTACATCCACTCAATAACCCCTAGAATATTTCGAAACATAACCGTTACTGCTCACCCAAATAACTATTAGAATAATACAATAGGCCTTCACATAATACACCACTGACAAGTATATATAAATAGTCTAGCACATGGCCTGACGAGTGCGTTTAAGCATGAAACAGACTGTCTGCACTGAGTGTTGACTTCAATACACTTCACTAATTTAATATTGTTTATTGATTATTAATGCTGGAGATGCAAATTTTTGAAGTGCAGGCCTATTCGAACTGCTCGAATTCATTTGAGATGGTCAGAACTACTTATATTCGACTCTACCGTCGTATTCGATGTATGAGGGTCAAGCAGCTCAGTTCCAAGGAACCGACAGCCCGACACCAGCACATATGATTTGATTATAGTGTTGAACATTTTGTACAGAATCACCCACACTTTTTGAAGGCCTGAATACAGAGACAAGTCCCCAAACGACCTTCCGCAGGTTTTGAATTGGGTTGCCCTTCTTCTAGACCAGTTGCTATACAAAGCTATAAAACCCAGTCTGTTTACCCAGAGCTGGAGGAAGAAGAGGATTCATACCTTTCCCAAGAATATTCGTACGTAAGTGAATGTAATGGATTCGATTTTAATTCGAACTCGCCTCTCAGATTCCTCAATCTAAGCCGCTATCCATTACTCCATCGTGTCAAAATTTATATATATATATATATATGTGTGTGTTTGCGTTTGTGTGTGTGTGTGTGTGTGTGTGTGTGTGTAATTGATTGGCAAACTAGGGAAAAACTCCCACGTTTTCACCTGAATTAAATACTTTCTTTTAATTAAAATTGAATTATTTAAGTTGAAATTCAGATTAAACCATTTCTACTTTTATTAAATATAAGGTCCTTTTGAATGAGGAAAAGTTTGACGTATGCCTCGTTTCCATTTTGCCATTCAGTTAACCTTTTTTAGTCTTATATATATATATATATATATATATATATATATATATATATATATATATATATATATATATATATATATATATATATATATGTATCATAGATAGATAGATAGATAGATAGATAGATAGATAGATAGATAGATAGATATGAATAGACTACAATAGACAGATAGAAGATAAAGATTATTACTTTGGCTTATAATAGAAATTTGATTAAGGGACAATATTAAGTGAATTTATTAATAATTTGCTATTTTGTTTGTATCATCATCAGAACAATATCAACCACGTGTCATTTTCAATGAAGACCCTATAAATGAAAAAGAAGAAAGAAATGTGTACGTTTAGAGATGTACGAGTTATATCTTCATATTAACGTGACTCCAATCTCCCTAGTAGAGTGTAAAAATTCATAGATACAGGAGAACGCCGGGAAGAATAATTGCAGTTAAATAAAGACATTTTTCTGAAAAGCCAATCGTGAAGACAAAAATCAGTTGTTGATCTTATTTCTATTAGGTCTTTGCTAAGAAGACTAATAGAAATATTTCGACGAAGTAAATTTCATCAATCCATGTAAAATTAAATTCCATCATAGAAATAAATATTCAGGGAAATCTATTTGAAAAAAATACAAATCATCGTCTCGCATTTACAATACGCCATTCAATGACCCCTGTTCTTGTAATTTGGTCAATGGATTCAAATGAGTTCACATCATTGAATTAAGGGATCACTTTTATGAAAATATTGACAAGGTACATCAAACTAAATCGAATAAATATGAATCTATGTTAAAGCATTGTATAAGTAATAGATGAACGACTAATATATTTCCTATCAAAGTCGGCGTACCTGATTAAACTTTTATGAACTTTGTGAAGAACAACAAAAATGATTTTATATTAATTACATAGTCCCACTTTAAAGATTGATATCCTTAGTAAGTTTTTCAAGCATACTTCTAAACCAATAATTGTATGTAAATATCTAGACAAGTCTAATATTTTATTGCTTATGTATTTAAACGCCAAATATGATAGAGACAAAACAAATAAGTACCTAGGTTAATATTAAAAACATTGTAAAATATTGAAAATATGTGGACAGCATGTTGACTAGATTTGGCGTGATAGTTTTTGAAAATCAAGCTCTAATTTTGAATTTTTTTACTTGCAACTTTGTGACTACTTTTAAAATGATACTTTTAATACGACGAAAGACAATTCGAAATTTAGTAGATTATACATACAGACAGTCACATCATCCTTTACTCGTTAGATCAACCTGGTAAACCTACTAAGAATAGTTGGCATTTCTATTTACCCTATTAGGCAATTTAGAAGTATCCGTTTTCCCTATATATCTCCTGTTACAACCAGGAAATTCAATTTCATATATAACATTTTGAAATGTCACGTTTTTCAGAATGTAAGCGATCATGGTTCTCCAAAGTTTCATTTCTTAATTATCTGTAACTTCCTATACATTCTCCACGATTTTTGATTTCAGATATTTCTTTCACTTATACTGGTAGCCATACAAGGTTAGAATGCTCCAGTACACTCTGCTAATTAATCCATAGCTCGGAGGACAAGAAATAAATGAATTGCTTCGCCAAATAAATTATTGCGAGGATGAACACAATTTATTAGTCTGTAACTTGAAATCTCGCCGATTTCAATTTCCTCGCTGATAGCTATTGCGTTGCTTGCAAATAACATTATGATTTTGTAAACCACAAAATTCATTCATATATCACATCAATAGCTATGTTATGTTGTGTATCAGATTGTTAGAATTTCGAAAGTTTTATTAAAAGTTTAATTCTCATCATATTTTTTAATAATCTGTCCAAATTTCTATCATTTTCAATCAAAGTAAAACATAAACAATGTGTCATAAAAGCTGAATTGTGAACATTATTTTCGATTTCGGTTTCAGTGGAATATTTTTGTTTTGTTTTTGTTTTTTTTGTAATGATATTCCATGCCATATTGCATAAAAAATGAGTTCTGTTTTATACACTGAGTCTCATCATCACGATCTATTTTATTTAAAATCTGTCAAATACAAGAATTTAGAGGTTAATCAACAGACACTCGTATACTAAACGAAATGAACAACGGACACAACCTATAAATCGATGGAGACTTGTTTGCTTTAAAAATTAGCATTTAATTTCGGTGTTTATGGAACTAAACTCAGCCACCAAGCAATTTCTATTCCATGTCTTGCTATTGGAAAACATATCTTGCTTGTTATACTCACAAAGTAGTTCTCAGCTTTCTTTAGGTGTCAGTCTTCGTACGCAAATTTTGAATTTTGAACTCCGGATGCTTTACTCAATCTACGAAAATAGTTTGGCCTATTTCTATTTTCCATACTTAAAGGAAAAATACACTGTTGAGTCATTCGCCCGTTTCTTTTACTGAACAAGATTTCATGATTTTCAATATTTCTAAACTCATG
>OZ038500.1:104180472-104397972 GCA_964036315.1 Acanthosepion esculentum
TCAAACTAATCAGAACAAACATGCAACCGAAAAAGAAACTTTATATATAATTTAACCCATCGCACAATACAAATTTGTTTGGTAATAAATAACCCCATTAACAGCAAAACATATCATATAAAAGGACAAATATTGATCGATAATGCAAAAACAAATATTATAAGACTTAATCCTTATTAAAGGCACGTCAGGCTATATGACGGTTCCGTATAGGATACAGGTTCGAATCCTGTCGGAGGACGAATATTTTCTATGAAAATTTCTCGGACATTCAGGCCGGTAAATGTCATTTAATACTGTTTATTATAAACAGAGCATTTACTTAAATATTTGTATCTATAAAAAAAATGTTAAACATAAAAATGTCTTAATATATATATATATGTATATATATATATATATATATATATATATATATATATATATATATATATATATATATATATATATTATATCATTCGCAGACAATACTGTTTCGCTGTATCACAGCTCCTGAGTGCGACTAGACATCCGAATGTCTGAAGCTTGGACCAAAACCCGTCCAATTTGGTTCTTGTCATAGTTTTTACCACTGAGCTATCTTCACTCGGTAGAGAGAAACAGCTAATTCTAACGTACACACACACACACACACACACACACACACACATATATATATATATATATATATATATATATATATGTATATGTGTGTGTATATATACAGATATATGGGAGGTGTTTCTGCCGCACCTTGTTTATATATATATATATATATATATATATACAATGTGCAGCAGAAACACCTCCTATATACCTCCCAGAAATACTTGCCACATAATAGTAAGGCATTAGTGCCAATGGTGTCTTCATCAAACTCATGTCAATATATATACAATTAGGTATATAGAATGTTCTTCAAAAAATTTAAGGAATACCACATATAGTATTTTCACACTTTTTTAAAATTTCACAACAAATAAACAAATCACAGATATGTCAGAAAACAGCTCAACGTTTTAGCTTCATGAAATATACTTAACAAATACTTAACAAATAATTTAACTTAATTGTATATTTTTCTAGATTATCAATACATTTGTCTCAAATTTGGTGCGAGTATAAACAAAAAGTTGTAAAAGAAATATTTATGGCTAGACCACAGAAGACGTTAAAACCTCAGAATATAATATCCAAAGCAATATGCTTTGAAAATAGAAAATACACAACAAACGAAATGAATAATAACTTGGCAGAAGCAACAAGATAATATCACACCACATTGTGGCAGTGCTACTCAACCTGTTCTGCAATATGACCAGCACAATCACCAAACCTGTTCCCATTAAAAATATATAAGATATGATATGACAATGACAGGCGTGTTCAGTTATCGCACCCACGAAGTGCAGTATTGCGTCAACAGGTGCAAGAGGAATGCATTTCCGTATTGCAGGATTATATTAACCATCTGTACGATAGTACACATGGAAAAGTATAAGTCTGTATTAAAAGATAGGCAACGTTGATCCTGGTCAGTACTCAAATGGGTGACGTTAGTGAATACCAGATTCTGTAAGCTTAGCAAGTCGGTGATGGATACAAACTTACAATAATTATACTAACAGAAGAGCTCGAGATGTGAATGCGCTTTTGGACTGGCAGCTCACAAAACCTACCTGGAGTTGACTAGATGAATGAATCTAACCCTATTACTTGTACATTTAATATTGAATCAATTGAAAAACTTACTCAGTGTGCGGCAATTTGCTTTTCTGTTAATGAATATACGAGTAGCCATGTTTTTGCGCAGAATTTTTATCAGTTTTTTTTCAAATTTAAAACTATTTTCATGCCATTGCCTTAAACGATTTTCTCTCCATCCATACATGTATATTTTGTTCAGACGCTTTCTTTTCATTTTTTCCTTCATTTTCTCTTTTCTTTCTTTATCCTATTTGCCATTTCGATTTTTCCTTCTCATTTTCTTGCTTACATTGTTTTTGTTTCATTTTTCATTTTTCATTCCATTTTCTTTTTCTTACTTTATTTTCTTTCTTTGTCTTTTTTTCCTTCGTATACCCATTCTTTTCTTTTTGTCTTTCTTTGTCCATCATTTTATGTTAATTTCATCTTATCTTTCTGTTACTTATCATTCTTTCTTTTGTCCATGTATTTCTTTGTTTCCTCCTTTACCGTCAACCTCTCTTTTGTTCTTTCTTTCGTCCTTTATTTCTTATTCACAATGGAATTAAATACATACCAATTTTAGTTCGACATCATATTTGAACCGTTTACTATGATAAATTAAATTTAACTTTTTTTACTCTCGATGCCATCCGCTCATGTCTAATCTGATTGAAATAAGGCATGTTAACGTGTAAATATTGTTATTTTTAGTTTGTTTTATCCTTTTTTTAATTCTTCATTCTCGGGAATCAAACCCTACTCTTCGTTATATCCCAGCATCCCCCACAAAGAAGCTCTGACCTCAGATAATATTTGGTACTTGTTATTCTCCTTTTGCATTGTTTGTATTTCTTACACGCTCTTACAACACACTCACGTTCCCTCATCACAGCCTTAACAATAATCCGCATCTGTTAGCATTTAGTCTGATCTTCATTTCCTGCTGGGAACGGTCACTTGTTCCTGCTTGCCTCCACACTCTCATGCACCATCCCAGACAAAAACAACAGATCGACTCCACATCGGATGATTTGATATCGACTCTTGTTTGCATTCGATAGGCTCACTGGATTATTTTCCACACGATGTTGTTCTTCCATTATATAAGAAATCACGCTAAATCTTGCATTCAATTTAGAAAGTGTTGGTTAATGGAATTAGCGGGTTTTTTTCTGTCAATAAAGCGGCCATTTTTACCTCGTTCCCTTCCTGTCCACAGTCATTGGACGTTGAATGGCTTGGGCGCGTCTTCTTCCACTTTCCTTATAACATTGTACTAGTTTCTTAAAGTTCACATAGCACCCTAAAACTCAGTCTGTTCTTATCTATCTATCTATCTATCTATCTATCTATCTATCTATCTATCTATCTATCTATCTAACTAACTATCTATCTATCTATCTCAATTTTTTCATTATCTATCGATATCAATTAAGGTGTATTCCTTGTGTCTATACTCGTTTATTTATTTACTTATATCTATGTTCACATTTTTCTTTCTGTCTTTCTATCAGTCCATCAATATATGTCTATTTTTTGTACATATATACATATATATATGAGTTATTTTTTCTGATTTCTTTTTGAATTTTTAGGTCTGATGAATTGGAACGTAATTACGATTCTAATGTAATAAATTATAAGCATGGAATATTAGTGTTTAAGACTTTTTATTATATTTTATCATATATATATATATATATATATATATATATATATATATATATATATATATATATATATATATAGGAACTCTGAACATTTAAACATTTCTTCTAGGGTAATTTATACATTTACGATAAAACCGAAAGCAGGTTCTGCTTCGACTTTGCAACGAGATATATTTTGGCTTAAAGAATTGTAAAGATGTAGTGTGATCCGGTGGATGTGGTAAAGTTTCGTATCCGGAGTCGGTGAGCTTCTGCAATTTCATCCTGGCAACATGTGGTCGAGCATTTTCATGAAGCAGAATTGGACTACGTCGATTAACCAGTGACGGTTGCATTTTGCTTAACTGAATGTGAATTCCATTCAGTTACTGACAGTAAACCTCGGCAAAGATGAGTTTATTAGATTCCAGAAAGCAATAATGGCATTCCACCAGACAGTCACCATATTCGTCTGTTGGAGGAATTTCGGTTTTGAAAAGTGTTGGGGATTTTCGTCAGGATCAAGCCATTGAGCCGATCGTTTTCGATGTTCATAATGGATCAATTTCCCATCACTTCCCTATTCGATCAAGAAATGGATCATTCGAATTTCATAAATACAGCATCAAACTCTCTTCAAAATGTCGGACTGTTTGACTTCATGTGGACACCATTTATTGACCTTCGCTAGCTTGCCAATTTTCTTGAGATGATCCATTATTGTTTAAATGCTGACACCCATTACCTGAGACATTGCTCTAACACTTTGTCGTG
Organism: Acanthosepion esculentum; assembly: GCA_964036315.1. Taxonomy (NCBI): domain Eukaryota; kingdom Metazoa; phylum Mollusca; class Cephalopoda; order Sepiida; family Sepiidae; genus Acanthosepion; species Acanthosepion esculentum. The sequence continues at coordinate 104,184,564 of OZ038500.1, forward strand.
GGTTTTGTTTTGTTTTTTTTAGATGCCAATTTTCAATTGCAGAAGGACGTCCTTTGCCACCTTGATCTTCAAGACTCATACCTCCACAACGGAACTTCAGAAATCAGCGCTGTACTCTCCGATCATTATGGATCCTTGTCCCCATACTCAGTTAATGTTGGCCGCTGTTTGAGAAGCATTGGGACCAAAGTTGAACTTATGCAAAGAAAGTAAACTCATCTCTGTTTTATGTTAAAGATAAGGAATATATAATGTTTTCAGTTAAGTTAAAGACATTGATATAAAATTAACAAAGAGAACACTTTAGGCATTACGATTGAGTAATATATTTTTGGGCAAAGATTATGACAATACAATTAAAAGGTTTATTCTAAAATAGGATTTTATTTTCTGAACAACGTAATACATTTCGAAGATTGTTTAACATGCTGTAAATAAATATATATAACAGTATAGTTATTAATAGTTTTTTCAATTTTAGATATGTAAAGTTTGCCATGAGCCATAAGATATATAACTCCAAAAGAGAACCAAGATATTGCAAAGTGATTGGGACTTAACGTTGGAAATTATGTAAAAATATGAGAAAACATTAAAGAACAGACAAAGCGAAACTGAAAACACTGGAAAGATTAAAACAAGAAGAAATCGTTCTGAAAATTGTCACAAAAATATTTTTTAAACTAAAAAGGCCGAAAACAAGAAAATTTGACTGACTAGTAATAAAATATTTGACAAATGTAAACAAAATAAAATATAGAATGTTAAGAACATTGATTAAAGACACGGAAGTTATCGGTCTCATCCTTTACGTAAATGTCACAAAGAAACGTGTTAGAAAAAAGCAAATGAAAAGCTATTTTAACGGTAATTTTAATTATGATTTCAGAGCTACATTTGATTAATCTGGGCTAGTGATTTGTTCTTTCATAGAAACACTCAAACAATACCACTCGGAAGACAGCAGTGGGGAAGTATAGTAATATGGCGGTACAGAACTGTCGACAAAATTTATAGATCCCTAAAAATTGATGATGTTGTCAAAAGAATTACTGTAAGTTCTTGGAAAAGATTTTTTTTAGTGATTATAGATCATAATCAAGAATATATTTAAGCGAGACAATGTTTCTTCATATATTAAAAAAACTGGACATTGTGCACTTTAGGAAAAAAAATCATTAACACTAAATTAATAAAATATCTTACATCCACCCATTCTATGTTAATACAATATAAAACATGTAATTCATGATTAAAATAGATGTGAATGAATCAATTCAAACTACTGCAAGTAATTTTAAAGTCGAAACAAAGATAAAATGAACAAAATGAATGGTTGAAAGACTGATAAATATTCTATAATGTCAAGAAACTCATATTAATATGTAAAATAAGAAAATTACGATTTATTGAGGTAGTCGGTATATGGCGTTAATTAAACATGTATTCCCCTGTCCAAGATATTTTGTATTTATTTAACACATGATATATATATATATATATATATATATATATATATATATATATATATATATATATATATATATATACAAAGTGGCCACTGAGGTCAACACCCAGCGACAACAGTCTGTTCCATGCTTAAACACAATCGTCAGGGCTTGTGTTTAAGCATGAAACAGACTGTCGCCGCTGGGTCGTCTTAATGTACACTTTAATATTTACATACGCTCCATCCCTGATATTGAGTACTTTAACCAATAAATATAGCATGCCTTAAATCTATATTTTATCACACACACACATACACACACACACACACACACACACACACACACATATATATATATATATATATATATATATATACATATATATATTGAACAATAAAAAATATAAAAAAATTCAAATCTTCAGACACACTGGGTTGTATATTAATATTCTTTCGTTTTTATTATTATTTCATTTAGATTCCTCGACTAGTTATATATATTTATATATGCAGTATATGTTTGGTTGAATAATCTAGACATATTATATCGATTTATTTTATTTTAATCCTCTCAAATTCATGAATCATTTTTTAATGTTGTTATTACACTGATTAAGAAAAACGCCGTAGTTTTGATTATTTCTTTTATTTTCCCAAGTAGTTTCAATCTCATCCAAGATCATCTTCAGGGGTGAAATGCTAACAAAAGATTAATGTAATTGATAGTTGTGATTCTTTTTGTAAAAGCGCAAGAAACGCTCTCCGTCAGAGTCAATTTAAAAATTAACTGTTAAGAATATTTAAGTGAATAACTTAATTTATATTTTTTATTATTAATGTTTTAAAATACTGAACCTACAATTTGAAAATCTGTCTTACAATTTTAGTATCCAAAACATATTTAATGTATTTAAAACATTGTTACTATACTCATAATTCATCTTATTTAGGTTACATTTTTTATATAAAGGTCTTCAAGAATTTGAAGTTTTTGTTTTTTCTTTTGATGATTGTTTATACTTATATTGTCAATTTATATTTTTCTATTATTTCTTTATTAATATTTCTCTCTATATATTGCATCTATGGTTGGTTAATACCAGTTGTGGAAATATTGACTTTCATAATCAAATCTGACATAGTACATCTATCTATCTATCTATCTATCTATCTATCTATCTATCTATCTATCTATCTCAGCTTGTTCATATCTATCTATCTCGGCCTGTTCATATCTATCTATCTAGCTAGCTAGCTAGCTAGCTATCTATCTCAGTCAGTTCATATCTATCTATCTATCTATTTCAGTCTGTTCATATCTATCTATCTCAGTATGTTCCATTATACCATAATCATTAATAAAAAACATGTTTGTCTGTTTTGTGGGTTAGATCATTCTCCCACCGATTCCAAAGTATGCTATGTTAACACTATAAAAATAATTTTGTATATCACTTTACGAGGGAGGTAGAATCACCCTATTTGGCAATTGGCTCGGCACAAATCACCTTTATATTGTTTACGAAAATGTCTGCCCTGTCGTACAATAATATTAGACAGTTTTTCCTAATGGCTTTGGAATAAGCGTAAGAAACGAAAAATTATCTAAAGTCCGTTGATCCGTGTGCGCTTTTTCAACTGAAACGAATTGTGAATGTTGACCGACAAAAGACAGACCTACAAATAAACAAAAAAAAAATGAGAAAATAGTCAGAAAGTTACAAGAGAGAGGGAGGAGCAAAATAGACAATCGAGAAACAGAGAAACAGGGGGGTGAGCGTCATAGTAAGAGAAAAAGTGACAGAGAAAAAACGAAAAATAGAAAAAAGAGACAGAAAAACATTGACAGAAAGTGAGATAGAGTAGGAAAGTAACAAGAGGTGGATAGTGCCAGAGAGAAAATGGTAGAAAGAGAGGAAAAAGGTATAAAAATTGAAAAGGATAATGCATTCTTTATATATAAGACGCAAGCGACGATAAAAATGTATTTTCTTTCAAGAAAGAAGAATTTTTATTTGCTTTAATTAACAGTTGGACTTTCGAGGTTCGGTCTCCTATCAATAATACTGATAATATTACTGGATACAATGTAATCTTTCAACACTTTTTCATTAGATTGGTAAATACGGTGTATGATGGAAAGGAATATTGAGATAGGTATAGGAGTTGAGAAAGAAAGAAAGAAAGAAAGAAAATCTGATAGAGTCCGCTCTAATACTCTAACTTCACAGTTATCACTTTAGATGGAATCTGGAGGGTAAGATGGCAAAGAAATCAATAAATATCAATGACAACTCCTCACAAAGAATTAATCCTGATCATACAATAAACAGCTTCGAGTCATCGTTAACAGATAAGGGTTAAGGAAATGTTTGCATCAGAGCGAGGTTTGTTGGGAGAAGAGACGAGATAACGTGTCACGTGATCATCCATTCTTTCCACTTCTCTTCTGTGCACAATCCAGATTGCCAGACTTCTCTTCTGTTTTAATTCTTAGAGGCCGGTGCCATGCGAATTACTTGCTTTTAAATCCAAACGACCGGAAGTTCGTCAGTCGCCAGAAAAGAGAAACTGAGAAAAAGAGGAAAAGAAAAACGGTCGAAATTTGATTTCAATTATAACGCTTGATCTTTCTTTCTTTCATTTTTCCATTAATTCATTCTTTCTTTTTTTTTATTCGTCCTTTCCAAAATGAGAATGTCTATATTCGTTCGAAATATAATACAATCAGCACTTTAGGTGGGAGTTTGCTCGTGTTGAATTCTGTCGGACAAATTCTGTCGTTTGCTTCCATCTCCTTCTCGTTACTCGTATGTTTTTTTCTTTCTTTCTTATTCTCTCCTTCTAAATTCATTCTCTATTCATTTTTATTTTTTTCTTCATTTTGTCTTTCTCTTTTGATATTGTCTATTTTTTTCTTTCTCTTTTCCTTTTCTTTTTTACTGTATTACTTTCGTCCGTTCTTGGCTTTTAAAATTGTATTATGTTTCATTCCTTTCTTTCTTTCTTCGTTTTTTCCTTTCTGAACTTTTACATCTTTTTGTTTTTCTGTCATTCTTCTTCGATTTCCAGCTTACCTTTCATCATATTCTCTTCTCTATTTTTTATATATTTTCCCTTTCTTCTTTTTTTCAGCTTTTCCTCCACATAGCTTTCACTATTTCTCCTTTCTATCAATTTGCTTTTCTTGTTTTCTCAGAGGTCAGAGGCAGCATACAATTTCACTTTAACGTCAAACAGTTAAATAAAAGCAGAAATAAAAAAAATACAGTTAAATATAAACAACATTCAACTCTATTCCAAATCTCCTGAAAAATAAGAAAGTGCAAATATTATTTTATAGAAAAAGAATCTGACTGGGGAAGCGATCAAAATTAGTATTGGAAAAATGAGAAACAATAAGAAGTGTGACGTTGGGGAGGCGAAAGATCAGACATGAATCTCATGAGACGCAGAATTCAGACCGGAAGTGGAAAGAATGCAATTGGGCATGTGTGCTTTATCCTTGCAAGTCGGAATAACCTGTGTTGTTCAGTTTGTTCCGGCAAATGATGTTCAGCGGACAACGTTCCGGATCGCAAGAATCGACAGACGGGCGACGGTGTTTTTCGGAGCCGAGGATCAAATATCAATCATCGTTCATCGAAGACCGGATTTCTCGATATTGATTAACTACGTGTTTGTTTATCTCTCTTCTTCGCTCTATTTCTTCTACTCACTTAAATTATCTTTTATTTTATCCATATTCTGTCGCCTCTCTGTCTATTTCTCTCGCCTTCTCTTTCTCTTTTTTGTTTTCGCTAAAATTGTTATAAAACTATAAGGTTGGAGTAAAATTAAAAAATGTTTTTACGTTGCATTATTGCGATCGGCTTGTTCGCATGATTCCTTTCTGTTTATGCACACATTTATATATCATGCACACATTTATGTATCATTTTAATATTCTGCGTCTGTTCTTTCGGGTGCTGTTTAAATTTTGGGATGACATTTTCTTTGAGAAACGCAGAAATTATAAATAAATGTAAATTTCGTGTTGCCATTGTACAAAATATGAGAATTAACATCTCATGCATAACATTAATGTTTATTCGACTCCAGACTTCGTCATTTACCGTCGCTGAGTTAATGTGAGGCTTTGGGGTTTTCCCCGAACGTGGATTTTACATTCTTGCGAGGATATAAGAGGCTCTCTTTGTAGATAGGTGCTTATATTTTAACCCCATGCGTGATAGTGGCCACCAGCCTTGCATGGGATGATACGCTTAAAAAAAAAAATATATATATATATCTACCAGTCATTTGTTTTTTTCAGACGTATGCACTTTCTAGGCGCAGCTGCGTTGATGTGTGTTTACATGTCGTGGGCAGCTGCTGACATGTATTGAAGGTACCTGGCGGCTCGGAGGCTATTTCTCAGGTTAACTTAATAATTCATCTGGCTTCTCTGATGAGCTTTGAGTAAAGTCTATTTGTCATTATATGAAGTAAATCATGTACTACATTGTAATTATGCACCATGAATTCAAACTCAGTCGAAGCCAGTAGCAACATGAACAATTCTTGCTAGATGGAATATCGTTGCTATCTGCTAATCTGGATTATAAAGTTGATTGCAACCTCGATTCGTCATTAGACAATGAAGAATTCAGGAAGTCCATAGTGGGTTATCCAGAAACAAGCACTCGGATGTTTACTTGGGAAAGTACATATAATAGTCGGAAAACATCTGGCAAAAATCAGAAAAATGATTTGAATGATGATCAAGAACACCAATGTTTTGGTATTTGTGGCAATTTGCTTGTTCATTTAAATATAACTCTTTTGTTACTGTTGATGAAAGAAATGTTTCTCCGCGATAATCGGAAATGTAATTGGCATCGGGCCGACAAATTTGCTCCCTCACTCAATCATACTCAGAAAAAAATATTCAACCCCATACAAATCCTTCTGTGCGTAGTAATCAACTACAGCGTAATCAGACCATAACGGAAGAGTGTTACTGTCATGATTTGAGATTGACGCATCAAATGTTACAAATACTTTGTCTAACAGGAATGAGTAGAAAGTATCTTATCCGCTACAGGATAAAACAAGATTACATATTTCAAAACCAGTCGAACCAGTTAGGTTTTGATATTCTTCTTTAACCTCCATAAACATTAGATCTCTGCCCATCCGATTATCACATTTAGCTGGTTTTAGATGGATAGCTGCGTCGGCAGATGTATACTCAATGCGGAATCGATAGGAAATGCATTCGCGCATTTTTGTCAACTCACTTGATTCTCTGATGGAGTTATTTCACTGCTGAATCGTTGGCAACATTGTGCCGATTATAATTGTACGTATTTTGACCAACTGGGCCGAATTATGACATTTTAATGTCCACCATTCAAACCAGGCATTTATTTTGTTCCCGAGGAATAATGACACCCATTCAGACATATTCAAATCCTCAAGAATATTGAGCATAATGCTAGAAAAAGAAGGAAACAATTTGTCACTTAATCTTTGTTGAGTGCCATGAGGTGAAAAATCTCAAGGAATAATAAAGATAACAGAATTGATTTTTGCTGCAGTCCAGAATAAATGAACAAAAACAAGATAAAAATAGACAAAGCCCAGTAAAAAAAAAAAATGTTGCTCTATCATAAGTGAATACAGGAAACTGTTTCCAAAGTAATACGCAAACAATCACGACATGGTCGGAACAATTGTACACTAAGAACTGTGCATTCGATGGCATATTGTCCATGTAAACAACTGCTATGAAAATAAATCAGAATCTATCTTAGAAAAAGTAAATGACTCACTGGGGTACTTTGAAATAGGAACCAATAACACCGATAACACAAGACCAGATCTTGGCGTAAACGGAGAAAAAACTATCTGCGAGTTAATGGGCATTACTGTGCTAACAGAACATATAATCTAAATAAAAGAAAGCGAAAAACTGACAAACAAATGAGATATTAGGACTTGCGTAGGAGCTGAGAAACTGTAGAAAATTTTGTTTTTTACTGTGTTTATAATAACTCGAGGAATCTGAACAAAAACAAAAATACTAGTTCAGGAATTTGAAAAAGAATTTAAAATTTTTAAATTTACATCATTGCCAGAGTCGCGAGGATGTTGAGGAAGGTGGTGGAGATTTGGGGATACCTGTGGGTCTCAAACAAGTGTTAACCACCAGACATTTTGTGTGAATATACAAATGCAAGAATAATAGTAAATTCAATAAATTATAATTATTATTATATTTATTATTTTTCCATCAGGGCTTAATGGGAGCAACAAGATTCATGCAATTAAAACCTGGAAATTTGAATTGTTGAAGTATAGTGCAGGCATTCTTAACCGACATTAGGAGGAATTGCAGGCACTGAACAGAAGGACAATACAATTTCTGACATTACATAAAGAGTTTCATCTATAAAGTGACACTGATGGGCTATAGTTGTCTAGAATATAAAAGGATAAAGAACTGATAAATAGTGAAGGAAAATAGTCTTGGATGGTACATAAAGAACACATCAGAATATCTTTCAATCCTGATTAAGAAGTATAATATAGTCACTGTTGATTATTGCAGGGAAAAGAAGGAATGCGAAGAATGTAAGTATTATGAACAAGAAAATAGATGGAAAGAAAGAAATTTTCAGATAAGTGTCCAGAAAAATCTTCGCACAAGTGAGATGGGACTGACGTACGAAGAGTGAATCGAAACCAGACAGAAGCGCTGGTTTGCGCAACTTGAGTAAAATACTCAGAATAAATTATGTTAAGAGTAAAATGGACCTTGCAGCATACAATGCTAAATACAGGACGTGTAGTGCTAAATGAGAAACAGAGTGACATGTTTCAGTAAATGCACAAAATTGGTACAGAAAGAATACAAAAGGAGACATGATAATTTCTGTCTGAATTTCTAGGATGAGGAGTTATTATTATTTACACTATTTATATACGGATTATTGTTCACTTCTTTGTTGTTGTTCACAACGTTTCGGCCATTGTGCTTTCCACCTTCGTCGGGTGTATATTAATCTGTGAAATCTACAGAGACTTCTAAATTAAACCTTTTATTTAATCTACAGCGGTAGACTTTTCTCGTTCCACTGCCCATGTCGAGGCATATCGTTTAGTTCATATTTTTAGCATTGCTCAGGTATTTATTGCCCGTTTCCACTCAACCTAAATACACACTGTCACCAAATTTCCGAACCAACGCTTTAAACCACTAGGCCATTGTCCTGTAGGACAATTTGCTGTAATGAACTCGGAGCCTTAAACCTAACCGGACTGCAGATTAATGCTGCAACTGCTGCTGTTGCCCGTTTCGATTGCTGCCATTGTTGAAGATTTGATGTCATTTGTTTTTCTTTATTGCGGCTTCCATATTGTATTTATTTCTATACAACGCCCACTGAGAAGGTCCTCATAATCTTGCATATGCGCTGATTCTTTTAAACGTCCAACTCTCCAATGATCACCCTTGTCCAGTATTTTCATTTCATTCCACGGGTACTGATGACTACCCATTTCCCTCCATACAGGATCAGCCATGTCTGATGTTATTGGCCTCACCCTAACCTTGCAGCTTTTCGATGTTCCTGCAGTCTTAATTTTAGGGGGAAGCTTGTTTCATTTTTATATTGTCTGCCAACCCCAAACGGGTTCAGTTCAAATTTTCTTGTAGGTTATTCAGATCAATATACACCTGAGGAAGGACGAAGAGCATAACGGCCGAAACATAGTTTTAGCAACAACAAAGAGGAGAACAATAGTCTCAATGTAATGAGACATGATAGTGTTGCAAGAATAATGCATTTGGGATTATGCAGCAAATATGTATTAAAGAAAGCAGAAACGAGGTATGAACAAACTCTCGAAAGTGTCATTGAAAATGACAAGCACAAAACTTTGTGCAATGTCATAATCCTGTGAGACCAGAGGAAGTATTTAAAAGAAAATCAGACATTTTAGTTACAGATAAAGAAGACATTGCATGTCCTGTAGGCAACAAAGTAATTGACAAAGAAGAACAGTAAAACGATGATAGTTTAAAATAGGAAATTCTACAAACTGTGTTCAGTGAAGATTGGAAATAATCACAATTGTTGTTGGTGCTCTGAAATAAGTAAAGAAATTTCGATATGGCTTTATTATTATTTCGTCTCTTACGAAAATCCTCGTTTGTCGAAAAGCGAAACAAGCTTTTAAAAAAATTTTTTTTTCAATTCCTTGCATGAAAAACTCCTTTACTTTCTGAATTTAAATTGATTTCTGATTTTCTAGAATTTACACTGAACGAAGACATATTGACTGACATCGAAAAGGCAAATATAGTCAGTAATTAAGAGGCAAGCTAATTAAGACAGCTGCTAAAAAGACTTGATTAAGTACCCCTCCCACCACGGGCATCTTACTTTTAGCCTTGCAACGAAGAACTGGATTTCGTAAAGGCCTAGGACTGATGACAGAGAAACGAACCAAAAAAATAGGAGATTGATAAACGTGCTGGAAGTTTGAAAGGACAAGTTTTCATTAATAATAATAATAATAATAATAATAATAATAATAATAATAATAATAATAATAATAATAATAATTGGGCCGTCTTTAAACATACAGTTCGGATTATGGGATTCAAAAGGGCTGAAATAAATATACAAAATAAAAACAGTTAACACAAATTACGGACTAGCATCGCAAGGTAATTCTACTCATCTGGCAGCGAAGCTGGAAAATTAAACAGACTTAAGGAATATCTACCAAGAAATGGTGAGAAAACTGTGGCTAGAGAATGCGTTAAATTTGGAAGTTCTAAGGAGAATAAGAACTACAAAGAAACTGTGGATGACAGGACAAGTCAGCCTAAATATGTGCGATACATGATGGAAAAGATGGTTTCGAGAATTTAATGCTCACAAGACACATGGAAGCTAACAGAAGCAGGGGAATGCAGAGAGTAAACTACTTGTCAATTTCTTGCGTATGAATAGCGTAACAAGTACCACAAAATAAGGAGAAAGCATAAAAGAAAAATTGTTGCTGAGTGTATCAGAAAACAGGAAGTTGTGGAGAGCCAGCTTCGTTCAAAGTAAGACAGAAATTTTTTTTGTTCATTTTTTTAATATTTTGTCTCTGTCCAGCATAAAATCATTTGGTGTTACGGGAAATGATATTTTAATTCATTTTTGCCACATTTGAATTTTTTTCCTTTCTAATTAAATTGTGACTTCTTTATTAGGAATCAACACGCCGGTCGCGTCCGAAGAAATAAATCAAGACGGAAGATCATGAGGTTGTGTCGGTAATGAAGTAGTCGCCTGCCAGGTGCCCCACTCCTGTCCAAAGATGAAGAAAATAGATATTAGATTAATAAGCTAAATGGACGAAATGAATAGAATTAAAATGGTGAGATAACTCACACACGCACGCAGGCACGCACACACAAAAACGCATGCGCACGCATAGACACACACACACACACACACACTCGCAGGCATGAGACACGCACACACAGACACGCACAGGGAGTGCACAAACAGAGAAATACGCGCACGCACATGCACACACTCGTATACACATGCGCACGAACACACAAATGCAAGTAATATATATATATATATATATATATAAGGACACAGACGCACACTTTCACAAACGCGCACATATACACACATATGTAAACACCCACAGACTTAAGCACACACACACTCAGTTCCCCCATATATATATATATATATATATATATATATATATGAATTCTTTGATGATAAGTATAAGATGTTGATTAACGAAGAAAATATTTTAACGAAAACAGAATAAATAAAAAGGGAAAAATACGTAAAAGTGTAGAAAAGAAAAACAATAACTCAAGAAGGAAATACTTTTGGTCGTCAACAATTCCGAACAATGTTAGTGCCCTTCTCATTATGTTTGAACAATCTGTGTCTCCTGAAAGCATCTCTCTGTTTAAAGTTCGATAGCGATTACAAACTCCCATGATAAGCTATTCATCTAAAACATTTCTATTTAATATTATATTATATTTAATGCCAAATCACGCCCTATCATTATTCATTTTTGCCAATAGCATAATCATTTTTAATTGACTATTAAGTAGAAAATTTTAATTAAATCTCATTTTTTTCATAGTAACTTATATTTTTAGTAACAGAATTTTAGCTCTGTAGATTTTGATCATAAATAATACCTGATAAAGCCTGTTTTGATTTTGCAATGTTCCACTAAGAATAATGAAATTCTGCTAACTTTAATTGTAGAAAAATAATTTTCTATATAAAAAATGCACTGTTTATTATAGTACTCATTTCTGACACGAGTTGCAACTGTGGAGGTTAAGTGACGAAATGTATCCTCAATATTAAGTTTTCAATTGTGTCATAATCTGGACAGTCTCAATTCTTGCACGGATTCTCATAAACATCCAGCTATTTCGCAAAGCTTTTCAGAATCATTTCCAGTGCTCCTAAAACGGCTCTCTCTCTCTCTCTCTCTCTCTCTCTCTCTCTCTCTCTCTCTCTCTCTCTCTCTCTCTCTCTCTCTGTATATATATATAAAGAAATATAGTTTTATGGTATGCTATATTTATGGGATAAAGCGCTCAATATCACAGATATAAAAGTGAACATTGAAGTCAACAATCAGAGGCGACAGGCTGTTTCATGCTAGGCACAATCGTCAGGCCAACAATTGCGTCTAGCATGAAACAGTCTGTCGCCTCTGAGTGTTGACTTTAATGTCCACTGATATATATATATATATATATATATATATATATATATATATATATATATATATATATATATATATATATATATATATATATATATATATTCCTCTATCTCCTGCTTGAACAACGCCATGAACTATTTTTCTTTCTTTACGATGACGAAACCTGGTCTCTAATTTGCAGTTTCAAAATACGATCGAATTTTACTTTTATGACACCTGACATGCTGTGTATGTACCATTGGGTCTATATGATCAAATCACAGTCATTTGCATGATACCTTATGGAACACCTTTCATACCCATTCATGTGTATTTTTGTACTTCTTATTCCTAACTTGTTACATTCACTGTTATGATTTACCGCCTCGGCGTTTATTATTAGTGTCCTGTCTATATTGGCCTTTGTTTACATAGAATTATTTAGATGACCATCTATAAAATTCAGTTTCTCTATTCAAGTGCACTCAGCACAAATTTGTTGTTTTAGCTTTTATTTGAACTCTCTTCAAATATCAGAGATGATATTTTCTTCCCATTTGGATTTTTAGCTTTCTCTTTTTCTATTCCTTTTAGTTAAATAGCAACTTTTAAGTGACATGACACATAGGAACGAATGGAATATTTTATTACTCTGCCTTGTACTGTCACTAAATCCCTCGATAGTAAAGCTGAAGTAGACCCCAATGCTAACGAATCCCCTTTCTACCGCTATTAACATTATTATTATTATTATTATTAATTAATATTATTATTATTATTGTCCCTTTTGTTCGTGGATTTAGATTTATTGACCCATTTATCCTTCCTTTTCCATAAAATTGGGAAAATGATTTTATTTTTATCAAAAGTCATGATCGATGTGCCGACAACCCACCGTGCTCAATTGAATTAAACTCGAAGATCGAACTACAATCAAAAGCAATATATTGCATGATAAGAATCGGATTCGGGTAGAATCAATCATTGAAGTTGTTTTGTTATAATTAAAACCGGCTGACTCTTTCAGCAGACTTTCCACCCACAACATCGATGTATGAAATATTCTACAAATATTGTCGTTGTTTCTTTGCAAAGACTGACGTTTTACGTTTTCGTTGCTAAGAAGAGGAAAATGATGAGACATTGTGTCAAAGGTCATGTTTGCTTAGTGGCGACCCAGGTTTTGGATAAGTTATTCTGTAGCTGGGGAGAAGATGGGGATGAAATAGTGGAGTGGTGGAAATTTCTAAGTAAAAGAAAGATAAATGAAAATATTTAATAAAGAGAGAATAGAAACGAAAGAATGAATAAAGATCGCCCCAACAAAAAAGAAAAAGGACCCGAAACAGAAAATTTAAAAAAGAAAGAAAATATAGGAAACAAAGAAAAACATACACACAAAAAAAATAAACGAAGAACTGGTAATTGACTGAAGGAAGAAAAAGAAAAAAAAGAATAGCCAAGAAACATGCGAAAAAGGCGAAGTGAAAGGAGAGAAAGAAAGACACGAAGAAAAGAAACGAAAAAGAAGAAATTCAAAAAACAACCACAAACATTCGTTAGATCTCCTTTTTATCACTGGATTCTTTATCATTAACGCCTATCGACAAACTACTTGTTCTTTTTCTCAACTTCCTCATTATTATTATTATTATTATTATTATTATTATTATTATTATTATCATCATCATTATTATTTCATTTGGTTTCTGGTATATCCTAGAGAAACCAGAGACCTAAGATCAGAAATGGCATCATAACATTTTTCATTGACTAGTTTTAAAAAAAATCACACATGTTTTACATAGATAAAACCCTTCGTAAGGTGTGGGCTGTAATTGTGAGTACAATGTTTTGTATTTCTTTAAGGCATGGGCTACCAGTGATTCCTTCAAAGAGTCTAATGGAATCTTTTCCAATCAATCCGACGGCTCCAAATACAACAGAAAATGCTAATGCCCTCATGCGCCACATTTTTGAGATTTCGATTTCAAGGTCCTCGTATTTTGGTAGATTTTTAAAGAGTTCCAGAGATGCATTGCAGTCTGTCCGGACTGTCATGCCAATAAGGAGGCACACTTTGTCTTTACGGTCTCTAATCACGATGTCAGGGCGATTAGCTTTGATTATTCTGTCTGTATTGTAAAGTCCCATAAAATTGTTACAGGCCCTATCTTCGTAACTGGGTCTGGGCGGTGTTCATACCAATTTCTGGCAGTTTCCTTCCCGTAGAAATTTTAGATTTTCCAGTGAAGGTCTTCGCCCACTCTGTCATGCCGGGTTTTATATTCAGTGGGTGCCAATACCGTGCAACCTGATACAAGATGATCAATTATTTCTGGATATTTATCACTGAATCTGCATTTTTCAGTATGTGTGCTTGGTAATTTCTAGTTAGCAAGCATTGGTCCTGTGCAGCAAGAATAAAATCTTTGGTTTCAGCTTTTAACCCTGAACTACGTAGCCACTGATGGGTACGGGGTTTTTCTACATCAGTTTGTTTGATACAGGCAGAGTATTGACGGTGTAGCGGTTTATCTTGGCATAGTTTCTTTATCTGATCTCTTGCATTTACCTTTGCTTTTTGCAGCTCCAGTTGGTGTATTATGCTTTACTTATATTTTTCTTACACCTGAAATTTCACTTTGAACTTGTTGTCTTCCTTTATTACGTAATAATGTGGCTTACTACTTTCATGTTCTTTGACACAGATCATCATCCAGTTTTCTGTAGTTTCTAGGTATCTTTGAAGGCCAATTGTTGTAGTTTTGTAAGACAGTTCTATTTTAACTAATCTTTGCCTCCTTCGGATCTGGGTACATACAGACGATCAACATTAGCCTTGGGATGATGCATGTGGTGGCAGGTGAGAAGCTTTCTCGTTTTGGCGTCCATTCGCTTCATGTCGGCTATAGTCCAGTTAAGGATGTTAAAACTGTATTGCACCACATCGACAACCAAGGTGTTTATGGCTGATATTCTGTTTTTTTGTATTCAGCTCGGTATTCAGTACCAGACGCACACACCTATAGTACTCCTTTCTTCTCTTCTCCTTCATTTTTGGTATTTTATCCCCTTCGCTAATTCCTAGATACCTATAGGCTTCTTGTTCCAGTTCCCTAATCTTTGTGCCAAAATTTAAATCTATTGAGTGTGTTTTTGTAATTCTCCCTTTCTTGAATGTTACTTTTGCACATTTATCAAATTTGAAATTCATATCTATGTCGTCACTGAAAGATTTTACAATATTGAGGAAACCCTTCAACTCATTGTCGTCTTTGGCAGAGAATCTGAGATCATCCATGTAGAGTAGATGAATGGAAACTTTCTTGTTTAGTGTGCAACCATAGCTATTATTATTTAATTCATGCGTAAGGTGGATTAAGGACACACAAAACAGAAGGGGTGACAGGGAGTCTCCTTGAAAGATTCCTCGTCGGATATTCAGTCAATTGGAGATGGCAGTGCCTCTGGTGTGATTTACGTATAATGTGGTTTTCCACATTCCCTTACTGTGTTTAAAGATATTTACTATAAACGGGGGAGACTTTGTACATTTCCAAAGTCTTAAGTATCCAAGAGTGTGGCACGCTATCAAAGGCTTTACAGTAATCTATCCATGTTGTGCTAAGATTTCTACATCGTCTCCTGCAATTTTCCAGGAACATTTTGTTCATCACTAGTTGATCTTTGCAACCATATGGGCCTCTCTGGCATCTCTTCTGTTCTAGTGTAAGAATCTTGTTTGTTTCGAGAAAAGAGTAGGTACGGCTCTTCAGGACAGATGTGATCAATTTATACGTGGTGGACAAACATGTTATTGGCCTATATTTTTTTGGGGGGGGGGTCTGTTTCACTTGTTTTGGGCCTGAGATATGTAATACCTTCAGTGATCTATTCTGGGATTTCATTGGGATTATAAATAAGCATTGATAGATTTTGTGCAAGGGTTTTATGGATTGATTACGGCTGATAGAGCCAGAAATTGGGCTCCTTGCCATTTTCTGAGGATTTCCATTTTGGGGATTTCATTAGAGCTTGCCTAACATTATTCGTGGTTATATGTTCCTACTCTTGTAGAGGTTTATCTAGCATTCGTTCTTCTTCACGTTGGAGCCATTCTGAATTGGGGTTATATTCCTTTGGGCTGATCCAAACATTTTCCCAACATTTCTGAGCTTTGTCAATAGATGGTGGATTTTTCGCACGTATAACTGCTTTTCCAATTTCCCTGTAAAATTTCCTAAGGTCCGTTTTGGATCTTTTATTTTGGCGATAGAGCCTACAACGTTTTTTGTGTCGTCTTGTTCTCTGTGCCTTTAACTGCAGTTTCTGTTTTAGCATTTCCTTGATTGATGGAATTTTATTTAGTGATTTAATTTTATATTCCTACTTGATCTTCCTGCATTTGCGAACTGAGACATTTGGGTTTCTTGTGTGTTCATTCAGTATCGAAATCTCACATCTGATTTCCTTTATTTCTCGCATCATTTTTGCCTTCCAGTCTGGCTCGCTTTGTCTGTTGTTTGATCTTTTCATTGTCTTGACTCCAAAATTTCCAGTAGCTGCTAAAGCTCTTGCATATAAGAGATTGTTAACTTCTGTGATGTTTCTTAGTGGTTTGTCTATTAACAGTTTTTCCAGTACAGCGTTGTTTGCACATTGTGCTCATTAGACTTTGTCATGAATTTTCGGGAGCCGGTCTCTTTCTGACATTTGTGTGAGAGTTACTCTACTGGGTACTTGGATGATGTGGTTTTTCGCTTCAATGGTTTCATCTCTGTGGTTTTCAAGGAATTCTACCCTAATGTAGTTGGACTCATCTTCAGTGTCATCGTCTGGAAAACTGCAGGTTTTATCACAAGTAGATTCTTCGGTTTTATTTCCTGGGAGATTATTATTTCGTATCTCATTTTACTCATCCTCTGTCGTATTATTTTTCTACTCTCATCGCTTTACTGTTTGAGTGATGGGTTATTGTATTCTGTGTTATATCTAGTTTTATCTTATCTATTTCTGCATGTTTGGGTTGAGATGAGGTCTTATTTCCCTTCCTACCACAGTTTTCCATATTTGGTATGTCTGATTAGTGGTGTTCTTTTGTGGATTTTCGAGTGCAAAAAAGATGTCATGACTTGTTGATACTTTTTTGCGTTGCCATTTCGTTCGCTTTCATTTTATTAGTTCATTTGGCATTGAGTCACTTGTTCCAAGGTTGGAAGTAGTCCGGGTTTGGTAACTAAGTGTCTCTTCATTGATGGAAGAGTTTGTTCCAGTAACGGATTTTTTGGTTCCAGACTGGTTCCTCTCAGAGGTACGCAGTCCATGTTGACCCGGGTGACGTCCGCTCCGGTAAGAAGATTTGTTTGTGATCATTGAGATATGTAATCTTTTGCGTTTTATCCTTTAACGCTGAGGAGTAATTTTGTTCAAGTTACCAGCTTGAGGACGACTGTCGACCAAGGTTAAAGAGCTCGCCCTGCCTGCCCATAAGATAGGGGGGATTATATTCATATTCATATTATTATTATTATTACGAATATAATATATTATTATTATTATTATTATTATTATTATTATTATATCGAGTATAAATCTTGTCTTTACCAACTCAGCCTAAGCAAAAAGAACATTACTTCTTTCTGAAAATCTCTTCAGATCAACACCAGTTTCCCAACCAATCTTCCTCATCTCAAGTTCCACTACCATCATTCCCATCGACAGCATCGCGACCAACAGTATCATCACCATTACCATTATCATTATCAACAGCAGCTTTGTGCTGTTGACATTCACACTATTATCTTTATTATCGTTATCTTTCAAAACAATTGCTTTGTCGCCTCCTAGGAAAGTTGGTTCACTGGATCATGCTAGATAATTTTTCTTGACAGAATCTATCTTGCATCTTTATAATTCTAATTTTCGTTCGTGTATCGACTTTTGTTGCTACATTTGGTCTTGTGATTCTGCTAGTTATCTAAATATTCTTGACAAAAATCCAAAGAAGAGTCTGCAATGTTATCGGTCCTGACCTGGCATCAAGGCTTTTTTTGCGACAGCCGTAAAGTAGCTCCTCTGCGCCTTTTCTGTAAAAAAACTTTCATGATAATTATTCTGATGAGCTTTCCTATTTGTTACATCGATTTCACGGATTTAAATGCAGTACTAGATTGGCGGCCAAGTCTCAACATTTTACTGTCGAAATTGATAAGTGTAACCGTAAGTTCTATTCTTCTCCCACACTGCCCGCTTCAGGCTGCTTTAATTTAAATGCAACGCATTCTTCTTCTGTCCCCTGGTCTTTTGATGCTCTCTCTCACTCTCTCTCTCTCTCTCTCACTCTCTCTCTCTCACTCTCTCTCTCTCTTTCTCTCTCTGACGTTTTCTCAGTTTCTTTCACTCTCGGTCACCTCCTTGCGTTTTAGTGACTTTATCGCTTTCTTCGAATAGCGAATGTCGTTAGAATTTCACTTGCGAGAATAGAAACCTCATTAATTACAATGGTAAGTTCATTACGTCTCAATTATTACCAAATTCAATGGTCTAAGCGAAAAGTGTCATTTTTTTAGGATCAAATGGTTTCCTCGACATTTTTCCTTAAATAAACACTTTTATTTCTCGACTTTTGATAATACTCAGATGCCCTGTAAATATTCACTGATGGCTAGTCTCAACACAGGATTTCAATCATGGACGCTGATTATTATTAGTTTTCGTTGGATATAAT
The DNA here is from genome assembly GCA_964036315.1 of Acanthosepion esculentum. NCBI lineage: Eukaryota > Metazoa > Mollusca > Cephalopoda > Sepiida > Sepiidae > Acanthosepion > Acanthosepion esculentum. The sequence continues at coordinate 104,203,490 of OZ038500.1, forward strand.
TGTACCGATAACATCACATACTGTTCAATAATTCTTAACGACTAGCATCTCCATCGTCTTATTTCCATCATTAAATTTTAAACTATTACTTTTTGTAAGTTCTGGAGTAACAAGTTGCCTCACAGGTTTCACGTACGATTTCTTTTTCAAGTTTTTTCACAGCTCTTTGGGCTGTCGTAGGTGAAACTCCTCTCTCACGTGCCAAACGTCTTATGGGTTGAGTTGGATCTTTTCTATTTAATTTCTTTAGCTCTAACTTGAAATGATGATCCCTCTTCCTGTTGTGACCTCCTGGTCCAGTTTTCCTCCCTACTGATCCCACTTATTTAAAATTATTCACCGTTCTCTTGATTGTTCTTGAATGGACTTTAAAGATGTAAGCTAGCTTATGAGTGCTGGTACCATTACTGAATGCTTGAATGATCTTTTTCCTCTCACCAATAGTCTTTTGGGAAGACAGTGGGGCTGACACAAAACTATTTTAACCTGTTCTGTTTCTATCTGAATAACTCAATGGGTTTTCAGTGATTCTTACGGCAAATGGTATCAAGATGGTTAAACGTCTTATCTGAAAAACTCGAAAAAAAGAAACTCAATTGATTTAGTGGTTGTTTAGATATTAAGAATTTTGCGGGATGGACAATTATACTGTTACACGATTTGGACAATTTTGCAGTTACACGCGTGTGTGTGTGTGTGTGTGTGTGTGTGTGTGTGTGTGTGTGTGTGTGTGTGTGTTTGCGCGTGTTTGTGTGTTCAACTTAACAAAATCACTAGATAAGCAACAGAGAAATGATCAAAGAAATCGATGAAAAGAACAAGATTATGGATAACTTTAAAAATGCATCAACATGGAATTAAATCTAAGAGCCTCTGATTAGGAAAGAACACTTCAAACTTCTGCCACCTGAATGCAGAGGTTAATTAGGTTAATTGCTCCAAAATTACACTAATGAATTGTTCAAGAGACAATCGTTGGTTAGAGTACATCTGGTTTCTTGTCAGTCAAGTGTTCAATTCCTGTCTTGGGTAATACTGAAAATTCATATAATCTGGTTCAGTAGAAAAAAACCGACAAGCGAAAAAATTGCGAATAGAAAAATTATTGATACCAGTTATCTCCACTAAGCGTGGAAAACGAGATGAGAACAAGCTATCCCTGTAGATTGAATATTTTCAGTTCAAAATTTCAAGAGGGTTAGTAAATATCAAGAAGGTTGGAGAGTACAACGACCAAGACAATCAAGATGAGGATGATGAGGCTGGTTTGGATAGAAAGACATAAAAATGAAATACTTGCCACACTTCAGTAAACAATTTGTATTCAATGTCTTTTTGTAAACCAGAAAAATTGTTACAACCGTAGAAAAATATTATTGCACGTTGTCGAAAATCTACAATATATATATATATATATATATATATATATATATATATATATATATATATATTATTTTGTACTATTATTATTATTTTTGAATATATATATACACACACATACATACATATATATATATATATACTATATATGTATATATATATATATTTTATTTTATACTATTATTATTATTTTTGAATATATGTATATACACACACATACACATATATATATATAATATATATATATATTATTTTGTACTATTATTATTATTTTTTAATATATAAATATACACACATACATAAATATATATATATATATATATATATATATATATATATATATATATATATATATATATATATATATATGCATATACACACACATGCACGATGGAGTAATGGAGAGCGGCTCGGATTGAGGAGTTCGAATTCCAGTCGAATCCATTACATTTACTTACGTGCTGATATCCTTGGGAAAGGTATGAATCCTCTTCTTCCCCCAGCTATTGGTAAATAGCAGGACAGACCGGGTTCTAAAGCCTTGGATGGCAACTGGTCTACCGCAGAAAGAAATGGCAACCTATTGCGGGGAAAAATCCGCCTCGTCAGGCATGTATCGAAAGATACATGATCGCCTAACCGTGTATCACGCATGGTATATAAGTGAGTGTATATATATGAGTGTATATATATATATATATATATATATATATATATATATATATATATATATATAGATAGATAGATAGATAGATAGATAGATAGATAGATAGATAGATAGATAGATAGATAGATAGAATGGAGTCAAACCCATTTTATACGTAATATACGTCTACATATTTTTTATTAGCCAAAGGCCAGACGAAAGAAAATAATTCATAACTAATGTTTAGAAAGTAATTCCTTTTGAATTACGAGTATTAAACAACAGATTGCCGTTAATTTTTGCTTTAATTGATTCGAATAACCGCTTCATTAAGTTCTTATTTGATTTTTGCAACAACGTCTTCTGGGATAAACTTCTTCAACCATAACGTCCTCGGAAAGAAAAACCAATATGACGTCAGCTTGAATTCATCATCTTCTGACAAATAACTTTATTCGGTGTTCCTTCGGAGGATTGGCGCGATTGCGTCTCGATTAAGGAACGAGCCTCGCGAAACGGAGTGGCTCTTGCAGCGTGTCTCACTGGCGACGGTTCGAGGTAATGCTTTCTCCATCATAGCGGCTGGCAGAGGATAGAAAAAATTGTTTATAGTTACGTTGTTCTGGAATTGTCATCATTGGTCGACTGAACTTGCTTTGTTTCAATGACTTTTGTTTTGTTATTATTAGTTACTTTGTTCAATAAATACATTCATAATGTCGAAAAAAAAATTTTATTCGTTCTCTTTTACAAGATAACAAGAGAAACTACATAAAACGATCACGAATGTATTCCTTGTATGTCGCATTCAATAATATAATATAATACATATATATATATATATATATATATATATATATATATATATATATATATATATAGTTTGAAGGTGTGCTATATTTATGGGATAAAGTGTTCAATATCAGGGATAGATAGTATGTAAATATAAAAGTGGATATTAAAGTCAACACTCAGAGGCGACAGACTGCTTCATGCTAGATGCAATCGTCAGGACAACGATTGAGTCTAGCATGAAACAGTCTGTCGCCTCTGAGTGTTGACTTCAATATCCACTTTTATATTTACATACTATCTATCCCTGATATTGAACACTTTATTCCATGTATGTATATATAATATAAACTAAGAATTGTAAAATCGCAAATAAAGTACTCTAAGAATGTCAAATTCAAATGTTTGTTAATGATGTAACCTAGTTTTACACATTCGCTTCCAGCATTCGTCATATTTGTCATACAATTAAAATACACTAATATACTCAATTCTCAAAACAGATGCATACATTTACGCACATTGGCGCCATAAAATAAACACGTGACGTCTACATAACCAATTAAAACAAAAACAGAATTAAAAAATTGAAATACTCGGCATTATTCGACTCCCAAAATTTGTGAAGATAAATTAAACGTTAAATTTATAAAGGTTTTTTTCTACTTCTCATGTTAATGTTCACCCGATACAAGGCGTAAAAAACAATAAAAATTGATGGTTAATGTGCGGTTCATGTAGGAAAGATAATGTAGTGTTATGCAGGAAAAATAGTGGTTAACCTTAGACTTAAAAGGGTTAATATTATAATGATCGGGAAAGCATCATGCCGAGTGTTTGTTTCACAAATTAGCAGACCATGGAAAGAAGCTGTCCGAATTAAACTTCTTTCTTACAAATGGAATTCAAAGGAAATGTGGATGATTCACCCTTGTGTACGCGGCTTGGCGAGTTCTAGCTGGAAAGGCCAGGTCCGAACACTTGGAATGATTTAATCATTCTGTTGAATTTAATGCGTATTTTTCCCGTCACTATCCAAAACTTTTAAGAACAATGATATGATCGCTCCGTAATATATGCATATTAAATAAATTAATTTACATAGGTATGTATATACTTGTGTCAATGTGTTTGTATGCGCGTATGGGCGTGCTGTAATATTTCCCATGCAGAGATATGCAAATTCGTGTGAAATGGAGAGAGAAGGTGATAAAGAGAGAGAGAGAGAGAGAGAGAGAGAGAGAGAGTGTGTGTGTGTGTGTGTGTGTGTGTGTGTGTGTGTGTGTGTGTGTGTGTTATATGGAGAGTGAACATTTTGACTTTTATCGATTCCCCCAAGAAATAGCAAATAGGCACGATTCTCTGATGGGCAAACGGAAGTTCTAAGCTGATTCGAAAAAGACAGGAGGAAGTTGGAAACGTGAAAAGAAAAGAAAAATGAAAAAAATTATGAAAACCAAAGAATAAAACAAATCTTGTTCTCTTTGGCTCTTTTGTCGTTTTATTTTTCTTTTGTCTTTTTTTCATTCTTTCTTCTCCTTTTCCTCATCTTATTACCCAGCCTCTTACTCTCATCATCTTTCTCCTCATCTTCTTCTCCCTTCTCCTTTCTTTATGTGTATCTTTATTGTCATCAGTTTCCTTCTTATTCAGTTTTTCGCACCTTCTTCTTGATATCGGAACATACTTCTCTACAGTAATAAATCAATAGATTTAACTTATTTAGATAAATTTGAAGAACGCAACAACGAAGAAAGCAAAAGAAAGAAAGAAAGAAAGAAAGAAAGAAAGAATGAAAGAAAGAATGAAAGATACAGAAAACACAGGGTATCACATATTTTGCAAATACATGAATATTTCCTTTGTAAATCAATATATGGAAGTTAGACATTAGCTGGAATGAATGGCCAGTGGGAGGAGAGATGACTGCTCACATTTTAAAACAAAGAAAGAAACGAAGGAATGCAAAAGAATAGGAATACAATTTGAAAGTATAAATGTAAAGAAAAAGAAAGAGAAGAATTAATAAAAAGAAAAGATCCAAAATTAAAAAGAGAAGAGAAATAATATCGCACAAGAAAGGAAGAAAAAAGAAGAATGGGCAATTAACGAAAAGTCAAAAGAATGAAAAACAAAAAGGAAGAAACGAATAAAAGCTGTGAATAAATATACAAAGAGATGCACAAACGAAAGAAAAATCCGATATCCTTTTTTCCCGCCACTTGTGTCTTTCGCGCCAAATTCCAATGAAACATGGACCAATCATTTTTTTCTTTTTGTGCGAGCCTCCTTTCAGTTCAAACCATTGCAGTCTTGATTATGTATAACCACTATCCCCAACCGCACCCTTTACCAAATTCTTTCATCTAAATCTTTTCTGCGGATTCTTCTTTAGCATTTTTTAATTTTATCTTTTAAAGATTTCTTTATTTGCTTGTTTCTTTTCCTACTCGAAATCTATAAAAATCATTGGCGTTGACGGCCACCTCGAAATCTCATTTCGCTGTCATTTATAGATTCTAACTTTTCAGAGAAAAGACATATGTCTGCATCTGATCAACAGTTTATGCGTCGACAAACAAATACATAAAAAGTATAAATTGTTGTAAACTCAAAAGTCATTCACAGTCAGTGGCGCTTAATAGTTAACGAGTTAATCTGGATGAGAATTACTACTGCGTAGTGAGTTTCATCGTTACTAGGTATCCTACACTTGGAGCCTTCTACCAAACCAAAAAGTAAATATTTATTGCATTTCAGGTTGGAATAATGGTGAACGCGCTATTCTGGTCGATTTTTTCTACTGAATAACTAGTCGAGTATTCCATATTTGTGGCCTCGTTCTAAACTAGCCTCGCCAGTCTGGCTGACCAAATCTATCGAGTAGTGAGTTCGATTCTCACTAGCTGCCCCAGGTTTGTTGACTTCCACCAAACAAAAAAAAAACTTAGTTAAAACCAAACCCAGCCACATTCTTCAATTTCAGTTTCTTTGTACCTGTCTTACTGTATATTGATTGATTGATTTTTTACGGCTTATCAACCCTTTGTTGATTATTTAAAGCTGAAACGTTTTTGGATTTTAAGAATAATCTCGTTTGCGAGTGAATATTGCATAAACGATTTTTTAGAATAACAATGATTTTTCCAGATACAAGTCCTACAATTTAAGCCGCATGCTAATAGATGTATCAATGCATTTCCCAGCGGTATTGTCATGTAAGAGAATGGAACGAACCCGACTATAATTCGAACTCGGCTCTCCAATTTCTCGTTCCGAGCCGCTATCTATTGCACCACCTACACATTCTCGCCTTTCGTTTAGGCTTTTGTTTAGTCTTTCTACACACATCCACGTACACAGACACAAAGTTACGAAGAGACTGTCATAGAAAGATAGATAAAATCGTGTTTAAAATTCAAGTTATAAGAAGAAATCTTCACAAGAAGTCGATTTATACAAGGATAAATATTTCGCTAGAAACACACAGAGTACATATATATATATATATATATATATATATATATATATATATATATATATATATATATATATATATATATATATATATGGCGTGCGATGGGTTAATTGGCGCCATTTTATTGTATTTTGTCAACTGCACAGTATATCAGGGTCAGTTGGGCACTGTCTGTGACAAAAAGAGCATCCTGACGCAATTCACTCCGCCAGAAATTTGAAAACGACATGCTCTGCTGTTTGACATTCTCACCGGAAGTTCCAATACGAACATTTCAGAGTGTCAGGTGTCAATCTGTGGAAAGTGCAGAGGATTCGGAAATAGTTGGATGAGTATAAAGGTGATTACAAAGGTACGGCAACACGGAAAAAACACTGATCATTCTAAGAAAAGATCTACCGAATTTATAAGTGAGATCTAGGCCATGATTGACAATGATCCCCCAAGTCAATCAGGTCCATAGCCAGGAACACAAGAGTGTCTTAGTTTCTTATTAGGCAGGTAGTGCATCAAGACATTCGGTATTTCTCACACAAGATGAGAAAGGGCCAACTATTATCCCAAACCATGAAGGACAAGAGGAAAGATCACGCTACGAAGCTTTTGAGCAAACTCAAGCATCCCTTCCATCCGAACATGCTTTGGTTTTCTAAGACGAGAAAACTTTCTGCCAGGTGAACACAGAAAAATCGTTAGCTTGCTGTGTCCCAAAAGATGTACCGATAGTGGTGAAAATCAAATATCCAGTGAGTATCATGGTGTTTGGAGTGATCAATGGTGATGACGACATGCTTCCAATCATCTTCCCACAGGGCCTCAGACTCAACAAGGAGGCTTACATCGAGTGCTTTGAGAAGGTAGTACTGCTCTGGGTCAAGACTGTGTCTGCTGAAAGATCTTATGTCCAGCAACAGGACTCTGCACCATGCCACACAAGCGGGAGAATCCAGTCAATTTCTGCGACCACCTCACCCCTTACATCTGGCCACCTAACACCTCAAACTGCAACCCCCTTGCTTATTATATGTGGAGTTCAGTTGAGTGAGAGATCAACAAAACTCCTTGTAATTACAAAGATGAACCGAAGGAAAGGATTATCGCAGCATTCACCAACTTAAACGACGAAGACCGTCCAGAAGAGTTGCAGGAGATTCCAAAGTCGTCTGGCGACCGAGGTTGAAGCTAATGGCGATTTTATTGAATAAATTTACTCTTTAGTATTTTATGATAGTTTTATCTAATTTTGTTAAATATATCTGATAAAATGAAATGTCAGTTTTATTTCCATTTTTGAGTAATTTACATGGCAATTTATCGATTGCACTATATATATATATATATATATATATATATATATATATATATATATATATATATATATTCACTAGCCACTTTATTAGGTACAAATGTGCAAATGCTTTTGTTTGCAAATTTATAATCAGCCAATGGCATATCAGCAATTTAATGGTATAATTGCTTAAACATGGTCAAGGCGATCCGCTAAATTTCATTTCGTGCATTCGTATGAGGAAGAAAAGTATTTATGTGACATTGGATGTGGAATGTTAGTTGGTGCGAGATGAGCTCTCTGACTATTTCAGAATATGCTTATCTGCATGATTTTCCCCAAAAATAATATCTAGGATTTACAAAGAATGACCAAATAGAAAAGAGCAATGGACGGAAATACCTTTTTGATGAAAGTGGTTGGAAGAGAATGGCCAAGTTGGTTCAAGATTATAGAAAGACAACAGTAGCTCAAAGAACCACTCTTTATATCGCATAATACGTCGGACCCTGAAGCAGATGGGCTACAGCAGCAGAAGACCACACTGTGTACCACTAATGTCAGATAAGGACAAGAAACTGAGGCTACAATTCGATAAGGATCTCAATAATACGATCTGAATAATAGTAGTTTGAAAAACGTCGCTGGTCTAATGCGTCTCGTTTTCTGCTGTAACATTCAAACGGTAGGGCCAGGTGGAAATAACATGAAAATATGGGTACATCCTGCTTTGTATTATCGTTTTAGATTGATAGTGTCGGTGTAATTGTATGCGACATGTTTTCCTGGCATACAGTGGTAACCTTAGTACCAATAAAATATCGCTTAAATACCGCTGCCTACCTAGAGATTGTAACTGATAACCGTGCCTGACTACGCTCATCCTCTGGTGACCACTTTCAGCAAGAAAACGCATCGTCTCATAAATAATCGATTCATGAAACACAGAAGTGAGATTTGTATGACCTACAGCGTCATCGGATCTCAAGCCCTTAGAGCACCCTTTGGGATGTGGTAGAAACGAGGATTCGAATTCTTGAAACCAGAAGAATTGCATGATGGCATAATAACAGCATCAGTACAAATTTTGAAAGAGTGCTTCCAAATTTTGAAAGACTGCTCGAAATTGGAAATTGTTAACTAGCGTCTGTTTTACATTATTGAATTCTTTAAGGAAAAAGGGACGAGAGGATGAATTCTCGTGTACTCTCTGTAGGAATTTTTTTTATAACTGCTATTTTATATCTAAGTGGGTATTCTCTCTTAAAATTGAGGTGGCAAGAGTTTCTGCTAGTGGGGTTTTTATATGATGAAGTGGTGAATATGTTATCACTGAGTTCTACGAGCAATAGAAAAGTAATAATAGTAATATATATACTTATATCTGATATTTAATTTAATAATAATGTTTAAATAATTTAAGTAATTCTATTACATTTATTTGTTTTAAAATGAAATATAGTCTATTAGTAATTAAATGTAAAAATAATATTGTAAAATTGTAGTTCAATACAATGTATTCTAATCCAAACAGCCTTTTTAGAAAGAATCTTTATGTATACAAGTATAAATTTAACGGATAAAAATGCCAAAAAACAGACGACATGCGTTGAACGGATGTCAGAATTCGTTGAAAAATGCACCCCTATCCTAACTAGACATAAACTCGTTTCGAAAGTAACTCAAATTTGATACAATAGTTGTTAATAGAAATTAACACGCTATGGCCCCTGTCTAAATGATTGGATTTCTCTGTATCCTTGGAAACAAATATTATGAATGTATGTGCTTTTAAAACTCAGTAAGTTTCAAAATAAGTTATTCCAAAATTCGCTTGAAAATGAAACAGAACTATTGCTTTTAATTTAATTAAATAATTGAATTTGAAGTTGTTAGTTTTTGTTTTTGAAACATGGTAATTCCTGTGTAGCGAAGGAATCATATTTTTAAATCAGTTAATTTATAATATATGTGTGTGTGTGTGTGTGTGTGTGTGTGTGTGTGTGTGTGTGTGTGTGGTGAGTGCTTATGTGCGCATATATATATATATATATATATATATATATATATATATATATATATATATATAGTAATGATACAATAAGGTATTCCGGATGGAATTTCCAGGAGGATATAGATCCAGGGAGAGCTCTATATCAAAAGACAGAGCAAAATAATTATTAGGATTATAAGTGTTTGATATTCTTTAATCAATAATAATATAGACGATTGCGTCTAGCATGAAACAGCCTGTCGCCTCTGAGTGTTGACATCAATGTCCACTTTTATATTTACACACGCTCTATCTCTGATATTGAGCACTTTATCCCATAAATATAGCACACCTTAAAACTATATTTCTTCACATATATATGTGTGTGGGTGTGGGTGTATGCGTGTGTCTACCCTATATATATGTCTACTCTCCTTTATACACACACACATATATATATATATATATATATATATATATATATATATATATATATATATATATATATATATATATATATATCGAAAGGAGGGTAGACATATAATTTCGCTGGCTAGCATGTAATGCTCAACTAAATTTTAATCTGGGATTTTCACTCTATAATTTCGCTCAATGTGATTCATATCATCAGTAAGTGGATTGACCAGCAATGAGAGTATGTTAAAAAATGAATATGCAAATGCAAGTGTGTGTGTGTGTCTCTGTGTGTGTGTGTGTGTGTGTGTGTGTGTGTGTGTGTGTGTGTGTTTGTGTGTATGTTTGTGTGTGTGTGTGTGTTTGTGTGTGTGTTTTCGCAAAATTTGAAGATAGGCGCTCAAAGAACGGTATATCGTTTAGTAATTCCCGTCTCACCCCAAAATGACAGTAAGCACAAATTAATCTATCAAAAGTACCGGTCATTTACACAAAATTGTAGGTAAAATGTGGTGATAAATACATATTATCTGCACAACATATACGCTTTTAACTCACGCAGTTTCAAAAGCACAGACGTAAAATATTCATACATTTTCACCACAAACCAAAATTGATTCTTACTGACTGATTGATTATTTGCTAAAGCACACACCTGTATATATTTAAAAGACATCACTTCTTAAAGAGTCAAAAACACATTAAGCTTCTTGTTCCTAAACTTTTCCTGCGAAGGAGAAAAAATCTCTAGGTCTCCATTGATCGAAGCTAATATTGTAATTAAATAAAACGCTCGTTCTGAGTCCCATTCCCCTCAACCTCATCGCTTTCTTTTAATGTCGATTTTCAGCTACTTTGTTCCACGTGTCACGCCTTCCTACCCACCCTAGCCAAACAAAAAACCGCTTAATGTCGCCCATTCATACCAACCACAAAAAATGTCCGTCAAGTAGTTACATCTTTTTCTCCGGAACAACCAAAGTCTAATTCAATTTTCGACCAGACAAGAATAGCTCCTTCTCTCTTTTACTTTTTTAATTTCATTTTCTATTTCTCTCTTTTATTCGCTCTCTTTCTCATTCTTTCACACACACACTCTCTCTCTCTCTCTCTCTCTCTCTCTCTCATACACTCTTTTTCTGTCATGCCATTTTCCTTTTTGACACTCATTTTACCTCTTCTTCCCTTTATTAATTATTCTCTTTTAACCTTTTTTTTACGTCTCTTCTTTTCACTTCTCTTATTTTATTTTCTTCTCAGTCTTCGTATCTCTATTTATTCTGTCAGTTTCTTGAAAGTTCACCTTTTCATACCTGATTTTTTATTTACGTTTAAAAAGAACGTAAGTAAAAATTACGTTTATTATTATTATTACTATTTCTAGTAGTAGTAGTAGTAGTAGTATTTATATTAGGATGTTTTTTCTTTTCTTTTATCCGGGAAAATCACTCTTTCGATTCTTCTCTTTTTCTCTCCTTACTCTGTTCTTTTTTACTATGATTTCTCTCCTCGCTTTCTCTCATCTCCGTATGTCTTCGTTTTGATTTTGCCATACTTACAATTATAAAATCACAGATAGATAGATAGATAGATAGATTAGACACGGATAGTTAATATGTATGTCAAAGCAAAAATGTGCAGTTTCCTTTATGCGGACTTGGGTAAGCTATTTGTGTAAATTATATACAAGGAAAGCACAAGCAATTTGCCGAGATACGTATAATTACGTGTATTCAAAGCAAATAAAGGCTAAAACGGTGAATACATTGAATCAATAATGAAATTAATGATGGAAAAATCGTCAAACTTAGAGGGAATAAATACAAAATTGCACAATAAAGAAGAAGAAGAAGAAGACGAAGAAGAAGAAGAAGAAGACAAGAACAAGATGTAATGAAAGAGAAAAAGGGAGAGAATTAAAAGGGAAAAACGAGAGAAGGAAGAAAAAGTATAAAAGAAAGAAAGAAAGAAAGAAATATGACCAGGAAGGAGAGCGAATAGAAAAAGAAGTATGAAAGAAAAGGGAGAACATGAAAACGATTTGGAAAATGGAATAATAATAAAAAGAAGGAAACAGAGTTTAATTAATTTGTGTGCGCAATGAATAACTGGGAATTAGCTTCTCCCCATCAATTTCATCCATTTCAACTCCTCCTCTGTTCTCTCCCCAAACACACTCAAACTACTCAGGCACAAAAAGAAAACGCCAAACATGGAGGAAAAGATTGACAACAAACATATTTAAAACGATTTGAATGGCAAACGGCGGTCAATATTTGGCAGTGAGTTGGTTAGGGGCTGTCCAACGTTAAGAAGGCCTACGCTCTTCAATAAACATACCTCGATTGTACATGGGCACGGTATTCCATTGTTGGTTTAAGGAATTGACGTGAACTGAAGAAGTCGAATAATTGGCGCCCAAAAGAACCTATTTCCCCGTCTTTTTTCTGTTTTTCTATTTCTTTTCTTTTACGTTTTTTGTTCTTGGTAGAAACGTGCGTGATCGTTATGGAAGCAAGTGTTTCGAAGAGGAAGCGATGTAGTTTGGCGGAAGGGTGAGCCGCGGGTAGATATAAAAAGATTAATAAATAGAATTAAATCGCTTGGAATTAGTTTCCTTGAAAAGTGAGACAAGACGGAATGTTTGGTATGGGGGGTGAAGGTAGATTCGGAAGAACCTTGTTTGTCGATAGCGTGTTAAAAGCAATAGAGAACGGTGAATGATGATCATGTGTGGGATGTGATGTGCTCTACGTCAGAGTCGGGGCTATAGTTTCTAAAAAGAAACGAATGATGTTCTTTTTTCTTATTTTGTGAAAGTATTAATGGAAAAAGTTAAACGTAGCTTGGATAGGTTGCTAATTGGTGGCTTTTAACGCGTCACGATGATAAAAACATCGAGAAGGAAGGAAATGAAAAAGTGGGGGGGTAAGAGGGTGGAGGATAAAAAAAGAGAAACGGTCAAGCAGAGCATTTGAGGGATTGAAAGCAATAATCGACGTGAAATACTGAAAAGAAATAATAATTGTGAATCTTTTTTTAGGGTGCTAGGCCCGTACTAGACACCTTGAATAGACCCCATAAAAACAAATAATTAAAAAATGTAAATAAATAAATAAGTGGGAAAGAAAAACGAAAAGAAAAAGAATGGAACGTAATTAGAATATAAGTTGCAAAAGACGGCTAGTCAATGTTGGGATTGTCGCGTTCGCCAGTTATTTAATTTCGAACTGGTTTAGGCCCTAGTATGCTCTGAAATGGGTAGGAAAGAAAAAGAAAAAGATTAATGAAAGAAAGGACGAAATTAGAAGAGAGAGAGAGAGTATTTAGTTTGTGAATTTGTCAGACTACACATAATTCTTTCCTTTTTACCCATTGCTCAAAATTCACTACTCATTTTCTGAGTGTTTATATGATAAGATGAAGCCAGCATCGTACAGAGATGATTAACATGTGGCCAAGACTTTCAACTAATTAATCAATAAGTGTCAATTAACAGACATTTATCACTTGATTCATCAGTATTTTTGTCAGTCGGTACGAAGGAAGAAAGATCATTTCATTCAGATCGAATGTATACGTAACCGTTTGTGCGTTAAGCCGATCCAGAGGGACCGAAAAAGTCAGGCCGGCCCAAAATATGCGTTTGTATCCCAATAATTGACCTTAGATTAGTACATATTGTCGAACCAAACAGCAAAGCGTAACTGCTTTCATGAATCGATGATGTGCATGAACATTAGAGATTTATTTTCTGTCGTTTCATCAACAGATGATCATGTTTTCATGCTAGAACAAGCAGACATGGGCTTATGAATAAATAGGAGGCTTTGAAAGTCATTTTTGACTCTAATAATGAGTTTGAAGAGCTTGCAAAAGTATTTCTAGTGATGACTTCGGCAGCGACAGCATTGCCAGTAAGTCAAGAACATGTATTTACAATACATTTTATTGCATTCGTTTTTTATAGGAGCCACCAAAAACAGATATTCGTCAACAAAAATGTTTCCATCATTTTTGTTCACGAATATCTGTAGATAGATATGTCTACAAGTGGGATAAATTGTTTAAAGAAGGACGGAGCAGTGTTGAGGATGAAGACAGGCCTGGGAGGCCTACAGAAGTGAGGTCTCCTGAGGTGATCGAATCAGTCAATGACCTCATTCAGTCTGACAGAAGGGTGACAGTGGATGACATTGCAAGGACTTTGAGCTTATCTGTTGGGACAGCACACAAAATTGTCCATGATGACCTTGGCTACTCGAAGGTCAGCTACCGGTGGGTGCCAAAGATGCTTACTGCAGAGCACAAACTGAGGAGGGTCGAGTTGTCACAGCAGTGTCTCTCCCGCTATGAGAAGGATGGTGATGAGTTTCTGAAGAAGGTGTTCACATGTGACGAGACATGGGTTTGGCATTATGAGCCTGAGTCCAAACGACAGTCCATGGAGTGGAAGCACGTAGGCTCTCCAGTGAAGAAGTTCAAGTCCTAGCGGTCCACGAGGAAGGTGATGCTCACCGTTTTTTGGGATATGCAAGGCCCAATCACCATTTCATTCCTTGAGAAAGGAAGCGCTGTGGACAGTGCCAACTACTGTGAACTGCTGAGGCAGGTCAAGAAAGACATAAAGAACAAACGCAGGGGTCATCAGTCAGAAGGAGTCATCTTGCTTCATGACAACGCAAGGCCTCACACAACAGCCCAAACGGTGCAGACCATCAACGAGCTGGGCTGGGAACTGCTCCCTCATCCCCCTTACAGCCAGACCTTGCCCCTTCAGACTTTCACCTGTTTGGTCCCTTGAAAGCGTTCACGAGAGGCACGAAGTTTGAAAGTGACGATGAAGTCAAAAGTGTTGTGAGCGACTGGCTGAGACATCAGTCCAAAGATTTTTACGCTGAGGGAATACGGAAGCTTGTGCACAGATGGGAAAAGTGTGTGACAGTGCTGGGAGACTACGTTGAAAAATAAAAAAAGTAAGCTTCTATCTGTATTAGAAGTCCTTATACCGAAAAATTCACCTTATTTATTGAATGACCCTCCTATATATATATATATATATATATATTTTAAAATATGATTCCTTCGCTACATAAGAGTTGCCCTCAATATAATTATTTGGCTGAAACATGTGGCACCATACACAGTTGACATTCTCTTATGAATTTCAACTGGTTTGCACCCTTCAGCAACCAAAAACTTGATAACTGAGCGCTGTTCAATCCTGGAGCATGCTTCTTGGTCGGCCATCTTTGTTAATCGCCAAAACTCTCAAAGTTTTTTTTTAATCTACAAAAGAAATTAAATCCATGTGAAAAAGAAGTAAAACAAAAAAAATAAAAAAATAGAGTAAGCTTCTATCTGTATTAGAAGTCCTTATTCCGAAAAATTCACCTTATTTATTGAATGACCCTCGTGTGTATATATATATATATATATATATATATATATATATATATATATATATATATATATATATATCAGCTTTCAGTTTTATTTGAATTTTCATTAAATTTTCTTTCGCTATAGTGTATACATGTATACTTTCTCTACTTAGGTTCCTTCATTTTTTTCACTTCTTTATTCTCGATTCCAATCTATTTTAAAGGGCCTAGGCGATTCAGAAACGTCTGCATGGTTTATTTCAATATACTATTACATTACTTTCTGTTATTCCCTTCTTATTTTCCTTTTCCCTTTACTAAGTTACCTTTTCATTTACTAACTTCTTTTCTCTGAGCGTTCTACGGGTCTTTTTCATTCATAGACGCACTGTAAAAATAAATCTACAACCAAAGCTCTCTTTTATTCAATTTATTCCTTATAATGTTTTGCTTACATAAAATTCAGAAAATAAAATTAGAACAAAATTAATAATGTAGAAATAAAGACTTCTAAACAAATCCATTGAAATACCAAAGGAATTTTTAACTAAAAAACAAAAATGAGGTAAATATAAAAACACTGAGTTCGCATTATTTATTCGTTTTCCCTTCCGTCTTTATAAACTTTGAATTTGATTCATGTTTATATTAAAGTCAATTTGACTTTATAAAATCTTTATCTTTTCCCTTTCAGTCCACAAGTCGAAAATGTTTTATTTACTTGTCGACCATTTTGTTGCCTTTGTTGATGCTTGAGTCTCTCCTTGCCACAAAGCTATTTGAATTGGCGCCATTGACACACGGAAACACAAGGGAGCATTTAAGTTAACGCCATTAAAATGTTAAAGATCGGTATTTCCTTGATTGTAAACATTTTTTTTTTATTTCTTTTAGTCAGTCATTCTTTCCGCCTATAATTTGCTTCTTTCTTTTTATTCATTCTATTTTTTTTACCCAATCATTCACTCTTCGTTGCTTTTCATTTTTTATTCTTTTTCTCATCTTTTCCATTTTCCTCTTTTATTAGTTGTCTTTAGCATTCTTCTTCTTTCCCATCTTTCTTTCATTTTTTTATTTATTCGCTTTATTCATATTTTCCTTTTCCTAATTTTATTTTTGCTCGTTTTTCTTAAATGCTGAATTTATTAGGAACATAAGCAAGAATTTCTTTTTCACCAACTGCTTCGATTTATTCATAGTTTATTTACAAGGCTTGCAACTATCTATATAGTTTATTCTCCAGTTTTTGTTCTTAACACTTTCAATATCATGAAATGTAAGAGCTTGCAGATGGTGAATATTCCCGCTAGTTCATCTGGATGTCGGCGTTCTGTTTCTTCCAGGGAATTATAATTAGTTGTTGTTTTTTTTACTTTCAATAATAACTTGGTATTTCTGTGCTCACTGAAGAACGGTTTCATTACATGAGTTGATTTTACTGATGAGATTGCTAAGGCTCGTAAGCAAGCGAGGTTATTTACTCAGCTCAAATTAGTCTGACACACGGATACATTAGTGGGAAGTGTATTTGGATCGTATTCTCAACATCAGCGGATTAATCTGCAAGAACGATTGGCTAAACTTAGCGTTACCGTAAACGTGCCTATTGAGACGATTTAATCTGGCAGATAACCAGTGGCTTAGATTTGGCACAAGACCACTAATATAGAGCACTAAATGGGGATGGAACCCATTACATTGAAGATCCGTTACGTTAAAATAGACTCACTAAAATAGTCCTTATATTTATAGATAAGATATGAACGGTGATTATTGAATGAGTGAAATAGTTGCGGATTCAAAAAGGCTCGACTAGTCGGGGTTCAATCTATATAAAAAAAAACGATAAAATCGTAATTTTCATGGTAGACAAATTTTCTCTATTGATGTGATTGGCCCTAAGTAATCTTTAACTCCAAATTTTACCCTAATTGTTGTTAACTAAGATTAGTAAATATTTATAAAGTATGAATTAAACTGCATTAAAAAAGAGAGAAGGAAATAAAAAAGAACAGAAAGAAAAAGAAAGGAAAATATATTTGAAAGAAAAAATAGTGAAACAAATGAACGAAAAAATAATTAATGCTGAAAGGAAGGGGAAAGTATATGAACAATAACTAAAAAAAATAAGAAAAAATTCTAACGGCACTAGTTATCAATGTAGAGCATTAAAATGAACTTTAAGGCAGGCACAGGCCTTAGAAGCTTAGAGTAACTGTCATTTTCACCCTTATTAAACTATACCTAATTTAATAATGAAGGAATATGTATCATGGATGTAAGAACAGAAAGAAAGAAAACCGGAAGCAAACAATAAAGTAAACAAGGGAGGTAACAATGAAGGAAATAAGTCAGTGAGGAAAAGATGGTGGAAGAAAATGAGGAAGAAAGAGAGGAAGTAAGGAAAGTGGTAACGAAGAAAAATGAAAAGGGATATGAAAAAGGAAGGGGTGTAAATTAAAAGCAAAAAGGTCAGAAAAAATACAAAAGAAAAACGGAATAAACGAATATAAGCATTTAACCGAATCCATCTACAAATCTTTTGATCAGTAAATTTAATTAAAATGAAAAGCTGCGAACTGCGTGCCGAATAATGAAATGACACACTTCAAAGGTGGGTATTTCTTACACACGGGCCACTTGAATCGTCCCAGCTTCCTCTCTTGGCCGTGAGTCACGTCATTTGATGGTATATTATGTATCCAAATAACAAACGTCTTCAGATTATTGCGCACGTTTGCATTCGATGTGTTCATAGGAGTAAAATGAGAAATCGCGAGAAATGTATAACACATGATTTGCGAAGCGGAAGCATGTGATTGGCTTGTACATATAAGGAAAGGAGGGAAGGTATATATGGCGAATTTAACAGCAAAATAGAGAAATGGAGGATAAGAAAGAGGAAAAGAAAAATAAAGAGAAAAATGACAGATAAAGAAAGAGGAAACAAAGAGTAGATAAAAGAAGAAAGTCTTTAAGAAAAGAGAGAAACGACGTGGAAGAATAGGAATAAAATTATGAAAGGGGAAGAAAAAGAAAACTATTATGATAATGATTTTTTAAAAAAAAGGAGCTGAAATTCATATAGGCTACAAACAAAATTAACAAATATAAAATATATATTATATAATAGCAGAGAATAATTATATATATATATATATATATATTAATTGATCTGAAATATGTTTTTTTTCGCTACACAGTGATAACCATGTTTCAAAAATGGATGCTAAAGCCTTTGAATTTAATTTTGTTATTAAATTAAAGACATTAGTTCCATTTCCTTGACGGGGATATGGAACTAATGTCTTTAATTTAACCATATTTTAATATTTAACCATATTTTAAATCAATTAATTTATAATATTAATGCTCTGTAAATTTACATTGAGCACTATTGTGTAAAAATAAAAAATATCTATAAGAACACCGGATTTTATATCTTACTGTTCTTTCTTTATATATATATATATATAATATATATATATATATATATATATATATATATATATATATATATATATATATATATATATATATATATATATATATAGCTTTTCACCCAAGGCAAGGCTGGAAGCCAATAGCACGCAAGAGGTTGCAGAGGATTTGGAGCAAGATCAGATAGGAGTGATAGAGGAAAGGATGTGGAGAAGGATAGTGGATAGATCAATGCAACTGGAGATGTCGATTGACGTTACATTTGAATAGTTGGAGATTATAGTTGTCAGGAAAAAACAGGAATAGGGAAGGGAGTTCCACAGGTGTGAGGTGCGAGATATGAAGCTATTGGAGTAGAAGAGACGTCTACATTTAACAATTTCAACAGTGAAATGGTGGGAACGGGATGCCAGCCCTGTACGACGCTTGAATTCATGGAGCCTGGGAACCAGCGATAGCAGCTCATCGGAGCAATTACCATGGAAGTATTTGTAAAAGAGACAGAGAGGCGACGGCGCGTTTGTGAGAGAGAGACTGCAGACGAGGGCCAATTACATTGCATACCCGTCTCTGGATCTTATCAAGAACCTCGAGGCAAACAGAAGGGGCTCCAAAAATTTCCTGGCCCGGCACAGGGAGCCAACTTTCCTTGCGGTGGATGAAGCAATTGACTCAATGTATTTGTTCCATCTCAGGTCAACAGACAGCGTGAGACCGAGCAGCCACAGAGAGGAGCTCTCGAGAAGTTGAGCTTCAGACATTCTAATGGGATGCAGGGAAGGATCCTTGTGGTGATTAATAGAGAGCAGTTTTGTTTTGGAGGCCTTGTGGGGGTCTAGATTAGAGATAATTCCCAATACCAATGATGGGGATATGTGTAACCCGCTTAAAAGGGCTTCCGTTCTAAGAGGGAAATCGGGTATGGGTACACCGGAAGAGTCAAGCGTTGAGTTGAACGAAAATTTTCGAACAAAGCATTCAGCCTTGTCGGCAGAGGAGATCAGGACCTTAAACTGGTTGAACAGAGGAGGTATAGAGGGTTTGAAATTGTTCAGAACGCTCTTGCAGAGACGCCAATAATCCCTGCAGCCGAATTTGCGAGATGTGATGCGTTCCTTCATCCGAGCAGCAAATAGAGACTTAGCTTCGTTGAGGACACGCTTACACTCGTTACGGGCGGAGGCAAAAGGGCGTCTATTGCAGTCGTACATATCGCTACGAAATAGGTGGAAAAAGTGGTTCCTATGGGCAAAGGCGGCTGAGCAAGTAGCGGAGAACCACGAGGAGGAGCGCGATTTGACCTTGAATTTCCTTGAGGGGATGAAAGCGTCAATTTCCAACTTTAACCCAGGATGAGACCTCGGAAGCACATTCTTGAACTGGGAGCTTAAATACAACATCCCAAGGGACATCGTGGAGGAAATCACGGAACGAGTCCCAGTCAGCTCGTTGGTAGCAGAACGAGGTTCGGGTGGTAGCAGGCTCTTTGCAGGGGGGTGGGGTTGAAGGAGATGTTAATAGACACCACCACATGATCAGAGTTACCAAGAGGGCAGAGCTGCGTGGCACTACATGACTTGGGGATGGAGGTAAAACACAGATCAAGAAGAGAGGCCTTACCGCCCTGGTTGTAGGCAAAACGCGTGGGGAAGTCAACTATCTGCGTGAGGGATTGAGAAACTGAAAAGTTAATTGTGTGTATGCCTGCGAGGTCAGTAGTAGATAAAGGAAGAAGAGGTAGCTTACAGCATTGAGAAGACACATGTACGAATGGTGCGGCGATTCGAGAGAGAACTCTCTAGCCAGAGGGAGATGGTCCTTGACGTAGACACCAAGGCCATGCATGTGTGTTAGAGAGTCTTTTCTGAGGAGAGGGAGGTAGCCAGGGATGGAGAGTTCAGAGGAGGGGATAGATGAGTCAAGATTGGTCTCACACAGAGCCAGTATGTCCGGGCAATTTGCAGCGAGGAAAGATTCCACACTGTAGAAATTGGTTCTAATGCCACGGATGTTGGAGAACGAGATGTTGAGGGGTTTAGGTGATTTTTGAAGGGCTGGTTTAGGTTTACTTTTTCGATCTTTGTAAGTCATCATGTGGAATTATGTTTGGAAGATGAGAAGGCCTGAGGTAAAAGAAGCCGACGGTTATCGACCGTGATGTGGGCAGAGGGAATTGTGCACAACCTGCATCATAATGTGGCCTCAGGGTTGCCCACCGGAGGTGACTGCAGGGACACCTTTCCATGCGCGACATGGCACTACAGACACCCCGATATTATACAACTGTTGATCAGAGCAGCCGCTCAAGACGGTACGCAAGAGTTAGGGCTCCTAACTACCAGTCGGAAACAGTAACCAGGGAACTGTCAACCATGTACCCTCAGAATGAAGAGGTTATGCCACGGACTGCGCACATCACGGGAGAAACACAGCAGAACTAGTACAGAGGCCAGACAGAGAGAGAGAGTTCCGGGAACCCCGTCATAAACAAGAAACAAGGTGTGAGCCTCTAGTCATGTCCAAGAGAAGGAGGAGGAGTGTTGACCGGCCGGTAGAAGAGCCAACCTACTCCTATTACATATAGCACATACAATAATGACAAAAACAACAAAAACAATTAGAGAGGGAGGTAGTTCGCAAAGTCTCAGGGCTGACACTAGATGTATGTACTGGGGGATAGGAATGGCACATGTTGAAATCGTTACACAAAAGCTTTCATGCTTCAATACTTTGATTGTACTTCTTCAGGAGATGGTAAGTAACTGGTGATTAATGATTTTTAAGAAAATGGTTTTAAAAAAGTGTTATCGCTTTTCCTAAAGTTAAAGTAGGGGTAGGAACATAAGGTCAGAATTTAAAATAGACTCATGGGTGTGTCTTGATTAACCAATGTAATGTCTGATCAACGATAAATAGAAAAGTAAGCTCAGAGGGTGGAGGTGGGTGAGTTATTTTTTCATATCATGATAAACCGGAAAATCATTTACGATTGCGGAAAATTTTCCGCAATCGTTAATCAAGGCATGTATAATTATATATATGTATATGTATATGTATATATATGTATATGTATACATATATATATATATATATATATATATATATATATATATATATATATATATATATATATATATATATATAAATAAAAAAACAAACAAAAAACAAGCAAAACAATTTGACATAAATAAATAAACAAATAAGCCACTTCCGGTAAAAGTAACCGCCAAAATAGACTACCCATAATGCACCACTGACCCTTATATAAATAGCCGAGAAAAATAACAGCACTAGTCGCCTGACGATTGCACTAGCATGAAACAGACTGTCGCCTCTAAGTGCTGACTTCCATGTCCACTTTTATATTTACACACGCTCTATCTCTGATATTGAGCACTTTACCCCATAAATATAGCACACTTTAAGACTATATTTCTGCATATTCAGCTCCTGATTATCAGTAGAGCACTTTCGCTACATTTATAACACAACATGGACATAGAAAAATTTAGCCTCGACTACTCACTAAAAAACATACCCACCCCTTCCCCTTACATATATAAACTAAAATTATTTGAAAAAACAGAAAGTTTCATAAAAAGAATGAGATGGAAAGCACATTTTTTAAACCAAGATCTTCACAATAATAATAATACACTCAAGGAAAAATACGGGTTCAAAACAAGAAAATGTCCCCCGCAACAAAAAGAATTAGATGACTTCGAGAAGGACTTAACTGACCTAGTTAGAAACATAAAATTCCATAAAAAACAAGATGCATTCCAAAAAAAGCTAAAAGAAGATATAGCTAAAATAAACAGTTCAGCAAATGTATTTATCGCAGCCGACAAAACAAGAAATTTATACAAACTAACCCCTCCTACGCACAATAAATTACTAAAGAACAACATAACCAAAACATACAAAAAGGCACCCAAAACAATAGAACACGATATAAATAAAGAAGCTAAAGCAATCGCTCAAAAATTAGACCTAGATGACCGAATAAGTTGCATGAGCAAGACGCAAGCCTTTATCACACTAAAAGACCACAAGGAAAATTTCAAAACCAACCCTGCATGCAGACTCATAAACCCAGCCAAAAGCGAACTAGGTAAAATAAGTAAAACAATACTAGAAAGAATTAATTCTGAACTTAGGAAGAAGTTAGGAGTAAACCAGTGGAAAAACACAAAAACAACCATTGACTGGTTCAACAGCATAAATAACAAACAAAATTGCCACTTCCTACAATTAGACATAAAAGAATTTTACCCATCCATAACAGAACGTACACTAGATAAGGCCATCAACTTAGCTCAGGAACAAATAATAATAAAACCAAACGAAATCGACATCATTAAGCACTCACGTAAATCATTATTATTTCACCATGAAGAAGCATGGATAAAGAAAGATGGGATATTTGACACTACAATGGGAAGCTTTGACGGTGCAGAGACATGCGAAATCGTAGGCATTTACTTACTACACGAACTAAGCAAAATAATAGATAGAAATGACACAGGGCTCTACAGAGATGACGGTCTCATAATCTTAAGAAACTGCAACAAACAAAAGACTGATAAAACTAGAAAAGCAATAATTAAAATTTTCAAAAATAACGGATTCGAGATAGATATAAAAACTAATCTAAACGAAGTAGATTTTCTAGATGTCACCTTCAACCTAAGAAAAGGCACACACAAACCATACAGAAAACCGAATGATAAACCACAGTACATACATATATACTCCAACCACCCGCCTTCTATAATCAAACAGATACCTAAATCGATTAACCGCAGGCTTTCCGACAATTCTTCCGATGAATCTATATTTAACAAGGCCAAGAAAGACTACGAAACAGCCCTAAAAGATAGCGGATTCCCAGCAACACTCACATACTCACCACAGAACACAAAAAAGACCAACAGAAAAAGAAATATCATATGGTTCAACCCACCGTACAGCAAAAACGTAAAAACAAACATAGGAAAAATATTCTTCAAGCTTTTACACAAACACTTCCCGGAATCAAGCACCCTACACAAAATATTCAACAAAAACACAGTAAAAATCAGCTACAGTTGCACCGAGAACATGGCACAAATAATAAAAAAGCACAACAGAAAAATTATTAACAAACCACACGAACAAATTAAACCCACGTGCAACTGCAGAATAAAAAACGAATGTCCCTTAAACGGTAATTGTTTACAAAACAACGTAATCTACCAAGCCACGACAAAATCAGCAGATAATGAAGAAAAAGTATATATAGGAGTAACCGAAGGACCATGGAAACAAAGAAATTATGTACACAAAATGTCTTTCACAAATAGTAAATATGCGAACAGCACAATGCTTTCTAAGTATATCTGGGAAATAAAAAACAAAACACACACCACACCAAAAATATCTTGGAAAATAAGGAAAAAATCATCAGCCTACAACAACCTATCAAAAACCTGCAAACTTTGCTTGGAGGAAAAAATAGCTATCATTACCTTCCCAGATCAAAATAAATTATTAAATAAAAGATCCGAGCTAATCTCAAAATGTAGACATGAAAAAATTTTTTACTACGTAACTTAAAATAGAAAAATAAATAAATATATAAACAAACAACAATAAAATAAGCAAAATAAATTACTCCAAACAAATCATAAAACCACACCTGTTAGAATATACGAAATAAAATCAAAACAAAAGAACGGACGAAAGTTATAACTGTTATACAAATAAAAATAATAAAAAAAAAAAAAACATTAATAAAAGATAATATACTACGTTACTTAAAAACCGAAAGCCAAAAAGATATAGTGTAACAAATAAATAACAACAAGTATAATAAATCGATCTAAATACATCCAAATATATAAATAAACTAACAACCGATTACGATAAACTAGCCGTTTAAAAAACAAAACAAAACAAAAACAAATAAAGATAACCAACCTAAATAGATAAATTAAAAACTGTTCCCACCTAAATAATAGTAAAAAAAAAACCCACAAATTCAACAAACAGATTTAATCAATGACAAATAAACAAATATATAAGATAAAAAATAAAAATGAAAATAAATAAAAACAAGCAAAACAATTTGACCCAAATAAATAAGCGAACAAGCGATTTCCGGTAATGACGGCCATTATAGACTACCAACAATAAGCTATATAAAAAAAATTTTACTACGTTAACCAAAAACACCGATCAAAATAAAAGAATAAATAAATAAATATATAAGATAAAAAATAAAAATAAAAATAAAAAAACAAACAAAAAACAAGCAAAACAATTTGACATAAATAAATAAACAAATAAGCCACTTCCGGTAAAAGTAACCGCCAAAATAGACTACCCATAATGCACCACTGACCCTTATATAAATAGCCGAGAAAAATAACAGCACTAGTCGCCTGACGATTGCACTAGCATGAAACAGACTGTCGCCTCTAAGTGCTGACTTCCATGTCCACTTTTATATTTATATATATATATATATATATATATATATATATATATATATATATATATATATATATGTATGTATCTGTATATATATGTATACATATGTATATGTATATATATGTATATGTATATATATGTATATGTACATATATGTATGGATTGTCAAGGCTCAAGAATGAATACAAGAATGGAATAATTACTAATAGAATAAGACTATTGTATATGTAATGTAAATGAATTGCTAATGATTTTAACAGAGGAATGCACTGAAACCCATGAAAATTGTTGAGTTCGGGAATGAAAACATTCATTAATGAGAGAATTGAGCCATTGCATGTATAATTTAAATGCATTTTGAAGGATTATACTATAAAAATGTACCGGAAATAAGTAAGAATGAAATTCTCAGTGGTCAGGAATTAGGTCAAACTTTAATGGTAAGATAAGATATCTGCACCATATAAGATAAGATATCTGCACCATATAAATATATTGCTAATGATTTTTGTATAGAAACGTTCGGAAGATTAGATAGATAGATAGATAGATAGATAGATAGATAGATAGATAGATAGATAGGATTGAAATTCGATTTTTACTTGGTTAAAAATATGAGAATTTATTGAATGATGAAATTTGAGAAAGATTATGGCGCACACCTTTCTAAAGTCTGATAACATGAATCTGAACTTCAATCTTCTTAGCTTTACTTTAGTAGCTTTGCTGGAAAATTCTCTCAGAAAGGCATAGATCAATATGAAAGCCTTAAATAAAAGCGATTGGCTGTCAATCCTTATATAGTTAAGCGCGTTTTATGGGTATTTGACCCCAGTAAGAAAAAATAAGTAATGTTTGAGAAAAGCTATAGCAATCGAGATTCTATCGTTTCTCTTGTAAAGGAGAGAACAGATTTGCTTTTTGTTTCAGTTGATGCATTAGGGAATTTACAGACAAAACGAGAATGGGAACAAAAATATGAATGAAATCAAGTGCACAAAGAAAGAAAGAAAAAAGGAAAGTTAAAGAATGAAAACAAAAAAAAAGAAAGCATATAAATAAATAAAGAAACGGGGAAGGCTCATGAGATTTTTTACTAATAATACCATCTAAACAAGTAGTCACACCAGCCACAAGGACAACAGTTGGTGAGTCTTCTCCGTTTCTCTGTTTATTTCTCGCACCGCTGATGAAGGACACAGGCATGCCCGAAAATTCTGGACATAAAACCTTAATTTCCGTACTCCATTTTTGTCTTGTGGTTAATAATTAATATTTAATAAATATTTTTCCTACTAATTTCATTGGTACCCTTTCGTTTGCCCTTGATTTAGTAATCAACCTATTTTATATATATATATATATATATATATATATATATATATATATATATATATATATATATATATATTAGGTTGGTGCAAAAATAATGTCGTTATTTACATAAGTAACATATGTGAGAAAACGACATTATTTTTGCACCAACCTAATATATATATATGCATATGCGTACACTAGGTGAATCAATAAATCTATCACCTGTCACGTAGATATTAGCCTAATTTGAATCTGAAATTTTCACTGTATAATGTTCTATGTTAATTAGGTGCGTTGAGAAAGCAGAATGTGCTTGAAATAGATATTTATTGTGCAAAATAAATAATTTTGTCACAATTGGCCTACGGGCGAATTGAAGCACTTACGTGTGTGCGTGTGTTCATTTTACAATAGATAACATGCGATAAAAATTTATTTATATTTATGAAATATAGAAAAGGACAAAGCAACATCGGCTGAAAAGCAAATTCATTGCAGAAAAAGCAATGATCGAGGGAGACTAATAAAGAATGACAAAAGTTGTGAGGGATTGTATGACAAAAATTCTTCCTTCTTCCCTTTCGAACTGCGTCGACTTAACTTTCTGTTGTGTTCCAGCAATAAGACGTATAATCGAAATCTTTGATCTATTTCCGTAACTGATTTATTACTGACACTGATCAGAGAACAGATTTTCTTCGATCATTCTCGCAGAATCCCTTGTCCTGACTTTTTTCTCATTATTTATTTATTCCAGCCTTGTGCGCTGTCGTTCTTCAAAGACGCTCTCAGTTTTCGGGGTTTTTGGGTTTTTTTTTTTCTTAATGATTCTTCTTTCTTTTTTTTCCTTCACTCGTTCTCCATCTTCCGGCTTTGTTTTTTGTTTGTTTGTTTTTTCATTTACCTCCATTTTATTTAAATGCATGACTTTTTTCATGCTTTTACATGGAAATCTATACTTCTCCAACATTTTCTTTCCCATTAAGTTCCTCCACCTTTTCTCCTGTTTCCTTACTTATTTTTTGTTGTTGTTATCGTTGTTGTTGTTGTTGTTTTTCTTCTTCTTCTTCTTCTTCTTCTTCTTCTTCTTCTTCTTCTTCTTCTTCTTCTTCTTCTTCTTCTGCTCCATTTTCTTCAATTCATACTTTCTCACTGTCTATTAACGATCTTTTTATTTCCTTCCATTCCCTCATTTCTTTTTCTCTTTCAATGGATTCAACCCCAATATTTTCCTCTTTTATAAAATTCAGATTTCTCATTCTCTTATTTCCATTTCTTTATATTCTTTTTCGTTTTTTTCTTTAAATTTAATTCATATGGATATTCGTGGGGGGAGGCATGTGCGGGCGTGTGGCTAATTTTTGTACCTCTTATGTGACAGATATATATATATATATATATATATATATATATATATATATATATATATATATATATAAAAGTGAACATAGAAGTCAACACTTAGAGGCGACAGTCTCTTTCATGCTAGATGCAATCGTCAGGCCTGACGATTGCATCTAGCAGGAAACAGACTGTCGCCTCTAAGTGTTGACTTCTATGTTCACTTTTATATATACACACGATCTATCTCTGATATTGAGCACTTTGTCCCATAAATATAGCACACTATAAGACTATATATATATATATATATATATATATATATATATATATATATGAAAGTATGGATCAATATAATATTCATTTAATAAACTAAGCTTATTTCAGGAAAGTTACAAAAACAAGCTTCAAAAAACAAATCCATCCTTCTATATAGTACCGAATACTGGGTCATATATACCAGCTTCTATCAGCAATGTCTCTGCATAATTCTCAAATTTCACTGGAGCGACGTCATCACGAACACTAAAATTCTCATATAAACCATGGTTGCCAGCTGCAGAAGGACTCACCTCCGATAGAAGATGAACTCTCGTCTTCTCAAACATTTCTGATTTGAAGACTAAACTGTAGCTTGTGGTGAATTGTAGCAGAAATGAAAAATTTGAAAGACTCTTTAAAATAATATTCATCTCCTGTGGAATCAAATACTCTCAGTAGATAAAAACAGGCTACTGATAGGGAGACAAGATGACACAAGGTCTGTGAGGTAGTCCCTCTTAAGAAAATAATCTATAGAACAAGAGCAGGAAAGGCGACAATGAAAGATAGGAGTTTCACATTGCTGCAACAACCTTAGAAAATCCTTCTAAATCTTCGTTCATTAAGCCGATCCATGAAACTTATCTTAGTAACAGTAGTTAGCACACAGTGAATATTAAACTCGCAACACGAGAGTACAGACTAAACTACTATTCATTGCTTTACAGTGAGCGTTCAGTATTTGACTTTTTAGCGTGTATTACACGATGAAACATCCCTTCCACATTTATAGAACTAATCGTGGACAAGTGGTAAGTTACTCTACGGGATAAGTATAACATCAAATAGCCGTTGATAATACCTAAAGGTTATAACCAAATGTCTTCAAATTCTTTAAATTCATTATGATTAATTTAAAGAATCAAAGGATGAATAATGCCTTCCTCAATTAAGATATTAGAAATTTAATACAGTTTTAAATGATCGTTTCATTTTTCCAGAGCCGAATTTCGTTTGCATATTGCAATGTACATTACATCTTAAACCATGAACGCCGTTATGCCGAAATTTAAAAATTCAATAATAAAAATCTATTATTTATTATTACAGCTTTTATCCATAACTTTAAATACATGTTTTGAAAAATAACTAAACAAATGCAGAAGACACAGGATGAAAAACAATTCTTGTGATCAATATTCAACATCTGT
Organism: Acanthosepion esculentum; assembly: GCA_964036315.1. Classification (NCBI taxonomy): domain Eukaryota; kingdom Metazoa; phylum Mollusca; class Cephalopoda; order Sepiida; family Sepiidae; genus Acanthosepion; species Acanthosepion esculentum. Next base: position 104,232,910 of record OZ038500.1, read on the forward strand.
TCACTCATAAAGAAGACAAAAGTCATTAATTAAAAATTAAATAAAAGCATTCCGTGTCTATTTCCTTTAATTATGATTTAAGTTTACATTGCTGCATAAATAAACATTATATATATAAGCCAAAACATTATTACCAGTAGCATAAGATAAGAATGACAGCTGCTGTATCCGGTCAATTGTGCACATTATGGTTTAGATGTATATAAGCAAGTAAGTCAGTCTCAAATACTTCATTTTTATGTGCTGACAATGAGAGAAATGGACAAGAAAAAAGATTTAAGTGACTATGATAAAGACCAGACTGTTACAGCCATAAGACAAGGTCATAGTATTGACTGATGCAGTGCATACGTTTACTTAGTACAGAAAGGTATTTAGCGGCCAAGTTATCTCAACACTAGAAATGTAAGGAGATTATCATACCAAGTACGAGTCAACAGAAGGGTTACTGTGACACAGATTGCAGATAATTTTAATTTAGGTGAAGCAAAGAATGCGTTACAACACAAAGTAAATTGATTTTTGTTGTGAATAGAGTTACAGAGTTGTTGCCAGAGTTCATCACCGAATGTGTTTTCAGCGTGAACGCAAATGTCGGATCTGGACATTGTATCAATGGAAGAAGTTTTATGATCCTATGAGTCTTACCTTCTCCTGAGTAGGATAGATGACCGGCAACAAAATTCAATGTAGGCAAATAAATTGTCAATGAAAGCTATCTTCCTACATATCATCTACCACAACCTCATCGAAAACTGTATACTCCTTTTCCGAGCAACAGACTGCAACAATAACAGCAGCATTTTGAATATGACTATACACTCTTTCACTGCAATGTATGGAAATGGAAATGAAAGACATCAATCCAATTCAGCAGCTATGGAATGTGTTTAACCAACAGGATTCACACACACACACACACACACACATATATATACATATATATATATATATATATATATATATATATATATATATATATATATATATATAATGGCTTTTATTAAGATACATATTGCAAATGCATTTCCGAGTCAAGAAAAGAAAATGGTAAGAAAAGAGTTAACCGCTATACGTTTTTTTTATTCTTTCTTTCTTTTTTTCTTACTTGATTCTTTGTGATGCAAAATTATTTGTGTATTTTTTTATCATCAGCCATATTTTATTGTCAAAGAAATTTGATTGATTTGCTGCCGTAATTGGCGGAGTTTTGTCAAAAAAGATCACTTTTACGTATTCGTTTGAGAATTGAAAGCATTATTTTAATTTTCTTTAGGAAAAACTTGAAAATGTCTTCTTTGAATGATTGGCTATGGTGTGCATAAATGATTTGTCCATTTTTATATTTATTACAGCAGGCTATTCGGCGTTGCCCAGACTCACCTACTTTCCGAGATAAAGCTATTGCATTGATGATTCAATAAAAAATTAAAGAAAGCCTTTATTATTACAAGTTAATTTATTTGAACCAATAAATACATCCTGATTTCTTTTAAAACTACCACCCAACTGATCTATTCTTCAGTCTTTTTTATTTCTTAGAGAAAGTAAAATTATATCTAGAGGATTTATTTGAACTAATATTGCTAACGTTATTCCTCTCAAATGATTTCATTGTGTGAAGACGACTAATTTGAACAAGTAACTTTATCCTTATAACCATTTACACTATTATTTACATTGTATGTGTTCAAGACTTTCAGTTCTTAAAGGATGCATCATCATGTTAACACGATCACTTCGAACTAATATCTTTATCCTTATTTCTCTTTACACTATTATTCACTTTGCCTGTTTTATTCAGTTACTGGAAGATGTAAAGACATGAGGACACGATTAATTCGAATTAAAAATTAATTAAAAGTAGAACTAATATCCTTATTTATATTTGCATCGTCTTTCAGCTGGTCTGTTTTCAAGTCACGATTATGAAAAAAATTGCATCGTAGTTGGTTCACATATTTTTATAATTACCTAGATGTTTATAATCTATTGAATAAAAAGATTTGTTTTCGTATTTATTTCTTTATTGTTGTGGGGCAGACCCTTGTACTCAAGATGGACTCGTCCAAAGTATACTTATACTGTCAGAGAGTTATACGAGAGTCCAGAGAGAGAGAGATATAATAACGGCTTCACTTACAGAGACTTGTACATATATTTTCTACTAACTCGCATTCCTGGACTACTAATCTTCACTTCAAGTCTGTATTCTTACGTTTAATACACTTATTTTTCTATCTCAATTACTGGTGTTGTTTATTTATTTGTGCAGGATTCCATTCCAGGAATCCACAACATTTATAAAACAGTAAATATGAATATTTCATTTTAGCTGGTTCATATATTTTTATAATCTTGTAAATATAAAATTAATCTTGAAAATGGACAATCTAAAAATTAAATATTTTTGTTGTTATTAAAATTCTAAACAAAGCTTTTTAAAACAAATGCCTATGGAATTAAGGGAAGGGTACACCCTGCAATAATGATGTCAAGTGAAAAAGCGTCCATTTGAAACACCGTCATTTTTTGTGGGTACGATGGTTAAACTTTGCCGGTCATTTTGTTGAAAGTTATAGAAGGATGTTAATCGTTATCATGAATACTGAGAAACCCGTTTGAAGAGTAAAGTCCCTTGTATTTAATCTTATTTTTGCGAAATATTCACGAAGATGTTGCAGTAATTCAAGTGTGTATGTAACTGAGTGAATGTGCATCAATAGCTGGCCCGCCCCCCTCCACACACGAATAGTTGCCTAAGAATATGAAATGTTTACAATTCCAAGTATTTTTTTATTTAAAAAATGTTTTGATTAAATTAAGTTTGATCTAAATTATAAATATTATTTTACTACTAGTTTTTCTCCGTCTTCTTATCGTTGAATTTTATTCAAAAGTTTGGGGTTGATAAACTCTTCAACAACTGTGTGAAATTGTTTATTAAGACATAAACTATTTACATTATTCGAACTATTTTCTTCATCTTTGTTGCCATGTTTCGGCCGTTGTACGCTCCGGCCTTCTTCAGGTGGTTGGCATGTCGAACTGAACCCTTTATTTTATCATAGAAAATTTTCGTTCTCCGACAGGAATCGAACCTGTATCCTATAAGGAACCATCATTTCGCGTGATGTGCCTTAACCGTTCGGCCACAGAGAAGCTTCTGGTTAGCAAGGTCGATTTTACTATCTTTAAACTTATATCTTCCATGAATCTCTTCTATTCATATCTGCTCTAGCGTATCAAATGTAAACAAATGACGTCATATATTTTTGAATTGGACATAGTTCGACAATTTATTTAAAGACATTTTATAATATGCTTAACGTTCTTTTTAAAGATACAAGTATTTAAGCAAATGCTCTGTTGAAGTCAACACTTAGAGGCGGCAGGCTGTTTCATACTAGACGCAATCGTCAGCCCACGAGTGCTGTTTTTTTCTCGGCTATATATATATATATATATATATATATATATATATATATATATATATATATATATATAAAGGGAAGAGGTTATACTTGTTCCAACGTGAGAAAAGTGTGTATATTAGAAAGAAGAGAGAAATCGCAAACGTTTTTGGTTGTAATGTGGATTTTGTTTTAAAAAATATATGTTATGCTTTATTTGCCATAATTTTGCAACACGTATTTTGGGTCTCGCTACCTTCTTCAGTCGAAGAGTGGGTATTTCCACATATCATTAAAATGAATTAATTTTCCTTATTTTTTTCCATGTTAAACATTCTCTTTTTTGTGTGGTAGTGACACAAATATCTTTCTTGAACTGGCAGTGAGAAAGTTCTTCTGTTTGAAGAGTAATAAAACAATTAAGATTGATCCGAGAAAGGGAGAAGAAAGATATCTGTATTCTTATCTTTTAATGGCCGCTGTGTGTTCCTAGATCTATTTCCATTTTTTGTATTGTGTGTGATTTTCTTAGCATGCGTATGTATGTCTACACCCTTTTCATACATACACACAGTCTTATTATAAGGATTTTGTATACATACACACACACACACACACACACACACATATATATATATATATATATATATATACTGTTTATAGTAATAAGAAATATAAATCCTTGTTTCTTGTCTGTGTAAGACACTGCAAATTTGCAATTGTCTGCCGATGTTCAAGGACAATTGTCAAACAGTCATTCGTATTCTGATTTTCAAGGTAGGCAAGTCCTTCTCAGTGAAAAAAAACTTGTGCAGCACAATTCTGAGAGTATGTGCGTCATGTCCACTCTCATTTTGACTAAATGTTAAATTTCGCTGTGTGTGTGTGTGTGTGTCTGTGTGTGTGTGTGTGTGTGTGTGTGTGTGTCCATGACAGTGTGCATACTTATTTCTAGGTGCATATATCTCTTTACATCTATGTCTCATAATTAAGGTGCTTTAAGATATATACTTGTGTCAATACATACATACATGCATATATATATATATATATATATATATATATATATATATATATCGACAGAATATTATTATATGTATGGGTTCATAAATACGCACGTGTGTCTGTATAATTCTAGCCAATATTATCTGAAGTCTTGTGTCATTTTGAGTCTGATAAAATATTATAGCGAACCTGAGTGTAGGTGTGCATTTTTTTTATTTCCCTCAGTTTATTGTCCTATGGGTCGTAATTCTTGTAAAAATGTGTTCATGTGTATGTGTGCGTATGTGTGTGTTCGCGTTCGCGCACGCGCGTGTGTGTATAGCCAAAGTTCAATATAGCATCATGTAATTTTAATGAGAATTCGCATCGTATTTTCCACTCCACTCGTCCACAAGTGACAGTGCTTTGCATACGACTAGAAGGGGGACGAGTGGAAGGAAGAAAGAAAAGAGAAAAGAGGAAAAGGAATGAAAGAAAGAGAGAATATGTAGAAGGAAGAACATGAATCTATGAGAACGAGGAGAAAGGGGAAATGAATAAACGAATAAAGTAAAAAGAAAAAAAAGCGATAAAGAGAGGAATGAAGGTAAGCCATACTGGAAGGAAAATGGTAGGAAAGGAGAGAAGGTCGAAGTCAAAAGGAGAAGGTTTAAATTTGTAAAAGATTCGACCAATTTATTGGTCAAACCATTCTATCGTTTTTCCTTGTGTGTACAATGCATCTCTTCTTTTGTCCTCTGCTAATGACCACCTGATCTTGGCCAAAGATGGAATCAGCTCCAAACATAAAGTAAAACCAGAAACAGAAAAACTTGGAATGATGATTTATTTGAAATTAACATATCCATTTTCATAATCTTCATCTGACGTTCTTAAAATGTTTAAAAGATACTCTTATTTCTTGAAACTTTAAAAGGTAAATCTCGCTGTTATAGAACTAAAATTTTAGAACCCAACCGTAGAGCAACAGCGGAAAGACTAGTTTTGCAGGTTATTGATGATGACCACAGCTTTGTAAATGTCAACAACTAAAATATGACATTCTTCTTGCAAATTTTAATGTTTCCATTAATTTGCATGCAGCGATACTGCCAGGTTAAGTAGTTGGTGGCATAAAAGTTACAAGCAAGGAAAACGGAATGAACAATCTGAGTTGGAATTTCGACTGAGGACGCCTGTGTCAACAACTACTGATCTTGCGAAAAACATTTATTCAATCCTTTCTGAGTTTCGTCCTATCGCAAGGTATATTCACAACAAATATTTATGGTATGCCAAAGTACTTGACGTAGAAGAAATATCTCTAATTCCTTCCCACACACACGCAAACACACACACACACACACACACACACACACACACACACACACATATATATATATATATATATATATATGTAGAGTGTTTATAGAAATAATCTGTGAAAAATGTTATAAAGTTTAATGTACCTAGTTTTAAATATAGCTAAAATAACTAATGTGGTTTCAGGCATTACTGTAAATCAGTTGGCAAATGTTTTCCATGAACTGCAAAATCGTATTACCCTTTGTATTGCTAATGATGGAGGACATGTGGAAACTTAAATAAAATTTCAATAAAATATAGATTTACTTCTTTTTAATCCTTTTTACAAATTATTTCTATCGCAAATACAAATAAAGTTATAAATTTTTTAAAGTGCACACGAACTTTATGGACACCTTGTATATATATATATATATATATATATATATATATATATATTATTTAATGAGACATGTATTAATGAATATATATATATATATATATATATATATATATATATATATATATATATATATATATATATTCAGTTGTATAGATATGAGTTTATAACCCCCGAGTTTCACGCTTTTGCGATCGTTTGTCTGTCGATTGCAAAAGCGTGAATTCCAGGGGTTACAAACTGATATACATACAACTGAATATATTAGCTCTATCACAAATATTGATCACTTTCCACGCGCCTATAATGCATACATATATATATATATATATATATATATATATATATATATATATATATATATATATATATGCATTATAGGCGCGTGGAAAGTGATATATATATATATATATATATATATATATATATATATATATATATATATATGCAGAAATATAGTCTTAAAGTGTGCTATATTTATGGGGTAAAGTGCTCAATATCAGAGATAGAGCGTGTGTAAATATAAAAGTGGACATGGAAGTCAGCACTTAGAGGCGACAGTCTGACAAAACAAGAAATTTATACAAACTAACCCCTCCTACGCACAATAAATTACTAAAGAACAATATAACCAAAACATACAAAAAGGCACCCAAAACAATAGAACACGATATAAATAAAGAAGCTAAAGCAATCGCTCAAAAATTAGACCTAGATGACCGAATAAGTTGCATGAGCAAGACGCAAGCCTTTATCACACTAAAAGACCACAAGGAAAATTTCAAAACCAACCCTGCATGCAGACTCATAAACCCAGCCAAAAGCGAACTAGGTAAAATAAGTAAAACAATACTAGAAAGAATTAATTCTGAACTTAGGAAGAAGTTAGGAGTAAACCAGTGGAAAAACACAAAAACAACCATTGACTGGTTCAACAGCATAAATAACAAACAAAATTGCCACTTCCTACAATTAGACATAAAAGAATTTTACCCATCCATAACAGAACGTACACTAGATAAGGCCATCAACTTAGCTCAGGAACAAATAATAATAAAACCAAACGAAATCGACATCATTAAGCACTCACGTAAATCATTATTATTTCACCATGAAGTAGCATGGATAAAGAAAGATGGGATATTTGACACTACAATGGGAAGCTTTGACGGTGCAGAGACATGCGAAATCGTAGGCATTTACTTACTACACAAACTAAGCAAAATAATAGATAGAAATGACACAGGGCTCTACAGATATGACGGTCTCATAATCTTAAGAAACTGCAACAAACAAAAGACTGATAAAACTAGAAAAGCAATAATTAAAATTTTCAAAAATAACGGATTCGAGATAGATATAAAAACTAACCTAAACGAAGTAGATTTTCTAGATGTCACCTTCAACCTAAGAAAAGGCACACACAAACCATACAGAAAACCGAATGATAAACCACAGTACATACATATATACTCCAACCACCCGCCTTCTATAATCAAATAGATACCTAAATCGATTAACCGCAGGCTTTCCGACAATTCTTCCGATGAATCTATATTTAACAAGGCCAAGAAAGACTACGAAACAGCCCTAAAAGATAGCGGATTCACAGCAACACTCACATACTCACCACAGAACACAAAAAAGACCAACAGAAAAAGAAATATCATATGGTTCAACCCACCGTACAGCAAAAACGTAAAAACAAACATAGGAAAAATATTCTTCAAGCTTTTACACAAACACTTCCCGGAATCAAGCACCCTACACAAAATATTCAACAAAAACACAGTAAAAATCAGCTACAGTTGCACCGAGAACATGGCACAAATAATAAAAAAGCACAACAGAAAAATTATTAACAAACCACACGAACAAATTAAACCCACGTGCAACTGCAGAATAAAAAACGAATGTCCCTTAAACGGTAATTGTTTACAAAACAACGTAATCTACCAAGCCACGACAAAATCAGCAGATAATGAAGAAAAAGTATATATAGGAGTAACCGAAGGACCATGGAAACAAAGAAATTATGTACACAAAATGTCTTTCACAAATAGTAAATATGTGAACAGCACAATGCTTTCTAAGTATATCTGGGAAATAAAAAACAAAACACACACCACACCAAAAATATCTTGGAAAATAAGGAAAAAATCATCAGCCTACAACAACCTATCAAAAACCTGCAAACTTTGCTTGGAGGAAAAAATAGCTATCATTACCTTCCCAGATCAAAATAAATTATTAAATAAAAGATCCGAGCTAATCTCAAAATGTAGACATGAAAACAAATTTTTACTACGTAACTTAAAATAGAAAAATAAATAAATATATAAACAAACAACAATAAAATAAGCAAAATAAATTACTCCAAACAAATCATAAAACCACACCTGTTAGAATATACGAAACAAAATCAAAACAAAAGAACGGACGAAAGTTATAACTGTTATACAAATAAAAATAATAATAAAAAAAAAAAAAAAACATTAATAAAAGATAATATACTACGTTACTTAAAAACCGAAAGCCAAAAAGATATAGTGTAACAAATAAATAACAACAAGTATAATAAATCGATCTAAATACATCCAAATATATAAATAAACTAACAACCGATTACGATAAACTAGCCGTTTAAAAAACAAAACAAAAACAAATAAAGATAACCAACCTAAATAGATAAATTAAAAACTGTTCCCACCTAAATAATAGTCAGAAAAAACCACAAATTCAACAAACAGATTTAATCAATGACAAATAAACAAATATATAAGATAAAAAATAAAAATGAAAATAAATAAAAACAAGCAAAACAATTTGACCCAAATAAATAAGCGAACAAGCGATTTCCGGTAATGACGGCCATTATAGACTACCAACAATAAGCCATATAAACAAATTTTTACTACGTTAACCAAAAACACCGATCAAAATAAAAGAATAAATAAATAAATATATAAGATAAAAAATAAAAATAAAAATAAAAAAACAAACAAAAAACAAGCAAAACAATTTGACATAAATAAATAAACAAATAAGCCACTTCCGGTAAAAGTAACCGCCAAAATAGACTACCCATAATGCACCACTGACCCTTATATAAATAGCCGAGAAAAATAACAGCACTAGTCGCCTGACGATTGCACTAGCATGAAACAGACTGTCGCCTCTAAGTGCTGACTTCCATGTCCACTTTATATATATATATATATATATATATATATATATATATATATATATATATATATATATTGATTGATTGATTGATTGATTCATTGAACTCACTACTCTAACAAACGAGACCAGCATAAAACAATCGTGTTACGGTATGTACTCCCAAACTGCTCACTCGTGAATCTAAGATAAACTTAATTTTGCTTATTGCTGTGCTTAAACCGCTTGAAAGACAGTCAATTTTCTTTATTGTTAGCTGTGATAGAAATTGTGTGGGGAATGTCTGGCACTAATTTCCAAACTTCCTGTCAACATTTCTCTTAATCAACAGAAATCAAAATTTTAATCGGTAATTATTTTAATCCAGTCGCCGTGCGAGATAAAATTATGATTATCGATCTGACATAACAAAATCGATGAACAAGGTTGGAATTCGGACTGAAACTGCTTCTATTCACTCCAAATCAACTTCTTTACGAAAGACATGAATCATTTTCTCTCTGCGCTCCACCATAACATCTAATGTCTTGAGAAAATATTTTGTTACTGATATGTCATGCTGGTAGATAAAGTATGTAATATGATATTTGGACAAACTACTCACACGACTTTACATATCCGGAAGATGCAGTGAAACTTATTATCACTAAAATCACCATTGGCATTTAAACAATAAAAAGTTCATTTTTTATTGAACATAAATTAATTAATTTAGTAAAAGTCCATATGCGCATGCGCGTTATGGTGTCATGAATATCAGTTCGGAATGAGAAATCGGAGTTCGTCGTTATATTCACTTCCTTACAAATACCCTTGGGAAAAGTATGAATCAATCTCTTCTCCCCACAGCTATTGGTTGAATAGAAGGACAGACTGTCTTCCGCAGAAAGAAATGGCAACCTATTGCGGGAAAAATCGCCTGCGTCGTCAGTAATGTATCGAAAGATACATGATCACCAAAGCATGTATCACGTGTGGTACTTCACTGACTGACTGACTACTTCATAAAACTGTTTCTTCACAATTAATGTCTGTTAATGTTCTAACTTTGATTCTCAAAAGGTGCTCCCATATTTTGGCATTCTTTTTTTACAATTTCTGGTGCAGTGAGTTCGATTCTCACCATCAGCTCCAATCGTGTAGATTTCTTTTTTACCATTACCAGTGGAATAATTTCGGTTTTTATTAGGTACCTCAATAGCGTTGCCTTCTTCTTTACTATTTCTGGTTGAATAAGTTACTTTCTCAATATTTGCCTCAATAGTTTAAACTTATTATTTACTATTCTTAGTAAAGTAAATTCGATACTCACTAGGTAGCTAAATTGTGAGGCGTTTTTATTTCGTTTCACTACAGGTAGAATAGTTCCATTCTCATTTCCTAGGCCATAATAGTGTTACTTTCTTCTTTATATTGCGATTGGGAAAAATTCAAATATTTTCACTTAACACTAACCCAGCAGGGTAGAATTCTTCCTTACCACTGCTAGTTTGATTTTCACAATTGGCCTCAATAGGTTAGGCCTTCATATGTGCCATTACTACTGGAGTAATTGTTATTCCCACGAGAATCCCCTATGGTTTTCTCATTTATAATTGCAGTAAGTTTGATTCTCACGAGGTTTCTTCATATTCTAAGCTTCCCTGATACAGTTAATGTGATTAGTTCGAGTCTTCGATTTCTTTAAACTCAACAATTTATTAAAATAAATGTTTCAGTTTTATTTCGTCGCTCTCTCTTCAAATTGTGGATACATGAAGCGACAATTAATTATTCACTACTATTTCTCTCATCTTAATTTCACTTATTTTTTATATCGCCATCAATAAACATCGAGTAGTTTAACCATTCTTTATTTTATTTCTGATTTATTTTGTTTATTGATAGGTGTCGACACATCAAATTAGAAATGGCGACGAGGAAAGGCAACTGGAATTAAGACGAAAGAAATACCCGTTAGAAATATATAATGGAAGACAGAATCACTTTATGCATTAGGCAATCGTAGGAAATGTTTTACTTATATTAACTTTTTATCTTTTTATACATTGCATAAATTTCTGTAGCTTTGTGCCAGATTCAATTAAAGTTTATAAATAACGATAAGATATAATAATTGGGAAGAGGCATGGTTGAATAATGGATAGCGGCTCGGATTGAGGAATCGGAGAGCCGAGTTCGAATTCCAGTCAAATTCATTACATTCACTTACAAGTAAATACCATTGGGAAAGTTATGAATCCTCTTCTCCCCTCCCCACTAAATAACAGGACAGACTGGGTTCTATAGCCTTGGATGGCAACTGGTCTACCGCAGAAAGAAATGGTAACCTACTGCTGAAAAAAAATTGCCTCGTCAGTCATGTATCGAAAGATACATGATCTCCTAAGCGTGTATCACGCATGGAACTAAAGAAGAAGAAGAATTGACATCTCTAAAAATGTTCCTATTTTTAATATTTATGAAATTCCAAACTTGCCAGATTCCTGGCCAAGACGAATAGGAACAAAGCAGTTAACTAAAAGAGTTATAACATAAATGCTCTCAGTATTCGATATCGACAAGATTATAGAAATAATTTAGGAAATATATGGCAGTGGAGAAATACTAGAAAAACTTAGTACAGGGGTGGCTAAAATTGCTTAATGTAAGAGCCACATACGATAAAGTTCAGATGACATAAACAAAAATTACACATACGTTTTTGTTGCACACACATTAACATTAAATTTAAGTTTCAATCCAATGGAGCCTCGATTCATGCCCAGTAAATAATTCTAAAGCATGAAAATTTTATTATTTACCCTTCATATTAACTGTAATGAAAAGAGGAGCTCAGCCAACGTATTTCCACGAGCCGTATATTAAAGTTCAAAGAGCCGAATATGGCTCGTGAGCTGCGGTTTGGCCATCCCTACCTTAGTAGATCTAACTTCGTAGTGCTTTTTAATAATCGAGGTGCAAATGAATAAAAGCTCCATGGGACAATCAGCTTAATGAGCCACATACGCATCATCCGAATCTCGATGAATAAAGCGCGTAGCAGAATAAGACTGGAAATATTACAAGAAAAGTGGCGGACATTTACCTATGCTTCATAGACGACTCAAAGCATTTGATAAAGTACTAGACAGAGATCTATTTGAACTGCTAGAGAAGATTGATTTATTTGAAAAATAAATTAGAATAATCCAGAATATATACTGAGAGCAAACCACCTGCATACGAATAGAAAATAAATTGAGACTAAGACAAGGATGCATCTTCTCGCCGGATTTACACAGCGTGGCAACCCTAAGAGAACTAGAAGTTTTACCAGGATTTATTGCTGCCGGTATAAACCTTAACAAAATAAGACAAGCCGATGATTGATAAGAGACACAGAAAAAAACTGCAGGGACTCCTAGACAGGATATTAAATGAAAGTGGAAAGAAAGAATTAAAAATCACTTGAACGAAGAAATAAATTATGGATGTCAGAGGAAGAGACCATGATGTGAGCTACAAATTAGAAATATGAAAATCAAGCATGTACAAAAATGTGACCATCTGGGAAGTGCTTTTAGCAGGTGACGGAAAATGTGGCACTGAAATCCGAAGGTGCATTAGAATAGCGAAAGATGCCTTCCAAAAGCTAAAGAAATGATTAAGAAACAGGACACTGCCATTAGAAACAAAACAAAGCGTGGTGAACTGCTATCAATTCTCCTTCTCAGTGAATGCTGGATAATTTCTTTATAGATAAAGGAAAGTCTTGAAACAACCGAAATAAGCTTCTATAAAAGTTTGCTGAGAATGCCATGGACGAAGCATGTGATCAACGAGAAAATTCTAACGAAAATGAAAACAATAATTACACTTATACGAAAAATCAGAAATTAAAAGTTGAACTTTCTGGGACATGATGCGGAAAAGGTGCTTGTAGAATCTGACACTCACAAAACACAGGGAAACTGCTAATATCTTGCTTGTTTAAATGGATGTCAGATCAGGATATGTGAAAGATAATATAAAAGCAGATACTTCTAAGAGATGAAAAAGAAGCTAAGGAGAGCCATGACCACTCACATCCTAAAAGGATCGTTCATGGTCGTGGGCTTTGTAACCCATTAGGGTCGTAGGGGGCACTATATGTACTGAAGCAGCAGTAGTGTGTCTTAGGAAAAATATCCTGATGATCCCAATCCTCACCAAGGTGGTTTGAATTCAGAGATTCCTTTCTCTTAAACTAGTTGTCAACTAATGTAATAGGGCTTAATCTGTCCTGTTATTTACCCATAGCTGGGGAGGGGACAAGTGTGGATTTATACTGTTCGTAAAAGTATTTATGCATAAGTCAATGTAAAGAACTCGATTAGAATATCGAACTTGGCACTTCAATTTCTCATTCCCGGCCACTATCCATTACACAACTGTGCATCCGCAAAGATGAGACATCCTAAAGCGATGCGAAATCCTAAAGCGATAAGGCATCATAATGCGAGGAGGCATCCTAAAGCAATGCGACATCCTAAAACGATGAGGCCTCCTAAAACGAAGAGGCATCCTAAAGCGATGAAGCATCCTAAAGCGATGCGGCCTCCTAAAACGAAGTGGCATCCTAAAGCAATGAGGCATCCTTAAACGATGAGGTATCCTAAAGCGATGCAGCTTCCTAAAACGATGAGGAATCCTAAAGCGATGCGGTATCCTAAGGTGATGCAGCACATAGAGAAAGAAGGGGATGGTTTCCAATTAGCAATAATAAATTTGATATAAGCATTCGATCCCCAGGAGAAAATAATTGGCATCAAATTAACTCTGCTAGATTTGAACCGTCCTTTTACCCATTGCATGTTGTAATACTTAACCTTCCTTGAGAAAGTCTAGATAAGCTTATGTTACAAATTTTACATCATTTTTAAAATCAAATCCGCGGAAGGGTTTAAGAACAGTTCTAAGCTATTTGACAAACCCAATTCCGCCTACTTATCTTACTTTCATAAACAGAGAGTAATTAGTACCGTGTCAAGACTTGCAAGATTGGGTCTTTCAATTAAGGGGGAAAAGAATAACACGGCGATCGATATAAAATAAACCGTCCCAACAGGATAGTTTAAAGATTTATAAATTGAACCTTAAATTATACAGAAAAATTGCTTAATAGTAAAATAACGGCTTCCTATAAAAAAGGGCCAAAATAATATGAAGGGGAAATAAATGAAGGTTCTAAACATTTTGCCACCAAATTGAAAATTGCCAAAAGGGAATAACCAATTTTGTAATAAATAAGCCATTAAGCATTCAATAAACAAAAAGCCGAAATTATAAATAAATCGACGTATGAATATTCCTAAAACGGAAAATGATAAAGAGTAAGTAAAGTTATAGAAGAAAAGTGTTTGCTATTTTAAGACACTTCTAAATGTTAATCAGTGGAGGAAAGCAATGAGCCAAAGGTTACACGGAAGTCAGTTGTGACCAAATTGAATTAATTTACGGTTGACGTAAATCAATAATATATTATGGCAATAATTTTCAGTATAAGGGTGAATAAAATTTTGACGTCCCCCTGGGTGAATATGAGGATTTGGTGTTTGAAAACTCATAGTCATATATATATATATGTGTGTGTGTGTGTGTGTGTGTGTCTGTGTGTGTGTGTGTGTGTGTGTGTGTGTGTGTGTGTGTGTGTGTGTGTGTGTGTGTGTGTGTGTGTGTGTGTGTGTGAAAATGAGTAAAATAATATACAAAAGTAACAAAGCTTATACAGGGATGATGGCTTCAAAATGGTGGAATTACTGGATGCAAAATTGAAACTGAACAGAGGATCCTTTGCCCCATAGAGAAACCAAATGGTAAATTGTCTTGTATAAATTGCTTAAATGTTTCGTTAAACCATAGAAATAAAATATTTAAACATATTCCCAAAGGTTTTATGATTGGATTAATAAAAAAAATAAAAATAAAAATAGGACAGACACCACGCGCTTTTCAGGTTTGTACATTTTATAAGCCACTACATAAGCAGTTATGATACTTGCGACCCAAATTTGTCTTCAATGACAACCACTCCGTATGCAATTTTCAAAATCCAGGCACTCACAGCCTGACGAGCCAAAAGGTGGAAGCAAACATGCTATCAAGTTACTATATTTACATTTTAGTTACTTTATTTCAATTCCAGTCAATTATGAATAAATGTCTATATAAGAGTATCTATTTTTTAATTTCGGATGTATAAAATTGCCATGGATTGCAAGAAAAATACATTAACTTGCAAGAAGTGGTTCTCTCCTTTCAGAAATGAATGAAGAGTCAAGGAATAAACGTCCAAGCGACTACAGTAACAACTTATTACGACTTATTAATAAGTAGATTAATAAGTAGTATTAATAGCGACTACAGTAACAAATACTTATTAATAAGTAGATGATTTTAGGTAACTTTTGTTTTGTGAACTCCATTACGCTGAATATTTCAATGTATATGATTTAACTTTTTATTTTCGAGAAAAAGTCCTTTCTTCAGAATACTATATTTATTTTACATGAACTACTAATACATTTTAATCAAGAATATTTTAAAATGTTAATTGTATCATTATTTCATATTCCTGATTTTCACTCGGACATTAGTGACATGCGAACACAGATTATCTCAGAGTTTAATCTCTATTAGTCGATTCACTGGCATTTCCCTTGGTATATTTTAGAAATAAAAACGTTTATATAGACACGTCTATAATTTGGGTACGTTATGCATAGTTGCATAACTTTTCATGTTTTGCAGCTTGGCCAGAAATAGGGATTTAATCCTAAATTAACCAGTAATAATCTCTAAGTTGTAAGTCAACGCCACCAATCTCATATTCATTCTCGAGCCAATTTGCCCGTACAGACTAATTTTCAGATTCCATACTCAAGACGTTTAGCCGGTCATAAAATACATCCAAATTGAGATTGTAACTTACTGTGATATTAGTGTCATTGAGATTGGGTGATCGAACGTAAATACCACTGTCAGTAGTTGAAATTTTGATATTCACTCTAAGCAGATTCGTCGCAAACGAACCATATCATCTCTGATATGAATTTGTACTATGGAAAAAATGAAACATCATAACATGTATCATGTATGTTTTTTTGATCGTCTACGTATCTACATCTTTCCTTCGGGAAGATTTGCGCAACACAATCTTCTATTTTCCGATGTGGTTTGTGTCAAGTTAAACGTTTTATATATCTAACTCTGTCGTGAGTGTATATGAGTGCGAGTATGAGGGTCGAGCTTTGTGCGTGTGTGTGTGTGTGTGTGTGTGTGTGTGTGTGTGTGTGTGTGTGCGTGCGTGCGTAAACGTGCGTCCACGTGCGTACATGCTAGTGTGTATATGTGTGTAGTCTGCGTTGTGGCGGTGTTGAATATTCTGTGAAAAAGAATAACAAAAAAACAGATGGAAAAAACATTTTAGGTGAAAGAAATCCTTTCCTTTCTTCCAATTTAAAAAATCTGTTAAAAAAAAGGAATGAAAGAAAGCAAAAAAGGAAAAGCCTTGATAGAAATCGTCGCGGGACAAGAGCACAATTCTCTTGCAATGGAATAAATTTTCCAAATGAAATTAAAAAAAAATGCGGTAAGAGGCGGGGAGGAAATCAATATATACAATAAATAAAAGATTACTTATGTTGACTTTTTTTAGAATTGATGTTTATGCTAATATGGCTGCCAATGTATACAAAGGATGTTAAAATGTTTCTATTTGAGTCTATGCATCTACATAATCTATATGTATGCCATTGATTCAAAACACACACACGCAAACACACATACACACACACACACACATATATATATATATATATAATGGATAAATCACATCAGCGATCGTGCTGGTCAAGGAATTTGTCAAACGTCTAATACAGGATTGGATTCACCTTCAACGTTACTTCTGACGTCTCTGCTTGAAATCTGAAATTTTATTCAGTAATTATTATTTTTTTCCTTTCACAACAGGAGTAGATAGGTTTGGTTACGGTCCGGTTCACACTCCTCCCCGATCTTTTGAACAGGAGTAGAGTAGAGGTTCATCCCTTGTTTTCTGTTTAGGATTGGCTTTCCAGTCTACTTCCACACTATACTTCTAACGTCTCCGACAGAATTCTGACACTGACATTTTATTCACTAATTAAATCTTGATCTCTTCAAGTCTAGAGTTACCTGTTATCTTTCCTGCATAACCCCAAGAGCTTCACTTCTTGCCCTTTCTTAAGCTAATACAACTCTACACAGTAACCCTCTACCTTGTATTAGGTGAACATTACTTTAAAAGATATAGGTAACCATTAAGCTGACAGAAGTGCACGTTCCTTTCGAAAAAAAAATAGCGGCAGAGTAGTTTGAACAATGTTGTAAACATACATGGGGTGGTTCAATTTTCTCCCCACAAACACTAGAGGTGAACGACAGTTGAACTCATGAAATCCGACACCGTGATACCACAAGTTGGAAGAATACACTCAGGAAGGTGACACTTTCCGGGTTTATATTCCAGGTCTACAAATGAGCATCATATGCCTGAATGTAGAAATTGGACCAATCAATGATCACAAAGACTCCCAGGTAACCATCCCACAAACGGCGTATGTGTTCTGGCGAAAGTGGGAGTTTGAATGAAGGCACTCCTATCCATGGGTTATCTGTGAGTAAGCAAATCATAACAGTCTGTGTTAACACTCCTGGGGCCACTTTTTCTTTTATATGATTTGTACATCCCATGTGATCAGCCAAGGTAATCTTGGCAAACCTCTATAATACGCGGTCATCAGTAACCTAGGAATCTGCATTTGACTGCTATTGGAAAATTCAAATCACTACCCACACCTCACACCCAGAAGGCGCAGTAATACCCCCAAATTACCACCTAACCTTACGAAGACCTGCAAACAAACCCCTGACAAGCGGTTAAATTAAGCACGTGTGTCTTCGTGACATGACATCTGTATGCACTATAAACTGAACCATTATAGCAGCACACTTCCTGTCTAAAAGTCAGACACTGATGGTGCACTATCATATAGGTTAGTTCCTTACAAGATGGCGAATATGTTGAAAATATTATCAGAATATCTACTACATTTGCAGATACACATATTGTATTTAAGTCGAATTAACCAATTGTAAGCAATTAATTTTTTTAAATATATTAGATCTATCAGGTCATCCCATAAGTTCTGTCCGAATTTTGAATAAAGAAAACAAGTGACCAAATGTTACATTTAATTACAGATTCAATCAACAATGTATTTTCCCTGATTATCTATGATTCCTTCCATCTATTAACAAGCTTACTAATTCCATTACTGTAAAATTCTTTTGGCTTTGATTCGAAGAACTCACAAATGTCAGTTTTAACCTCTTCCTGTGTTACAAAAGCTGTTTCTTCCAAATGATTCTGTAAGCTACGAAACAAATGGTAGTCTGAAGGAGCAAGGTCGGCAGAATAAGCTGGATGAGGAATTTTCTCCCAACCAAGTTCTTCGAACTATTGTGACGTGATTCTTGCTGTGTGTGGTCGTGCATTGTCCTGATAAAACATCACCCGTATTCGATTCACTAGAGCGGGTCTTTTTTCCTCAAAGCTTGGTTCAAACGCTCTAATTGCTGAGAGTATATTTGAGCATTAATTGTTGCATTAGGTGGTAAGAATTCAAAGTGGTTATTCCTTGGCAATCCCACCAGATTGAAAGAAGAACCTTTTGCTCATGAAGTTCCCTTCTCGGCTGTGGCTGGGGTCCTTCCCCTTTACCAAGCCACTGTCTACGACGCTTAACATTTCGATAAAAGATCCATTTTTCGTCGCCAGTCACAAGTATATCCAAAAACGGTGAAACAAGTTGGCGAGAATGGAGAGAAGAGCAGATGTCAACTCGGGATTTGAGGTTGTTTTCAGACAATTCATGAGGCACCCATTTTCCAAGTTTAGGAACTTTTCCAAGTTGTTGAAGATGACAATGAACAGTTGTATGATTTGAACTAAGAACCACTGCCAATTCCTCAACTGATAAAGCAGGATTTTCTTCAAGGGCTGCTTCAAGAAGCTTTTCATCAAACTCAACTGGACGTCCGGTTCGATCTTCATCTTCAAGAGTGAAATCTCCACCTCTGAATTTTGCAAACCATCTTCTGCAAGTTCTTTCATTCACACATTCCTCTCCATAAACTGAGTGAATGTTTCTAGCCACTTCGGCTGCTGAGTTTCCCTTCTTGAACTCATAAAGCATTATGTGCCTCATGATTCTTGGGTACTTCCATGTTAGCAGGGTTTTAATCAAACAAAATTTAATTTTATTGTTATCTGAAATAAAATTTGATCAGTTTAAATGCATCTAAACATAAAAATAATGTTCAGCTCCATTAGACATTATAAAATACTCTTTAAATTTCGTTCATTTTAACAAAAAGTTAAAATTCGGACAGAACTTATGGGATGACCTAATAGATAGATAGACAATCTGAAATACTGAAATGTCTCTCACTGATTTGGGGCCACTCCATTCTTAGGTCTTCCTTACATGTATATTCCATTCAGTAGAAAGAGGAGTTCCTATTATCAATACACATCAGAGAATTATGTACATAAGATGTTTAACTTTTTGCGTCTCGCGAATGAATTGTGATTAACAAATGGGTTGATTGTCTCGGTGTATTGAACTGGGTTTTATGTTGTTGTTTTTTTCAGTTAAAAAAGGAGATCAATGCTGCCGACCAAAAACTATGACATTCAAATTAAGAATTATTTATAGTTGGAAGTTTCTACCTCAGCGAATGAATTACTTATCCGAGGATGGCCGAAGAATGTATCGATAAAAGTCTAATAATTATGAGGATATTAGTGTGAACATCTCGTGAAATAAAAAAAAAAATCAATGACTCATCTCGGAGTTTTAGACAATATCCTTCATATTGCGATTCGATACTAAACATGCAAATTGGCTTCTTTGGAAATTCTTTGGAGACGGACAAGTTTGAATGTAATGCCATATTGCAGTTCAGTCAAGCACACTTTTTCACAGCAAATAAGACTTCGTTCTAATTTTTTTTCTTTCTGTACATCTTTCCTTCTTTCTTGTTTCCCTTCATCCTTGCTTCCTTTTTTTCTGTCCTGTCGTGTGTTTATGTGTGTAGGTGCGTGTGTATGCGTGCGCGGGGGGGGGGGTTGTACCAACCTAAACGGAATATTAAGTACAGATATCTGTAAGAATGTATACACACCTTTATAAATATGGATTGTGTCTTCGTCTCTGTAGGTATTGAAATGAATTGTATTATTTAGGAGAAAATATATTTTTTTATTTAATCTCCCATTCACTGGGGCTTTCCTGTCACTTCTCCGATTTCTTTTCTCCCCCAAATCGACAGCGAGAATTTTCAACAATTGCATAATTTACTATGTACTTTATGTTGTCAAAAACGATTTTTTAGTTAGAAGCTTCGTGTGAGATACAAAGAAAATGGTGGAAAAAGTCAACCAACATATAATCTCATTGGATCCATACATGCGCATATGTATACATATATATATATGTATATATATATATATATGTGTGTGTGTGTGTTTGTGCGTCTGAGTGTGTTTGTTTTCAAAGATGAACCTGTTTATATATGTGTATATATCTTCGGATATACTTATACATGCTTATGTATACATATATATATATATATATATGTGTGTGTGTGTGTGTGTGTTCATCTATGATTACCTACAAACATGAATATTTGTATATCTACATTTACACATACAACAAACTATCAGCAAAACTTCCGCTCGCAAAAATTCAGTAAGTGCGTGGCAAACAATCAGACACACACATATGCATATATATATATATATATATATATATATATACACACACACACACACACACACACACACACACACATATATATATATATATATATATATATATGAGTGCTTGCTGCATATATATATATATATATATATATATATATATATATATATATATATATATATATATATATATATATATATATGAGTGCTTGATTCCAAAAATCAAATCAAATAGAACTTGTGTTAATCTCTCCTTGGTCAGGCGGAGAACTTTTCTACAACTCCCAGAATATTTATATATCTGTGTGGTTGTGTGTGTCTTTGCGCGCGCGCTTTTGTTGTTGTTTTTTAATCGTTATCACCCCAAGCTAAGGCCGTAAAGTCACTAAAACATAAGAGGTTACCGGGTGTGGAAAAATTAGGAACAGATACATTAATAATACGCGGAAAGAGAAAAGACTAATCAGGAAGACAGTAAATAGCGATTTTGTGCATCAAAATGAACACTAAGGTCAACACCAAGCGACCAGTGTCTGTTTCATGATTGAACGCAATATTCAGGTCATGTATGTTGTGTTTGTGCTCGTCTATTTATATATGCTGGCCAGTTGTGCATTATGGTTAGTAATTTCTACTGTAGAATAATTTGAAACATAACCGTTACCAATAAACGTTAGAATAATACAATTACGACCCATAATGCACCACCGACCAGCATATATAATTATTCTTGCATTCAAAATGATACAGACTGTCGCCGCTTGATGTTGACATTAATGTCCGCTTTTATATTTACATACTCTTTATCTCTGATATTGAGTCCTTTTACCCATAAATACAACATACATTAAAACTATATTTTTATCATATTTAGCTCCTGATAAACAGTAGGCCACATACCCTACATTTGTAATCTCCCATGTATATTGAAAGATTTAGATTACTCCCTAAAAACATGACCGCTCCCATCATCATCATCGACCTATAAACTAAAATGAATACAAAAATAGAAAGTTCCATAAAAAAGCATGAGAGGAAAAACGCATTTCTTCTTAAACCAAGAACTTAACACAAATTCCACACTCGGGTAAAAATACTGTTTTAAGACAAAAATATGTCCCCTGAAAGACAAGGAACTCGACAACTTTGAAAGAGAGTTAACGAACTAGCAAGAAACACACAACTTGATAAACAATTAGATACTTTCCAGAAAAAATCTAAATAGAGATATAACTAAAATAAACACATCACCTAATGATTTTATCGCGGTAGACAAAACAAAAAAATTATATGAACTAAAAGACGCAACTCAAAGGCAACGTAACTAAAACATACAGTAAAGCACCAAAAACTACAGAATAGGAGATTAACATGTAAGCTAAAAACATCGCCCCAATATTAGACGGAGACGACTGAATAAATTTAATTAGTAAATCACAAGCATTCATTGCAAGAAAAGACCACCAAGAAAATGTCAAAACAAACCCAACATGCAAACTCATAAACCCAACTAAAAGCGAAATCTTTAAAATAATACTAGAAATAATTAACTCAGAACTAAGGAGGAAGTTAAAAGTTAAGGAGTGAAAAAAACTATAAAAACAACTAAAGACTAGTTTAGAAACCTAAAAAAACTTTTTAAAAAACACATAATTAAGAATTTATTCAATTAAATATAAAATATTTCTACACTTCTATAACCAAACCCATGCTAAATAAGGTCATCATGTCCTTAGCTCAAGAACAAATAAAAATAAGCACAACGAAGTAAAGATCATTAAGTACTGCCAAAATCCCTATTAATCGACAACTGGATAAAATGCTTGTTTTGCCAAATAAATGCTTGTTTTGCAAAAAACTCCATAACTACAACGGACAAATTTTAAACTAATTATAACGTGCGTGTTTTTAAAAGTTACCATCACAACGGAATATAGACTTTATCGCAGTTACAATAAGTTTGTCCTTATAATTTACCACTGAAGATGATCCTAGAAAAATACTTGGGTTAACAAAAACTACGGCACCTTCCTTAATGAATTTCATCTTAACATCAAAAAACTCATTAGACAACTGGTAAGGATCAGTATAAAATAAGTAGACTCAATATGTCTATCTTATTCTATGTTGAGCGGAGCTAAGTTATAGTTGCTGGCAGAGAAAGAGTGTGTGCATATAATCTAGAAGAGACCATTACGCTCAAATCTTCGGCAACGATGATTTCTGACTTCGTACGAGCAAAAAACAAATGACTGCCTTTCGAACAGAGTTTCGTTTTCACAATTTCATTTAACAATGTTTGAAGCAAAACCCGTCGTATGGTTTTTAGGCACTTTCTTCTTCAGGTCAATATCGACAAGTTACCTCTCTGAATGTGGTGACATTTGAACCCGGGGTTCGTGGTAGGAAAACCATACATTCTAAAAATTCCCCACACATACACACACGCACACAAACATATATATATATATATATATATATATATAGGACAAACTGGAAAGTTATTTTTCTGATGCGTTTCATCCCTTTGGATTTCATCGGACTGGGCTTTATTGACGTTGCCACGTCTACACATCCACACGAAACGAGATACGCAGGTAGTTTCAAACTTTTTGAAAGAATATTTTTGAGAGATTTTTTTCTCAATCTAGCCAAAATTATCTGTGTTGTTTTTGTTAAATAATAAAATATATTCATGCGCATGTGTATTTATGTCAACGTCATCAATGCCCAGTCGGATGAAATCCTAACGGATGAAACACGTCACGAAGAAACCTTTCTAGTTATATATATATATATATATATATATATATATATATATATATATATATATATATATATATATATTCCGTCTGTTAGTGAAATTGGGTAGACGTCGATAGCTGTGCTATCACGAAATCACAAGTCATCTTGACCGAAGGTTTGAGTGTTGATCACGCTAGATAAAACGCTCTCTCCCAGAAACTGTAACTAAGGTTTCAACATAGTTGCAGTATAAACCACAAGTTGGTTCTGTGGGTGTTGAACAAACATAAATGTGCCTGAGTGATAGTCTTCAATAGGGATTGTCTAGACGGGTATCCTGGCCAGCTTTTATATATATATATATATATATATATATATATATATATATATATATATATATATATGGATCTATATATATATATATATATATATATATATATATATATATATATATATATATATATTGATCTTGGCCTACAGAAAATTTGTTCAGTGATGGGCAAGTTGTTAGTGATTTTCATTTTTGTTGAGGCAGGTTTTGTACACCTTGGTTTATTCTATTTAGTAGATAGATAGATAGATAGATAGATAGATAGATAGATAGATAGATAGATAGATAGATAGATAGATAGATAGATAGATAGATAGATATGAACAGATGGAGATAGATATCAATTGATCTTTATTGCATGGTTTTCCATATTGTATTTTTCTGCCTAACAAATATTAGCGAGAGAAAAATTCTCAAGAGATTGGAAAATAACGAATAGCAAAATAAGTGATGCGTTGAAATCTGTCATATTAGTCTTTGATCTATCTATCTAGCTTGCTAGCTCGCTATCTCAGTCTGTTCATATCTATCTCAGTCTGTTCATATCTATCTATCTATCTATGTATCTTTTGAAGCTACCAGTAAAAGGTAGTCATTTGATCGTTATATTAGTCGTTAGTTAAGCGCATTTAGCTGTATATTTACACGCACACAAACGTAAATACACGCTTTCAAATTTACCAACGTAAATACACAAACAAAAGCAAGCATTTTATTTGTCTCTCTCTCTCTCTCTCTCTCTCTCTCTCTCTCTCTCTCTCTCTCTCTCTCTCTCTCTCTCTCTCTGTTCCCTCCTCCTTTCTTTCTCTCTCCGTAAACGTCAGTCCTCGCTTACGTTAGTTTTTGCGCATGCGCGTGTGTGTGCGTGACTAAATTGTCGTTTTGCGATAAAAGCCGTGAATATCTTTCCAAAATATTTCCCCAAAGATAAAACCATATCTTCATTTTTACTACATAATCAGCTTTCGATAGACTGCCATCACCGTGAGCTGAGATTTTATTGATTTCCTCTTCTTTTTTCGGGAGATTTCTAATTCATTTCCATTTGAATTTCATTCTATTTTTTTCTCTACTTTCTCTGCCTTTGCTTTTCCCTTCTTTTTTTACTTCATTCTTTTTTTTTTCTTTCTGTTTTATTCTTGCACTTCTAATTTTCTTCTCTATTTTCTTATCTTCTTTCTCACTTTAAAGGATTGCTTTCTCGCTTTTTGTCTAACCTTCATTTCTTTTCTCTTTTTTGTCTTCATATTTTCTTTCCTTCTCGTATGTTCATTTTAATCGTACGGGAACTAATATTTTTCTAAAGCGGATGTTTTATCTGTTATGTTAAATTTTGCTTTTTTAGTTTTTATTCGTTTTCAAAACTGCTTTTCCTGTCTTTCTTCTTCACCCTCCTCATTCCTCCCTCTTCTTTCTTTCTTTCTTTCTTTTTGTATTGTTTTCTCTATAATCCTTTATCCTGTCATTCCTCACCCGTTCTGTCTCACTATTCTAACCATTTTTATCGCTCTCTATCTACTTCTATCAATTTCACTTTCCTCTTCTTACCTTTGACTCTCACTCTATCCCTTTTCTCTCGACATTTCTTCGCACTTTCTGATAATTTTATTTGCTTCCCTTCTCTTTCACTGACTTTCTCTTACTTTCGTTTAAGTTCATTGTTTTTCTGTCATTCTCTCCGTCTTGCTTTTTCCTGAGAAAGACAATCTCGTTAAATTACGATAAAATTGCAGATTGCTCCATTTTTTATTGCTTAATTATTCAAATCCTTTCTCTGCTTATAGATCAATATTTTCAATCAATATATGTACCTCTCTCTATGATAATTGATCCCTTTATTCATCGATAAGCGACATCATCACTTTATGATAATGAACGTCGCTTTTCTTTTCTCGGTTTTTATTCCTGCTCAAGAAGACATCGATCTCTTTCAGCTCTCACCCAGAAGCTTCTGGTTAAGACCAATAAACGCAAACACACACTCTTATCTACCAGACTTTCTGTCATCATTCTTACTCTCAACATTATACAATGTTTCCTCTTTTCGCACTTTTTAACCAGAACATATTTTTATGTCATCTGTCTCAGACCATTTATATCTATCTACCTCGCGAGCTAAATACATCGGTTTGGGGGGGGTTATATCTAGCCATCTTGCTAGCGAAAAACATCAATATGTTTATATCTATCTCGGTAGCTCTCTAACTCAATGAGTTTTTATCTATCTATGTATTCCTTCATCGAACTCATTCCTGATTTTCGCTGACAAAGAGGTGCTAGTTAGCGCAAATGACATCGTAAATCCTAGTTCGAATCCTGATTCACGCTGCATGTTCGCTTCACATTTGTACACCCGAAGAAATTTTCAGGAATATTCTTACTTGGCTTTATCTCCCTGCCAGATATCATTATAAAGGTTTCCTCACTAATATACACATCACTAGTTGCTGAAGTAACCCGGTACTACGCGTCTCATATTATTAGTATAGTAGCCAAGTAACGTGTCAATGTTCTTATGCAAGAGATGTTATAAAAAATACAAAATAGTAACTTAACGGTCCGAACAACTTCTCGCTGTGTAATTTTCCTGTTCCCCTCCTATCATATCTACCGATCGTAAAAGCATTCGACTTTATACAAATCAATGTTTTTATCACATTCAATTATAGTTTTTACAAACAAAAATTCGTGTTCTTTATGAGATCTCCCACGAGCGATATTTTAGCCGGTCGCTTTTTAATTCTTACATTCTAGTCTTTTTCAAAATATCTTATCAAATTACGTTTACAATCTTAAGGGCATATTTCTAGCGTTACTAGTCACATTTTGGAAATTTAGTTTTAGCTAACACTGGGTTTTATGGAAAAATATACAACAATCTCAATCACAAAATAAGCTCTTTATAGACTTACAAATGCACATGTTCATTTTACATCTCTCCAGATGCACATGGAGACCTTTTAGCTAGAAGTGGTCATAAACATCACAGAATTACATTTTTTTTTAATTTGGTCATTTATATTATTATAGAAAATATTTTTTTCAAAATGAAATAGAAAAGAACATCCATTTTATTATTTAAGTAATGCTATAAAACAGACATATTTATTAAAATGAACAGGAAGAAAAAATACTCAAAAAACCACCATAAATGACATTTCGAATATATATATATATATATATATATAGAGAGAGAGAGAGAGAGAGAGAGAGAGAGAGAAAGAGAGAGAGAGTAAGGAGAAAGAGAAAAAATAGAAAATGTCTTCATTTTTATCAAATCTAAGCAACATTATTTATGTAAACAAAAAAGAATTACTTTTGATTCTCAGTAGAATTAGCTTGTGATATAAATATAAATATGTTAATATATTATTAATAGATGTGTCTTTCATATCGACAATTTACTCTTTTTTAGTCGTGGTGAACAACTATTTCATTTTTCCTCACTCGAATTCTTATGTGAGAAGAACGAGAACCGGTCAGCTTTTTTCTATTCTTTCTCTTTCTCTCTTTCTTAATATATCATTTCTTTTTCGAATTGTCATTGATGATTGTATTTTTTGCTTTTTTAGCTATTGTTCACCTGATACAAGGCCCAAGAGACATTCAAAATAGACGGTAACTCCCTGTATATTTTCCGCTTTTTAATAAATATATTTGTTTATAGCATTATTTAAATACATTAAGATCTGTAAACGTTTTATTAATATTAAACCTTTAATGTACAAGTGAAAATCGAACACAATGATAGTTGAATCTCGTTCGCCAACAACTGCCTTATGACAAGTACGATCTCGTTCAATTGTTTCATTCTCTCTCTCTCTCTTTCTCTCTCTCTCTCTCTATTTCTCTCTACCATCTTTTCTTTTCATAGCATAATTTATTTCGCTCTTTTATAATCTTCTCCCCACCATTTCTCTTTCTTTTCATTCTCCTTTTATTTTAACACGAACATTTCTTCGGAAATTCCTTTTGGTAATTTACAAATATGGCGACCTCCAAAATCGGTCTACCATTCCTGACGACAACCCACAATGCAACCGCATAAACGTCGCTCGCGTCACTTCCGCTTCATCGATAAGAACATCCTACTTCATGCATCCTTCACATCCCAACTCAATTTGAATATTTTATTCCGATTCTCATTCGGAGATAATCAATGAAATCGAAGCCATGTGACAAAATGATGAAACCAACCAAACCAGATATTATTATTGATATGTCAGAATCGTCACCTACCTATCTATCTACACACACACACTCACACACACACACACATGGGTGACGATATACATACATGTGTGTGTGTGTGTGTGTGTGTGTGTGTGTGTGTGTGTGTGTGTGTGTGTGTGTGTCTAGTTAGTGTGACTTCCTTCTAGGTAACCTTTCTCCGGCTGTCTGGAACATTCACACATGATTTAAAACTCAATCCTATCGGCTAAACAAAATAAAACTGAATTTCATGTAATTTAGCTTGATCTCACAAATACGCATGGATCAGTTCCTCGTTGCATAAATGCCGCTCTGAAATATTTCATTAGGATTTCTCCAACCTTATTAGGGAAATTAAAAAATTCAAGGCACATTCGAATTATCGAATGTGCCTTGAATTTTTTAATTTCCCTAATAAGGTTGGAGAAATCCTAATGAAATATTTCAGAGCGGCATTTATGCAGTTTACCGTTGGTAACTACACCACCAAGTGGTAAACCCTCGAGGTCGGCATCATGATGGGGGATGACTTCACCACTTCTTTTCATTATGTCCATGTAACTCATATTACTGAGTGTAGCGGACACAGCAAAGGGAGTGATGACTAACGAACAAATGGTCCTTCCTACTTCCAAAGTTTTCATGGATGGTCCCATCTAAGGTCGGTGCCGACAAACTGTTGCAGTAAGCTCTTCACGTGGGCGAGAATGAAGGCTGAACCCAAGAAAAACCGGAGCTTATTATTATTCGGGGGCTCTGTCAGAGAGATTCACTTTGGGTGGGGGTGACCTGATCTCGACAGTCAAAGAGAAGCCAGTGAAGAGACTCGGACGGCAGTATGAAATTTCACTAACTGACCGGCACCGAGGTAAAGGGATACAAAAAGTAGCACTAGATGGACTTGAATCCATGGACAGAACTCATCTCCCCGGAAAACTGAAGGCTTGGTGCTACCAAGATGGTTTGCTGCCCCGGCTTCTGTGGCCGTTGCAGGTGTATGATATTACTCTGTCTCACAAATCACCAGACGCAACAGTATATCAACAAATGGCTTGGACCCCCCCTCTCTCCCCCCCCCGATGCCGGAAATCTGCAACTTCACATCTCATTGGTGGAGGAGTTCAAGGTACGCTTTCACATGGTGATGAGGGACTCGGCCAGTGAGTTCATCCGCAGGATACAGCCATATATCAAAACTGGCACCAAGTGGTCGGCAGTAGAAGCCACCCAAGAAGCAGAATCAAGAGTGCGAACCAAGGAGGTCATGGGGGTAATCAAAACCAATCGAGCTTGCTTGAGCAACATAAGCAATCAGTTGTTCTCCAAATAAAATCGAGACATAAAAACGAGACATAGTGACTGAAGAAATCAGGAATTTCCAAGAAGAACAGAGAAAGCTACTGCTGTTTCTCAGTCCAAAAAATGTGCTTGGACTACATGGAATAGCATCAATCCGATGAAGCTATCATTGCAATGGAGCTATTGGTAATATCATTCTTTTTGCGATCTACCTATGATGTCTTACTAAATGCGACCAACGTCAAGCTGTGGAGGTGCATTGACACTGATGTATGTGCATTATATCAAAGTAATCGAGGCACTTTACGTCAGGTGCTCTCTGCATGACCACAATCACTGCAGATATACACGGGGCGCCATAACTAAATGCTAGAAGTGGTCATGGACTTAGTAAACAGTATGAAGCAGCCAACAATCATTCTCTAACGACCAGAGAACCTAAGGTCCGTTTTCACAAGAAAGCCAAACGCCCTGTGAGGAAGATCAAAATAATAGCTCCCAACATGAAGCTATTGAGTGAAGCCTGTGATTGAAGGTTCTTAGTTGATCTTACAACACCTCTGCAATTTCCGGTACACATAATTCAGACAGACGCATGCCCTGACACTGTAGCGTGGTCTGATTCAAAGAAGTGTGTCCTCCTAGTAGAATTAAGTGTTCCACGGTAGGAGAACAGTGGGGAGTCGCACGAGTGAAAGAAAAACCGCTACGAATCACTGCGATCCGACTGCGTGGAAAAGGGGCTATATGCTACCTATTGAGGTCGGGTGACGTGGATTCATTGGACGGTCAATTGTTTCGTTCCATTTGAAGGTGGGCTTCATTGGCCGGTGCCTGAAGAGTGCACTAAATCGTCTTCAGACAACAGCTTAGCAAGCATCGAATTGGATCTGGTCAAGATCCAAAATAAACATAATAATTAATTAAAACGATGCTCGCAACACAATACTACCTCCTATGTGAATCACATCTGTTTACCTTCCATTCGACGTCCTTGAAAAAGGTTGCTACGAGCGCGTTGTGTTTTGTTTAATGATCAAAGCAAACGCTTGTAACCTAACGTTGAAAATCAGACTTTCAGTTGCATAAAAAAATGCACAAAAACAATACCCTGTCCGGGGCAAAAGCTGCTGGTGGCGCCAGGGGTGGTGGCTGACGAAGGCAGGGTATCTTACGTGCTTTCACACGTTGTATATATATATATATATATATATATATATATATATATATATATATATATATATATATATATATATATAAGTGATAGGATTTGAGATAATTATAATTAATTCATCGAGTCTAGAAGAAACCTCAACAGAATGCAGAAAGCACTGAACGGCCATTTCGTCCTATATTTGGCACTCATCAGCAGTGCACATCCACTACTGAGAATTGAAACCCGGACAATTACGATATGAGGCAAACGTCATACCAACTATAACAACGGGCCTCGGTGACGAAGAGGTAACTAATTAGACTCGATTTAGCGCCACTCGTTCACATATTCTACGGGGGAATTCATCCGAGTTTCCCTTACACACAGGACTCTGCCCTCGAGAGCCAATACTATCCCAAGCCGCTCCACCCAGAACATTAGAAGCCGGTTCACGCAAGGATATACAAGTGATAGAAATTAAGGGGGATTTGAGATAATTACAATTAACCAATATCGAGTCTATTCGTTAACTCTTCGCCACCGAGGCCCGTTGATACAATTGGTATAACGTTTGCCTCATATCGTAACTCTCTGGGTTTCAATTCTCGGTAGTGGATGCGAATTGCTGATGAGCCCCAAATATAGGACGAAACAGCCGTCCATTCTGTTGAGGTTTCTTCTAGACTCGATAAATTACTTAATTATATATATATATATATATATATATATATATATATATATATATATATATATCTGTGTGTGTGTGTGTGTGTGTGTGTGTGTGTGTGTGTGTGTGTGTGTGTGTGTGTGTGTGTGTGTGTGTGTGCAATAGTTGTATATCCATTACTGGATCCTTGCATAACTCTTGCTTAATGAGTTGTTTTGATGAGGTACTTTGGTCAATGCCTAAGGGAGATCTTGTTTAATGTGTCTCTATCGCAGCATCGGGAAAGCGTAACTTATATGCCCGTAAGTGAATGTAATGAACTCGACTGGAATTCGAATTCGGCTCTCCGATTTGTGATATATATATATATATATATATATATATATATATATATATATATATATATATATATATATATATATATATATATACATATATATATATATATATATATATATAGATAGATAGATAGATAGATAGATATATCAATCGATTCATATATATATCTATGATACTATTTCAGTCTCTTCATCTCTCTAATTGTTAGAAGAACCGGAAGAACTCAATCCATGAGTTTTTCGTATGATGGCACTCATTCTTTGAATATTTTATGTTGTTGCAACAGTGCTTCCGCCGATGAAATTGACAGCCTTCTTCAGGTGTCCAGTTCGTAATGGAAAACAAAAGTTCTTTGTGCTTGAATAATTTTATGATTGGAACTCTAGCATAGTGCATGAAAAGTTTAGTGCATGAAAATGGTGACATCGTAATTGTGAGTTCACTCCCTGAGTTGGCCAGTACAGGATTAGACTCAGTGGAATCAGGGTAAACAGTGACTGCGTAGTACTAAATAAGAAACTAGACGAGATATCTTCAGACATAGTCAGTGGAACGAGAACAATCTACCAACGTAGATTAAATAAAGTATTCAGTTCGAAATTTACATGAAAGTTACCCTGAAAAATAATAAAATCGATTAACTAAGTTTAAATTAAGATATGAGTGCTAAAGTCAAATATCCACGAACAAAAATATTCACTGTCTTTATTGCTCTTCATTTCTCTTTCTTTTTTCTTCCTATATTTTTTCGTCTTCTTTTTCTTATCTCTCTCTCTCACTCGCACACACACACACATACTCTCTCTCACTCTCTCTCTCTCTCTCTCTCTCTTTCTTTTCTTTTATTCTGATTTTCTTCCCTTCTACTTTCAACCGATTTCCTTCCTTTCATAAATGGAATTCAGTGGGTCTCTTTTCCTTTTGGGTGTCTTTTTTATTCTATTTCGTGAAGGCACTTCTACATATACAATAGAGAAACTTAAATAAGTTTCTCTAATATAATATCTGAAATAATTTGTGACTTTAAACTGAGAGGAAGGCCTTTCAATATATCCATTACAGTTGTTTATGCATCGACAACACAAAGTACTGAAGAATAAATTGAAAAGTTCTGCTCTACGTTAGACGACGCCAAAACTCAATGCAAATCGCAAGAAATTACAATTATCATGAGAGACCTGAATGCCAGAGGAGGCAACGAATGGGATGCTGAAATAGCAAATTCGAACTCGGAAAAGGTAATGAACGCCGAGAAAAAATGGGTCCAATTTTGTACGGCGAATGACCAGGTAGTAACCAACACCTGGTTTCAAGAACACCCATAGACGTATATGGACATGGAGAAGTGCAGGAGGTGAAACGAAAGACCAAATCCTTTTATAACTATCAATAATAGATTCAGAAATGCAGTTTTACACAACAAAACATACACACGTGCCGATTACGGAAATGACCACCTTCCAGTTACATGTATAATTAGAGTGAAACTACAGAAATTGAAGAGGGCCAAGACAGCACCCAAATTGCAATACGGCAGATTTTTGAATGATCCAAATCTATATATGGGCAGTGTGAAATATATGGGCAGTGTGAAATATATGGACAGTGTGAAAAGCAGATACGAAGGACAAAATGAAAATAGAAACTGGAAGTTAGACACATTAAGAGAAGCTTTAGTAACCTCAGCAATTGCGATCATCCGAGACAAACAAATGACATTCTTGACATGATCAAAAACAGAGACAAAACACAATGCCGAGGTACAGCACAAAATATAAGTCTTTGCAGGAAGAAGTTAGGAATAAATGCAAACAGGCTAAAGAGGAATGAAAAATGTGCAGAAATAGAAAATAATGCGTACCATTGGTAAATCAGATATGTATCAAAAAATAATATAAAAAACCTGAAAAAGACATACTCGTCAACAGGATGCATAAAATCCGAGGATGGAACGTTGATATTAGAGAAAGAAAAATACTTCAGCGATGGGACGAACATATTGGAGAATTCTTCCACGGCGAAAGAGAACAACCGACAATATAGAGAAATATCGAAAGGCAGATAATATTAAATCTGAAGTGTAATCAGTTCTGGCCAAATTGAAGAGAAACAAAGTAGCAGAACTAGACGGAATTGTAATGCGATGCTGGTAGCCTTAGATGATTTCGGCATATGCAAGATCACAGACATAATAAATGAAATCTATAACAGTAGTGATATATCGAAAGACCTAGGTTGATCTATTTTCATAACATTGCCTCAGAAGCCAGGTGCAAACGAATGTGATCTCCGTCGGACAATCGGCCTAATGAGTCATAAAACAAAACTTATCATACGAATTCTGATGATTAGAGGAAGCAGACAAAACAGATCGAAAATAGGACAAGAACAATCTGTTAAAAGGAATATGATATTTATGCTCAGAATGATATCAGAAACAGCAATACAAATGACGAAGAATATGTACCTGTATTTTATAGATTATGCAAAGGCGTTTGATAAAGTACGTTACAAAGAACTGTTGGAACTTCTCGTTAACCTTAACATATCTGTGAAGGATAAGAGAATAATCCAAAATGTAGTCAGCAAACTGTCTGCATGGTTAGAAAATGAATTTAGTAGATCTACAAAAATAGAAATAGAATGTAAGACAAGGGTGTGTCTTCTCATCGGACTTATTCAACGTATACAGTAAGGCAGTGAAGAAGATACTTGAGGCAGCATAAATGTGGTTCTACAGGAGGATGCTGAGGATACCATGGTCCGAACAGGAACCGACGAAGTTTTAGAGAAAATGGAAACCAAAAAGAAACTTATACTTAACACCAGGAAAAGACATTTGAAATTTCTAGGATACATAATGAGGAAAGAGAGATTGCAAATCTTATACTCACAGAGCAGTTTGAAGGCAAGAGGGAAAGCAGAAAAAAATGCATTACCTACTTAGCAAGCTTGAATAAATGGATGGTGGAACAAGACGTAGGAGAAATAACAAAAAGACAAAATTTATTAAGAGCTCAAATGACAGGAAATGTATCAATATCAAAATGTACGTAATAAGGAACAATTTTTTTTTTTACGCAACCATTATGTATTTTTCAACAAAAAAAATCCCAAAATGATCATTCCTTCATTTGGTCATTGGAATGCAAGAAGTTCAAGAAGGACACGATAAAGAAAACATATGAAATAATTCTATTCAAATGTTCTGGTTGATTGCAGAATGTTGTATTCATCTGAGGTTGATCCCAAATGCTGAAATGACTTTCGTAAATTGTACTCGTCTATATATAAAGCTCGCAAGTTGTTTACAGTGAAACAAAAATTTCCTCAATACGGTTTTTCAACCAGATCTGATCAACTCTAAACAAATTACAACTTGGACATTGTGAATTACTGACGACTTCAAAATCTGGAAACGTTTTACTATGTATGCGAAGAGCTAACCATAAAATACTGCAACAACGCCATCTTTGTAAATGTCTATCCCTTTTCTTCAGGCCGGCAAAGGTGACAAACACTGTGTCAAATAGACAGCAGTGTCAACAAGATCCAAACTTAATGTTTTTGCTGTTGTTCATAAATGTGGAAGACATGAGGTTCGGTGGACAGTAGCAAAGTGAACGCTGGACATTGAGTATGTTCCGAGAAAGGATATTATAAAAACTGACCGGAAGGAAATAGATGAAAATCACGTGACGTGCGAGCATTCAACCTTCATATCTGTACATGGATGACTTTATCGTTAGTAATTAAATTATTTTCTTGAATAAAGAAATAAACATTGTAAAAGCTGAAAAGGCAAAGTGACTCGAGAGAGAAGGTCGCTGGTAATAAAGATAAGGTTGGAAACAATCGATCGGCGAGGGTTAAAAAGTTTTCTGGTCAGGATGGTGGTGAGGATAGTGGGATATTGCGATGGTGTAGAGTGTGATTTAGGCGGAACAGTAAAACTCGTATCAAGTGTCAGGCTGTCATATTTTAACATCTTCTACTGGAGTGAAGAGAAAGGAACGGTGAAAAGATAAAGAAAGTAACATAAGAGTAATAAAAATATAAATAAACAAATATGAGATAGATAGATAGATAGATAGATAGATAGATAGATAGATAGATAGATAGATAGAAACTGAGATATAAAGTGACAGAGAGATATAAACAGTTTGTGTAGCTGGGGAACATAAATAAATTAATGCATACAGGAACTGATTGATTTATAGACTACTTTGTTTATCTCTATCCTTTTCATATTTTTTATTTATTCTCCATTCTCTGACCCGCATATAAATATATATATATATGTGTATGTGTGTGTGTGTGTGTGTGTGTGTGTGTGTGTGTAAAAAGAAAAATGTCATCTTCTAACCTTCTATGACTGACCATTGCAATTAGGGGTTTGAGTGGGTGGGGAGATCATTTAGAAACAGCTAAGCCATATCTGGAAATCAATGTCGGCAAGTTTTGTCTCAAAAAGTTTTGTCTTCAGACAAGCCAAGTAGATTTTAAATGACATTCACTTTGCAGAAATCCAGTCGGAATTTGACCATTAAATTGAATTCTTTATCTCGTATGCCTGAAATGTTATATTTTCTCTTCTACTAATGAAAAAACAAAGATTGCGCCAATTTTTTGAATGCATTCAATTAAAAGTTACAGATAAGGGAAACAATTTAGTGTCGGAAAATTTGGAATAGGAAAGCGAATTTAGGGACAGGAAATGTCAAGTAACTTTTTAGAAAGATAATTATGAATACATTTTTTCAAAAGAAAAGCTGTCAACAGACTTGTAAAGAACTAAAGGGAGAAATAAAATTAAATTGATTCCATAATTGCTGACAAAATCAGGAGCGTCATAGAGGTAATATAGGAATCACTCATAGAATGGTAATTGGCAAAGTCAAATTTGACTTTCGAATTGAGAAAAACAAAATGATTCTCAGAAAGAAAAAGTATCCAAAAACGTAAAAGAAAAAAAGTGAATTTCAGGTAAGAACAGATCCCAATTTTGTGAATTTGTGAAAATAAAATCGAAAATTTGAATAATTAATTGATAACTATAATTAAAAAGCAACCCTGATAACAGGGAAAACCAGACGGAAACTGCAATAACAAAGGGGAATAACTCAAAGTGTGAAGTAGAATTAACGAAAAAAGAATAAATATGGTCGTAAACAGAGACAAAAATAACAAAAAATGAGATGCGAATAAAAAATGATAGAAACTGTAGAAGTTATGACAGATGGGGAAGAGCTTAACATGTGCCCGATCCGCAATCCACATCAGGAAAAAAGAACTTTTATTCAAAGTCAGAAACAGGAAAGTTACTAAATGTAAGGAGAATAACTGCGCACTACTATACAAATCTGTATGCTTCAAAAATAAATATGGCACCAACAGTCACTTTGGCAGATACAACTGTTGCTTCAAAACGTGAAGCGCCAAAAAAGCACTAGTCGAAGGTGGCACAGTAACACACATTTTTAAAAAATGTAGAATTCCACAAATAATTAGAACCAGTGCAAACAGAAAAGAAACTTGCCTCTAATCTTCAGTCAAGTAACATTAATCATACTTTATAAAAGTAAATAATAACAACGTTATTACAGACCCCTGTCTCATTACTATCGAATATGTACAAATTATTATAAAATAATATTTACAAACAAACTATTAAATATTATAGATAAAAACAAACTATACGCGAACAGGCAGATTTTAGAAGAGGTTACGAAAAAATCTACAAACAACAAATCAGCAGTGTCGAAAAATTCAGCAAAATATATTAAAGCCATTTGTCCAACATTAGCGATGCAAATGTATTTAACACAGTAGAACACGCGGCAGTTTACAACTCATAATGAGAGCAGAGCAATTATCAATGAATAGAAAAGTTATTAAGAATATGTGCGATAAGAATACTGCAATAATTCGACTACACAAAGATGCAGGTAAAAGATTGGGAAAACGAGTGAGGCAAGTGGGGACAATTCAACTTGAAAGTATCTGCATGCAAATGGACTGGAAAGCGCTGTAAATAAACATAAATGGTGAATATTTAAACAATTTACGGTTTACTAACGAAATTTGATATGTATCTGAATCATCATATGAAATACATAATAAATTTCAAATGTTATAAGGGAAAATCGGAATATAAATTTCAAAATAATTAATAGATATAAAACAAAATATTCAAATGTAATGTTCCAAAAAAGATCCTAAAATGACATGAAGAACTAGAATAAGACCAAGAATATATTTTTAGGTCAAGTAACAATATTTAAGACCAAAATAAAGGAATAGAACAAATTATGATGAGAAGGTGGAGAAGTTTAATAAAAATATGCACCATGCCAAGATATTTCAAGCGTAACATGTATTGTTTAAAGCCTGC
The DNA here is from genome assembly GCA_964036315.1 of Acanthosepion esculentum. Taxonomy (NCBI): domain Eukaryota; kingdom Metazoa; phylum Mollusca; class Cephalopoda; order Sepiida; family Sepiidae; genus Acanthosepion; species Acanthosepion esculentum. The sequence goes on from OZ038500.1 coordinate 104,271,165, forward strand.
GAAAGGTATTATCGCAAAAAATGATCAGGAAGGACAGAGCTTTGTAAATGGTTTGATGATCATCTAAGATATTTAACTGACAATCAATATGTCATTTTGATATTTATGTCAAAAGTCATTATATATATATATATATATAGTTTGTTTGGTTAAGAACCAACGAAAGATCTTTGCTTAATGCATTGTTTTTTTAGGTATATATAGGTACTGCAAAAGATTCGCTAAAAAAATGAGCATAGATAATGAAAATTGCCTTAAACTTAGTAAAAAAAAAAGTTTTCTCGTCAAAATCTTTGTTATTATCAAAGGGAAAGACTAAAGGATTTTTTAACTATTAAATTATTTTTTGATCTTTTCAGAACGTTCAAAATTATTTCGTTAGCGGGGGACCAAAGATTAGTACAGGAAATTTGTGCGTCTTTCTTGTGGTGAAAACACATTGATCTGAAAATTCTTGCAAAAATCAAATAAATTGTCGGATTTTAATGAAACTTTCAGGACTTATTCAAAAATGAATGAAGTTATATTAGAAAATTTCTTTTTTTAGAAAATCTTGCTAGAAACTTTTTTTCATCTGTTACTCCTCCACTTATTTAATTTTATGAAATTTTAAGAAATTCATTTTTGTACAACTTAATTACTATATTACTTATACATAGAACTCATTAAAGAATTTAAAATTGGACACCTAATTACCGAAAATCAGTTCTGAATCATAAAATAAAAAAATGATATAAAACAATGACATTATTTGATTAGAAAAGCGTTTAATTGCTTTTATGACTAAGATATATTATGGAAACTACTGTCTTAAGAAAAAAAACTTTCGATGAAGTATAAATTTTTACAAGAATTGTTTTCATCTTATTTAAATTTTAATAAGAATAATTTATAAACTCTTTTAAAATTTTGTATTAATTTGTAGTGGTTAGTTGATTTTGTTATTAAGTAAACTCATAAATGAAAAACAATACAACAATTCAGTGATCATAAATATTTTTAAAAGTTTTTTGAATTCTTTTGCGTTTGTACAAATCTGACGATTTTTGTAAATGCGGACGTGCATACGCGACATTATCAGAAAATAAGAGCGATACATCGAGTAAATTTAATGCCAAAGTACATAAAACCTTAGATTACGGAGAATATATTTTCCTTAAATTTTAACATTACTGGGTAGGTAAAAATTATATAAAAAGGCGCTCACGTCATATTCCTCAAGTGGACTTTACAAGTATGCCATCCATAGAAAAACTTTTTATAAAGTTCGGACTGTCAATGAAGCTGTAAAGCAGTCAACACCTTAAACAAACATCTACCTCCGTGTTAAACGTTCATTTCTGCGATATTTATACTAAAAGTAAGTAATGTTTGTTTCAAATCAGATTAATTAAATTTTAAACCAGCTAATATTACTCAAATAAAGTTTCAGTAAAGTATATTTTATTTTTGAAAGATTTTTTTAATAAAGAGAATTATATTCCGCTGACTGATGGCTAAATCAGTGATTTAAATAAAATTCCTTCCAGTCAGTTGAAATCCGTTTTTAAATACAGCAAAGTATTTTGCTTATTGAACATATTAAATTTAATCTGTTAGCTTGGAATTAAAATAAAATATAAGCTTCAAGATAGATTTTTCGTTTAAAAAAATGCTTTTTAAACTTTAAGTAACTCGAGGTACCGATATATATATATATATATATATATATATATATATATATATATATATATGTGTGTATCTGTGTGTGTGTGTGTTTCTCTCTCTCTCTGTGTGTGTGTGTGTGTGTGTGTGTGTGTGTGTGTGTGTGTGTGTGTGTGTGTGTGTTCATAGAAAAAGAGATCTGGTATAGATATATAAAGAGAGAGTAAAAAAAGGAAAGGAGGCATATAAATCAGCCAACACTTCATGGGAACTCAGTTTTATGCCTCCATGCGATCTTCAGACTAATTATTTATGTATAAATGTTTATCTCTAATAAAATCCACTTTTCCCTTATAAATATTGCACATTTTAAACTATATATATATATAGTTTAAAATATATATATATATATATAATTGGTTAGTATGGTTAACACCGAGTGCTGACAGTCTGTTACATTCTTGAATGCAATCTTCAGGCCGTGTAGGGATCATAAGCACAACTGAGTAAATTTAATAATAATAATAATGATAATAATAATAATAATCAGCAGTAGATAATGACTAAATACAAAAAATATCTTGAATACTCAATAATAAAGTTAACAAACAACATTAGCTATAAATAAATTGTTCAATCTATCCGAAGTTGTTCTTGATTCCATTGGATTTTTGGTAGGCCTGATAGAGCTGTGTCTATGGGGATGCCCTTTAATTTTTGATGGTTTCCGGGTGTCGCATTTTCAAGCATTGTTGTCAGTTCTTCAAACATTAGTTTGCGGCGCAATGTCTTTGGTTTGTTTTTTTTATATATATTTAGAATATTTTTTTCTTCGAAAGCCGAAGAAGAGTAACGAAAATTGCCAGAATTAAAAACACAACGATACATCAAGACTGTTCCATTCAGGGCTCACTAGTACTGTTCCATATCCAGAATCGTCTCACTCCTTGGAAGAACCCCTGACTGATTGACCTTATCTTCAGGGATTTAGCCGTACTCAACACGCTTGCCTATTTGCTGGTTGGTGAAGTTTTTTAACTCATTATGGAGGTTTTTAATTCAGAAGTGTCCTTCTCCTAGATTGGTGGCCACCTAAAGCTATAGACACAATCTTTCCTTATATTTATCCATAGTTGAGAGGTAGAAGAAATGGATTAATACCTTTCCCAAGGGTATTTACACGTAAGTGAATGTAATCAACTCGACTAGAATTCGAACTCCGCTCTCCGATTCCTCAATCCGAGGCGTATACACACACACACACAAAGATTATATATATATATATATATATATATATATATATATATATATATATATATATATATATATATATATATATATATATATATATATATATATATATATATATATATATATATATATATATATATATATATATATATATATATAGTATGTCTGCTTAATTTATCATTGTATTTTTACAATTTTAGAATATGTTGTTGCCCATCTGGACAAAAATTGCGCTTAAACTATACAAAGATCATTTTTTGTCATGTCTAATTCTGATTAAATAAAATAGCCTATTTTTGACCACATAAGACAGCCAAATAAATATGCAATTAATATGCATGTAAAATAATTTAAATAAAATAAATGTTTCTAGTATTGTGGAGATTCCTGGAATGTTCGACACATGATGACGCCTATTTGAATTTGAAATGTCTTCTTGGCTTCACCTTGTCAACTAGGACCTAGAAAGATGGACTATCCCTGTCTGCTGCAGACTGGCGGGTGGCTAATGAGTTCAATTCCTAATAGAGAAATGAAGCCGCAGCGGCTACAAAAGTTTTGGTCCAGTGTTGGTGCTGTAGTCATACAGTTGATATGTTTTTCAACTTTTTCCTCCTGTTCATGAGATCACCTCAACGTTCCTTTTCAAAGGAGTAGACAACTCGATGCCTAGTTAGTCTCTAGTTTAGGAATGGGTCAGACAAGTATCGAGTGACAATGTTTCAAGAAGTGAGGGATTCCTTCAGAGCGTTTTTGTTTCTCTTTAGGGGAACCCCAATTCTACCTTCGTCCAGCGAAGAATTCACCATACAGCGCAGTTATAGGTAGGTGTCGGTCGTTCATCCTGGTGACTTGTCCTTCTCAACGAGCAGCATCTTGGCTTCAGTGCCAGTAACCGCCGCTTGGTCTAGGACTTCAACGCTGGAGATTCCAATGGGTTTTGGGGATGCTGTGGAATTAGTGCCCAAGAAGTTGCAGCTGGTGACGATGAGCTCCAAGATTCGAAGACGTACAGGAGAATGGTCAGTAAAACAAGCTCTGTAAATATGATCTTAATACTTGGCTTTCCATTATGTTTTTGGAACAATTTAATTTGTTTTAAATTCCCAATATATGTTTAGAAATCATTGTGCTGTTCGCGTATTTACTATTTTGTGTGCGTAATTTCTATTTCCAGGATCCTTCAGTTACTCCTATGTATATTTTCCCCCGTTATCTGCTGATTTAACAGTGGTTTGGTATATTATATTGTTTTGCAAGCAATTAACATTCAAGGGACAATCGTACTTTACTCTGCAGTTACAGGTGAGTTTGTTCTTGTGGGTTTTTTGGGGGTGAGAGTATTCCTCTGTTGTGCTTTCTTTACAATATTATTTATGTCATGTTCTCGGTGTGACAGTAGCAGACTTTTACTATGTTCCTATTGAATACCTTGTGAAGACTTCTTTATGGAGTGGGGAGTTTTTGTGCATGAATTTAATTAATATTTTCCCTACATTTACAGAAACTTCAAAACACCCAACAACAATAATGAAGCAGATCCCGTATATATATATATATATATATATATATATATATATATATATATATATATATATATATATATATATATATATATATATATTTATATTTATAAAATCTCCAAAAATTTAAATGTAATTTCACTCGTTATTTTCTGTCTTCTCAATTTTTTTTTCTCCTTCTTAGTGTTTTTTCTCATATTCTCTAACACTCAGTAACCCCTTCCGTTTATTGCTTTGCTTGGGGTGATAAAATCCTATTTTACTCAATATAGTTCTGCAAATTTTCTAGCCTTGTAATCTGATTTGATCAGACGAAATATTGAAAATGTTTAAATGAAGCTAATTTACCTGTAGTCTCATGGGAGAGTAAAAATGTTCTTTATTTCCTCTGGTGACAGTGGTTAGTATCGTAGCTAGGATTTGGAGTACTACTTTTTAAAGCAGTTACGCTCTTCTGACTTGCCAGTTTAACATTTAACTCTATTTGGTCTAATCCCGTACTACACGAGGCTTATTAAATATTCACATACATACACGCATAAACACACCCACACAATTTTCAAGCCTCTTATACCGTGTATCTGAATCCGAAGGTCGAGTTAACCGAATCGTTAGAGTATGGGCAAATGAAATCATTGAAACGTGTTCGGTTCATGTCTTGTCCGTTGATATCAAGTTTGTGTTTCATGTTCTTGTACATTTTTCATTCGTCATGAAAAGATCTTGTTTTAAACATGTCACATTAGCATTCAAAATAAATTTGTGTTACTTTGTAGTTTGTTGCTCATTATCATCGATGTTCAAACAAATAATGTATGTGATATTCACTAAGTTTAACATTTACTGACCAACAGAAAAAAAAATCAACCAGTAAAACTCTATTGCTCCTATTTTCAAAACAGATTCTCTTCACTTGGAAAGATGCTGACAAAAACCCTTTCGTCGGTCACGTAAAGGAAACCTTTCAAATTTTGGTATACAACGAGATTAAAAAAAAACAACTTTATATAAATCATTATTCGAAACTAATTTTAAATTAGAAATATGCCGATCAAAATGTTTTAAATGTTTTCTTTAAAAATACCTGCATGTCTTGATTAAAAATTCATTAAATTTTTAATAAATGTCTTCATAAGATAAAAAGAGAATTTTGAGTTTGTTTTTTCAGGCGATGCTTAAAAATATTTTATGCTGCATTTGCAATTTTATAAATTTTTAAAAATTCCATATTTTATTATTTATCCATCCTGTCGCCATCTCGTCTTTATTTACATATACCGACACATGTATATACATCTGCAAATACAGGCACTTTCAGTCTATCTCTTTCTTTCTCTCTCTCACTCACTCACTCTCTCTCTCTCTATCTCTCTCTCTCTCCCTCTCTCTCTCTTGCTGTCTCTGTATCCTTTTCTGCCCCGCCTACAGACTTCTGACCCGACACTCCCCATTAGTTTCAACTTATTTGTTTTTCCCCGTAATTTCTTCCTCTCCTCTTACCCAACCCTGACTATCCTCACAATCACATACACGCCCTCAGTCACATTTCCACCTCCTTCTATCACCCACTTCTACGCCATCTCTCGTTCTCCAAACTCTGACGCTGTTTCTTGAAAGACATTTATGAGCCTTCGATCAGAAACGACGCAAGCTATTAATGTGATCTCGTGGTTTCTCACGATACTATTAAGACATTTACAATAACACGAGAAGTTATAACCTCTTTCTATTCCCCCACTTTTATTTTGTCTTTCTTTCGTTCGTTCATTTGTTCGTTCTTAGTATTTTTCTCTCAGTCTCCGTCGCTTTTTCAATAGTTTACTTTCTTCTCACTGCCACGTTTTCTTTCTTTGGACACTGTCACTCATTTTCTCTATCAGTCTATCGTAATTTCACTTTCTTTTCAATAATTTTACAAGATTTTAACTTTAACCATTCTTTATTTTCCTGTGAGTCTCTTTCACTCTTTTTTTCTTATTCTATTTTTCTTTCAATCTCTCACTCTCTCTCTTTCTCTCTCTCTCTCTCTCTGACTTTTAATCTTAATTTCTTTGTTGATATTCATATTAGCTTTCATAGAACCCATTGCCAGACCTCAGAAATAAAAGTTAGGAATATTCTTTGCTACGCAATTTTCCAAGAAAAACAGCGTTCAAAATGTTTTATTATCTCCCTTGAACACCTGCTTTGCCACTCAGGGAAAAAAAGCAATTCCCTCATCACAAATTGGGTTTCGTTTTAATATGGTTATACATACATTTATTGATTCACTTCAACGACTTTCTTTCCCTTTCTACTTCTTCTTCTTCTTCTTCTTCTTCTTCTTCTTCTTCTTCTTCTTCTTCTTCTCTCTCTCTCTCTCTCTCTCTCTTTCTCTCTCTCTCACTCTTTCTGATTTGGTATTTAACTTCTTTTCGTTTTATGTTGCTATTTTGTATGCATTCTTATTGCTTTCTTCTACTGCATCATTTTCTTCCTCCTCTCCTCGTACTTCATCGGAACCCTTTCTTTCAGTCTCTCTCTCTCTCTTTCTCTATCTATCTATCTATCTTTTTATCTGTCTCTTTCATTTAACTTCTCTTTCTCCAACATTCATCTCTCTCTCACACACATGCACAAACATACTCTCCCTTTATATATATATATATATATATATATATATATATATATATATATATATATATATATATATTCATCTTTTCCGTTGCCTATTACCTGTATCAGTATCATTCTCTTCCAAATCTCTCCTTACCTCTTCCCATTTCTTTTATCTGTATCTCTGTTTCTACCATATCTCTTTTTCTTTTCTTCCCATCTTCTGTTTATCTACATCTCTCTCTTTCTAGCTCCCTCTCTGTCTCTTTCTCTTTCTCTCTCTCTCTCTCTCTCTCTCTCTCTCTCTCTCTCTCTCTCTCTCTGTGAATTTATCTGTCTCTCATTGGAAGATTAATAACCGTAAAATGCTCACAGTATTCGAGTTTCCAACTCTCTCTTTAAAATTTGATTTGCACATTGAATCAAGTTATTGTTGGTCTACAAATCTGAACTCTGGATTTTAATGGAAAATCCGGGCGAAGAAATTACGAATCTCTGTGACGCGGGAACTATTTCATGTCCGGGGAAGATGATTTGAATGGTTGGCCACTGACCCACTGTAACCCGACGCTGATTGGCTGAACTCGGCACTGATTTATGATGACGTGTTCATGAAGGCTATCAATTGGCTGTCGGTCTTCTCATTTCTACTCCACTCTGCATTGTCCAATCATACTTCTTTCAACGTCAATCTTTATTTCCCTCTCTATTCTCTTTCATTCTTTCTTTCTTTCACATTTTGCGGTTGTTTTGTTTTTGTTTTTTTTAATCTATCCTTGTCTCTTAATATCTATCTATCTATTGTTTTATATATATATATATATATATATATATATATATATATATATATATATATATATATATGCCTGTTCATATAAACTTTATGAATTTCTGTGTTTTTATATTTATTTTCTATTGTCAGTTTGTCTCCAACAAGGTCTATTAGTAAATGTCTACGAGCCACCAATTCCTGTATTTACTACTTCAGATTATGTAATAACTGTTTCAAAACCAACCAGTGGCACATCTTTGTCATTTGAAGAACTGCATGATATTTTGTATCCTTACATATTAGCAAATTTGAATACTTATAAAATCAGCTATGTCTGTATGGTATATCCTGTGTTCTTTTTTCTTCTTCACTGTACTCTACACTCACGAGGGTTTAAAAGAAAAAGAAGAAAATGAGTCGAAATAGATATAAAGGGAGAAGTAAAGACAGGTGAGTAAACAGATAAGTAATGATCAATATATAGCCTGACTGTTACACAAACTGATGCGCATTAATCTGATCATACATATTGATAAATATAAATAGTTTAGGATACTTAGAAGAATAAATAGTACTAAAAAGTCAATTGCGCACACACATGCATACAATATATATATATATATATATATATATATATATATATATATATATATATCCACATCTCTTTCTCTCTCTCTATCTCTACATATATATATATATATATATATATATGTAGAGAGAGAGATATATGTGTGTGTGTGTGTAGAGAGAGAGAGAGAAAGAGATGTGGATATATATATATAGAGAGAGAGAGAGAAAGAGATGTGGAGGAGGAGGTGAGAGAAAGAAAGAGAGAGGATTATGAATGGACTAAATGGTAAATAGATATAAAATGGAATCATTTGATAGACAAAGACAGATACGAAGAGACTGAGATAGATAGATAGATAGATATGGACAGACTAAAAGAAAGTAAGAAAGAAAGAAAGATGAGAAAAATGGAAGAAAAGGACAATAGAAAAAATGCAAAGACAAAAGGAAAATTATAGCCGTGCGTTTACATCGAGTGGGTACGGGCAGCCGCGCCCATCTCAATTTCCCGCCAATTTGTTGTCGGCATCCCCTTCTGTCTTAATTATCGCGTTTGCCTTTACGACTGCGCCAAACCACACCTCCCCTTACTCGCACCAAGCCGCAAGCACCTAACGTCAATAGCCACTCTCCGATTTATGGCGCGGAAATCAGAGCGCAACAACAAACAAGTGCTCGCTTATGGACGCCTCTTCCCTATCTTGACTTCTACCTCACAGCAAATGCCTGGCCGTCGCCATCTTGCCTTCTTTGGAAGCCATATTGTTTCAGATATTCCTGTCTTCTTTTTTTTCCTTGCAAGTTATTGATAGGCTTCTTCTTGTTGTTGTAGAAGGCGATGGAAAGATGGCGGGTGGATCTTCAAATAAAAAAAAATGTGTGGCGTGGAACGGATGGGTACTCTTGGTTGGGTGGGTAGTTACCGGCACTGACCTTTAATTTTTAGAACACAGCCTGCTTTCTTTTTAGTGTTGCAAAGAAATGGTTCACTTGGATGTGTATGTTTGTGATATTCATGTTTATACAGACTTTGTTAAGATTAGCCAAGTATGGCTCAAGGCCAAAATTGTGATGCTTGTTTAATAAATAACAATTTCCTAAATTCTTAATTATCACCTTTTGTATGTTTTTTTCATAAATGTTTACCCAATCTAAGGTCAAGGTAGAGAATTATTGAATGCGGTTGTTGTATGTACTTAATAAAAGAAAGTAAATGCAGATTATGTGGATAGATAATGGTCGGTTGTAGGTGTGAAAATGGTTAAGCTTGTAGTCACCCGAGAGCATCCTTTCTAGAGTCTACTTCACAAAATAGCAGTTCTCTGGAAGAATCTGTGTTGAACTTCCATCTTACCAATGTAATATAAAGCGAATGTGTGACATGGTGGGTCGTAGCTGTAAAAGTCTGAACAGATAGAATCTAGCTCGTCTGAAAATTTGTCATAGAAATAGCAGTAGATTAGCCATAGCCTTGCGACGTTTTATTTGTGGTAAACAGTAAGTTCGGTTGAAAATAGTTTATCGTCTACATGGCCACATAAACGATTTTCAACTCTGTCAAGGCTGAAAAGTGAGGATTGAGCAGACCAGATATGGCAGCCATACACCATTTATAGACTGATATGATTCTTGTAAAGATAGATCATGACAGGAAGAGTCAAGTAGTTTCTGGAGCGGTGCAACGAACTTACCATTTTCCCAACGTTTTTAGCGATGGATTATGTACATGAGTTAGAAAAGATCTTCTGTCGTTCCACTCTTTAAGAACTCAGGTGCACCTTCTGATCCTTCTAACTATCGGTCTATTAGCCTTCTACCTCTTTTTGGCAAAGTACAAGAGGCTCTAATCAACTCTGAATTGGGTAACCATCTCACCTCGAAGGGTCTTCTTTCAGATAAGCAATATGGCTTTCACTTCTGTAGATCAACTGCTAATATATTAACGATTATTGCTGAAAGAGTGTATAAAGCGTTAGATAAGAATGAAGCTCGGGGTGTTGCTTCGGATATTTTGAAGGCATTTGACAGAGTTTGGCATGTTGATCTTCTCAAGTTTAAAGGTTATGGCATTTTGGGGGCGAATTTTTTAATTGATTCACCCTTTCTTATCAAATCGCGAAATGGAAGTTATCTTGAATGGTCACTCTTCTAGATTTTTCTGCATTAATGCAGGTATTCCCCAGGGCTCTAACCTTAGATCTACGTTTTTCCTAATTTCCATAAGCAACCCTCCTGATAACATTAGTTCTCAATTTGGTATCTATACTGATGACATAACTTTTTACTCCTGTCTTAACAGTTAGTCTTATCGGTTCGATAATGTCTAATTGGCAGCTGATATAAAAATGACATACAATCTGAGGAAAGGAATGACTTGTCAATTTTAACGCCCCAAAAAAGAAATTACTCTCTTTTAATCATCTGAGAGAATCGTTTTAACCTTCCATCAGCATATGGCTGATGCTAACCTCCAGCAGAATGACTTATTACACTTTCTCGGACTAGCGTTTTCGACTGACATGAATTCGAGTGATTATATTGAATCAATTTCTACGTTTGCTGCTAGGGAATTTGGTTCATTATGTCGTGCTAGATAATTTTTCTCGGCGGTATCTATCTGACATATTTATAAGTCTACCATTCGTCCTTGCCTGCCACATATGTCTAGTGCCATAAAAAATGTCCAAAGAAGAAATTGCAATGTTATTGGTCCTGACCAGGCATACCTGTTTCAGTCACTTTCCAACCGCCGTAACGTAGCCTCCCTTTTCCTTTACTATAAAAACTTTCGTGATAATTGTCCTGATGAACTCTACCTAGACTGTGAATTTAAGCGCAGTACTAGGTTGGTGACAAGTCTCATCATGTTACAGTTGGCTAGATGTAACCATAAGTTCTATACTAACAATTTCTTTCCTCGCATTTCTGGCTTATGGAACATTCTTCCGGCTCCTTGCTTTCCAGTCAACTTTGATTTCCAAAAATTTAAATGTTATATCAATCATTATTGTATGTCTTCTTAATTTTTGTTCCTTTATTATCTCTCCTTAGTAGTGTTTTCTCTCTTATTCTCTAAAACTGAATAACCCCTTGGTTAAATAGTTAAGAAAAACATATATTTTTAATTTATTTATAAATAAAAAATTATTTTGCAATTTGTTTGTTTTTATAATAAAACCTGACAATCCCAACAGCAAAATATCAATATTTTAAATAAGGATAGATATTATAATTTGGAACTCCTGCGATATATTATTGCTCATATAAATATAAATGTATTTTTAAATATTTTGAAAATATTGACTTGTATAATATAATAACATCTTGTAGAGTGCTCGGTTATGAATTTTTATTTGTTATAATTTGCTAGATTAGCTTTCAATATCCGTTAAATATTTCGAGGTCAACAAACTGTGAATCAATGCTCTATGGTAGACGCCTTTCTAGGTTCATCTCAGTATATTTATATTTCACTGTTTTATTAACACATTCATATATATATATATATATATATATATATATATATATATATATATATATATATATATATATATATATATATGTATATATATATATCACCAATTTCTCCCGGAGTCGTTTTTCCGTTTTCATTTTGAATCTGTAGGTCTGATGAATTGGATCGTTTTTGCGATTCCAATGGAATAAATTATGACCATGGAATATTAGTGTTTAAGTCCTTTTATATATATCTTTTAAACATGTTTCGTTGAATATGACAGACAAGGAAAATGTAATTTTTTTATTTAGTTTTTTTCACCATTCTTACATTTTTCTGTTTCATAGGAGTAAGGGGGTGCAAAAATGATTTCTATTGTTTATTGTCCCAAGCTCTTTCGGTCATTTATTTAGCCATTTTCAGCGGGAGAGGTTTAAGTGTTGTAAAATTCTTTTTAGGTTCGACTGTATAACATCTGTTTTTGCGTTGTTTTGAACACTAGTAAAAGCGTTTATTCCGGGCTTCGTGAACGCAACTGGATTTCAAGTGAGCGTCTTTCTATTATTATTTTTTAAAATTCAGCACCCCATAACCACTGTTGAATAAGGCGGTTGATAGTGGGAGCGAGATGTTTTATATACAGGGCCTCTCTCAAAATGAGATTTTTCAGTAATTTTATTTATATAGAATTTTGTGTTTTCAGCCAGAATTTTCTCGAAGGGATCTTGTAAATCGTAAGTAGCCAGATGTTTTTTATGGTACTTTGATCTGATAAGTTACATGTGAGGTGTCTATTCAAAAAAGTGCTAATATGTCTGACATAGGTAATTGATTTATAACAAGACACACAGTCTTGTACTTGGAAGTGAAATTGATACACTATATTGGTAATCGCCATTTTAGATTTGGTGGGATCATTTTGATTAGTGGCATCAAGGGTTTCCATTTTCTGTAATATATTATAAGTTTTATTTGATTTTCGGAATTTACGGCTGAAATATGATGTTTAATGATTCATCGTAGAGTGGATTCTTTCTGCTTATTCTACCACTGCTTACAGTAAAATATGTTTTTATGTTTTGCTGTGTGTTAATTTTATTGCTGGTGTCATGTGTTTTTTGTAAGAATAATTTCATTTCTTTATCAATGATGTAGTTGGGAAAATTATTGTTGACTAATGTATGTTTTATATATTATAGTTAACTCAGAAATATTCTTTGGGGAGAAGAATTTTGATATGCACCATTTAGGATTTTTTATCACAGCTATTTTATTTCAGGGCAATGGCATAGTTTAGAAGGCAAGAGTTCGAACAAGTGTTTTTTTATACGGGTAGGTGGTAAATACTGTGGATTTTAATTTTATATCGACGTCAACGAATCGGATTTTGTTATCTATGAATTCGTATGTAAATTTGAGCGTGTAATTTTTCCAATACTTGATTTCAGATATATAATTTCATCCTTCTTTTTTATCAAATCGAAAATGTTATCAGCGTTGACTACGATCAGTTTAAAACAGGCCCCAAAATCATTAAGATCGTTGAACCGATGGAATTAGAAGCATATTTACAAAGTAAGACTTAAAGAGGCTGAAAGGAAGGAAGGAAGGAAGGTAGGGGGGAATTGAAATAGGTGTATAGAGAGATAGATTATCGTTTTTCTTTGATATTTTGACCATTGCTAATTTAAGTTCCGGTTACGTTACAACCCACCCACATCTTTTCCACTTCGCTATTGTATCAACCAAACCAGCATAATTACACGAGCCAAGAATCAAATTGCAGTGTCCTTCATCTCATTTTCTCACGTTTCCAGGCTAATTACCTACCCTGTAGATCATTTACCTTTTTTACCCGCAAACGCGTCAAAGTCCGAATCAGTTTCATCTCTGTTGTCGACTGCCCTTGCGTGCGCTTTCGTTTCTCTTACAGGACGGCGTCTGTAGCAATGATCGCAGCGCCGCCATCACCCACCCGATGTAAGCAAATACTGCAGATCAAACTAACAAATGGCGCCTTTCTCTTTCGCAGTCAGGTTGGGATAATTCGTACAGGCTAGAAATAATTTCAGCGTAAAAGTCACAAAAAGTTTGTTAAAATAGGCAAGTTCAAAAGAAGAGAACAACCCAAATTTCCGAGAAGATAAATTAGGTAAAAAAATCTGACCAACTTCAATCTGTCAAGGCGATATAATAGGTAAACATGAACAAATAGCTTCATGATGTACCCACTTAGATATTAGGTTTTAGTAGCATATATATATATATATATATATATATATATATATATATATATATATATATAATGAAATGGATTACGTCCGGCAATTATTATATATATTTTCTGTTTATACGTTATTTTTATAGATATAATTTATTTAAGTAAATGCACTGTTTTTTAATTAAATATTATTAATTACATTTATCGGCCTGAATGTTCGAGAAATTTCGTAGAGAACGCATATTTTCTACGAAATTTCTCGAACATTCAGGCAGATAAATGTAATTAATATTGTTTAATTAAAAAACAGAGCATTTGCTTAAACAAATTATATATATAAAATAACCTATAAACAGAAAATATATTACATATATATATATATATATATATATATATATATATATATATATATATATATATATATATATATATATGAAATTGAACATTGAGGTCAATAGTCAGTGACAACAGTCTGTTTCATGCTTAAAAGCAATTTTCAAACATGAAGATTGTGTTTAAGCATGAAACCGACTGTCACCGCTGGCTGTTGTCTTCAATGTCCACTTTTATATTTACATAGGCTCTATTCCTGCTATTGAGCACTTTAACCCATAATTATAACATAAAACTATTATATATATATATATATATATATTTTTTAAGCGTATCACCCCAAGCAAGGCTGGAGGCCACTATCACGCAAGCGGTTATAGAAGGGTTGGAGGAAGAGCAGATAGGAGTGGTAAAGGAGAGGATCTGGAGAAACAGAAAGACAGTGGATCGATCAAGGCAAGGGGCTTACAGAAGATTTGGAGCGAGAGCAGATAGGAATGAAAGGTGAAAGGATGTGGAGAAGGGAAGTGGATAGATCAAGACAACTGGAGATGTTGATTGACGCTACACTTAAACCGTTGGAGATTGTATTTGTCAGGGAAACAGTAATAGGGAAGGGAGTTCCACAGGCGAGATGTGCGAGACATGAAGCTATTGGAGTAGAAGAGACATCTACATCTAACAGTTTCAACGATGAAGAGGTGGGAACGGGATGCCAGCCTCGTAGGACGTTTAAATTCATGAGGCCTAGGGACAAGCGAAAGCAGCTCCTCGGAGCAATTACCGTGAAAGTATTTGTAAAAAAGACAGAGCGAGGCAACATCGCGTCTGTGAGAGAGCGACTGCAGACGAGATGACAGATCAGGGCCAATCACATTGCATATCCGTCTCTGGGTCTTATCAAGAACCCTGAGGTAAACAGCAGGGGCTCCAGACCATATATGGCAGCAATACTCCATGCAAGGGCGAATGGTCGATTTATAGACTTAGAGGATCGATTCCAGGGAGAAAAATTTCCTCGCTCGGCACAGGGAACCAACTTTCCTTGCGGTGGATGATGCAACTGACTCGATGTATTTGTTCGATCTCAGATCAGCGGACCGAGCAGCCGCAGAGAGGAGCTCTCGAGAAGTTGGTCTTCAGACATTCTAATGGGATGCAGGGATGGATCCTTGTGGTGGTTAATAGAGAGCAGTTTTGTTTTAGAGGCGTTAAAGTTAACCATCCATTTCTCGCCCCAGTTCACAACCGATTGGAGGTCCTTTTCAATTTGAACTGCCAGGTTAACTTTGTCAGCATCACTTGATTTGTGTTTGAAGCAGGAGTAAATTGTGGTGTCGTCAGCATAAATGCCGACTTGGGAGTCTATGGCGTCAGGAAGGTCGTTTATAAATATGAGGAACAGAGTAGGGCCTAGGATGGAGCCTTGAGGAACACCTGCGTTAGTGGGATAGGAGCTGGAGATGAATCCATTGAGAACGACCTTCAATTGCCGGTTTGACAGGAATGATTGTATTAGGTCAAACAATCGACCTGTGATACCATAACCCTGGAGCTTGCGAAGAAGGCCGGTATGCCAAACTCTATCAAACGCTTTGGAGATGTCTAGGGCCACGGCACGAGCTTCACCGTTATTATGAATAGCTTGGTAGACAAATTCAGTGATGGCCGTAAGCACATCGGCCGTAGATCGGGCAAAGCGGAAACCATACTGCTTGTCTGAGAGCAGATCATGGGATATCAGATGATTAATCACTTCGGTGTTGATAATGGCCTCGAAGACTTTGCCGAAGAGGGTAGGAGACTGATAGGACGGTAATTGGAAGGGTCGAAGGGGTCACCAGAGTTCTTAAAGACAGGAACAATGTTTGAGGACTTCCAGCAGTCAGGAAAACAAGACTCCTTGAGGCAGTGGTTGTATAATTTAGAGAGGGCATGCGCATCCCGTCACCACCAGTAGCCTTGTGGTGATCTAAGTTAGAAATAATGCCCAATACCGACGATGGGGTTATGTGCCATCCGTTCAAGAGGGCCTCGGTTCTGGGAGAGAAATCGGGCAAGGGTACCCCGGAAGAGTCTAGCGTTGAATTAGAAGAAAACTTCCGAGCAAAGCATTCGGCCTTGTCGGCAGAGGTAGTCAGGACCTCAAACTGATTGAACAGGGGAGGAATGGAGGGTTTGTTATTGTTCAGAACGCTCTTGCAGAGGCGCCAATAATCTTTGGAGCCAAATTTGCGGGATGCAATACGTTCCTTCATCCGAGCAGCAAATAGTGACTTGGTATCGTCGAGGATACGCTTACACTCGTTACGGGCAGAGGTAAATAGACGTCTATTGAAGTCAGACATATCACTACGAAAACGGTGGAAGAAGTGGTTCCTATGGGCAATGGCGGCTGAGCAAGTAGCTGTGAACCAGGGGGAGGAGCGCGGTTTGACCTTGAATTTCCTGGAGGGGATGAAAGCGTCGATTCCAGCTTTAACCCAGGAAGAGACCTCTGAAGCACAATCTTGAATGGGGAGTTTAAATACAGCATCCCAGGGGACATCGCGGAGGAAGTCACGAAACGAGTCCCAGTCAGCCCGTAGGTAGCAGAATGTGGTTCTGGTGGTAGGAGGCCCCTTGCAGAGGGTGGGGCTGAAGGAGATGCTAACAGACACAACAGCATGATCGGAGTTACCGATAGGACAGAGCTGCGTGGCACTACAAGACTCGGGGATGGAGGAAAAACACAGGTCGAGGAGTGAGGCCTTACAGTCACGGTTGTAAGCAAAACGCGTGGGGAAATCGATTATCTGAGTGAGGGATTGAGAGACTGAAAAAATAGAGAGTATGAATGCCTGCGAGGTCGGTAGTAGTGTTCTTAAGCCACTGGTTGTGATGGGCGTTAAAATCGCCAAACACAAATATGTGAGCGAACGGATGGAGAGAGAGGGTCCTATCTATGCTGTCAGAAATATATATATATATATATATATATATATATATATATATATATATATATATATATATATATATATATATTAGATTTTTACATGTGGACAAAAACAATTACCTACTACAAAGATGCATTGTTGTTCCTCTTGCCTAATGTGCATCTCGACTGTTGGAAGCTAAAAATGGTTAAGGACAATTCTGTTCAAAAACAAGCCGCCTATGGTACGTCACTTCCTTAAAAAACCTTAAGATACACCTTAAGAGGAAAGAGAGAGTGGTAAAGAAGAGGGAGAAGAATGGAAAGAAGAGGAGGTTACAGAATAAGTTAATAGTAGTTTTGATAGCGGAAGTGCCCGCTAAAGTTTTTGATACTATGCAATGGTCAGATATTTAAGCCCCCACGTTAAAACTCCAAGCAGAAAGGAGAGATAGAGACGGGTAAGAGGTGAGGAGGGAGTAGAAAGGAAAATGAGTGAGAAGAAATGTAGAGATAGCTGTAGGGTAAGGTTATAGTAATAATTGAAAAAGATTCCACTTGTGAAGGGACAACTATTTTATGCCAGAAACCAGGCTGAGTGACTCCAAGTTTAGGTTGGAGTTTCTGCCTCTTGTTTTTGGATACACTTAGTATGTAAATTAATAAAAGTATGTAAAAATACATAATTTATTTTTAAAATACTATAATAAATTTTTGTTCAGAATTTAAGATGTAAGTAAAAAGACATAGATGATTGGGACTGCTAATATAATTTTTTTATAAAATTAAGCCTATTATCAAACTATACACCTTGTAAAATAAGTATAGATATAAATCTAATTATCTGATATTATTGCTAGTATTGTACATGTTCATAAAACATTTTTAAGTTGTAATTTGGGATAGATCAGTAAAAGTGTATAAGGCTGTATAAAATATATGAAGGAGGTTAGTTATAAATTTTAAGGTTTAACAAGATTGTCATGTTAGATCTTTAATGTGTCCAAAAAAAAAGGTAGTCTCGGATCTTTGATTTAACAATTGACTATTATTGAAAAGCCTAATAATGCATATTTTTCTTGCAGACATAAGAAACAGGGTTCTTTCAGAGATCTGCAGGTTCTGGCCTGTTTGAGGATTTTCCACTTAACAAGTGTTTTTCCTCCTTTAGTTTCCAGAAATATTTAGAAAGCGAGGTCATGTTGCGTTTGGTTGCATTTGTAAAAGAGGATATGTAGTTATAATATCTCTTCTTAAAATCATTCCGAGTTGACCCAATATATAGTTCTATATTATTAGGGTTTCAGTTGATGAGATGGAGACCATATATACAATGGATTTCCTTAGGCATTTGTTTGATAATGGACATTGGTCTGGAATTCTACAATTACATATTTTGGTTGTCTGAAGTATGCTAGAATCTGTGTTCGGGTTGCATTTGTTATCGTTATAGAGTTTTAGTATTCTATTGTTGTGCGATTTAATAATTTTATTGAAATTTTTTATACAACTATAACTGATTTTGAGGGTATTACGGTTGAAAATTTGGCTTAATTTACTCTTCTTTGGAAAATGCTTATCAATCAAATTTAGAAATTTGTGTCCCAATTTGGTACGAACTTAGTTCATTGAAGGGAGGTGTATACCAAATTATCTTCTTCCCTCTTTTCTTTTTCTTGAATAACTATAATTTTTCACGTATTTAATTTCGGAATAACTGTAGCCATTGTCGGTCAGGATTTTGTTGTAAACAATTTTATGTTTATCGAATAATTCTTTGCTAGAGGAGTGTTGGTTAATACGGCGCTCTACGGATGATGGGATATGTTAAATAACCGACGTTGGGTGATTGGAATTAGGATTTATATAAATGGGGTTAGCATTGTTTTTCAAGAAAGGTTGAAAATTATTACGGGCTAGGTTTAAAGTTATATCTAAAAAATCTACTTGTTTGATATTAGAATTAATTTTAACCCTGAGGTGTAAAGTTTTAAACACCATATGAATTAGTTTTCTCAGCTTGTCTACCTTACTTCCAGTGGAATTAATTACTATCATTAGACCATCATCCCTATATAACCCCATATTATTTAGAGTTCCCACCAGGAGAGATGCAATAAGGCATCGAAACAAGAATGCATCTTTGTAGTGGGTCATTGTTTTTGTCCATATGTAAAAATCTATAATAAATAATTATTGCTCTACTCTTGGTATTGAGACCTTTTTTGAATTAATACTGTGAATGTTAGAATTTACCATTATTCTTGCTCTCATTACATCTGGACATATATATATATATATATATATATATATATATATATACATGTATAGGATACAGAAAAATAGGAACCGTGTATAAATCTAATATGTTTTGCTTATTGATAAACGTTTCATATTTAGTCTTTAACTTATGCTGTAGAATTCCGATTCATATTTGAACTGTATTTGATCCCAATTCATATATATATGTGTGTGTGTGAGAGAGAGAGAGAGAGAGAGTACCTCTAAACATTCACTAAAAATAAGAATGCGTCATGAAAAGTGCCCAAAATTTTAATAAAAACTAAGTTTTAATTTCCAAAACTTTTGGCGTTTTTAAGAGGAGAGACCTATGAATCTTTTGATTATTAATTTTTTTTTTATCCTTTTTTGAACTTTCGAAAATTTGCTGAAGGATTTTTGTTTTTCTTGCATCAACAGGTCAACATAAATTGTTACAGAAAATGTTAGCGTCTGTTTGTAGTGAAAAACGCAGTGATTTGGAAATTCTTGCAAAAATCAAATAATTGTCTGATTTTTATGAAACTTTCAGGTTTTATTAAAAAATGAATGAAATTATTTTAAAATTTTTCTTTTTTAGAAATTTTTTGTAAATTTGTTTTACATCCGTTAATCTCCACTTATTTAATTTTATGAAATTTCAATAAATGATTTTTGTACGGCTTAATATTTATATTGGTTATAAGAACAATTCTTCGAGAAATTTAAATCATTTGGTCAAACTGGACCCCTAGTTACCGAAAATCTTCTCTGAATTGTAAAATAAAAAATGCAGTAAAACTAAGACATTATTTCATTAGATAAGCTTTTACTTGATTTTATGTATAAAATATATTATGGACACTATTGTCTTAGGAAAACAGTCGTTTTCGTTGAATAATGAATTTATACAAGAATTGTTTCCATTTTTTTAAAATTTGAATTAGAATAATTTATAAACTTTTAAATCTTTTAAAATTCTATATTAATTTGCAGCGGTCCATTGTTATTTTGTATCAAATTAAGACTGTATTTACTAATCATAAAGGGAAAAGCTTACTTCAATTCAACGGCCACCAATATTTTAAAAAGAATCTTAAATCTATTTTACCTGCGTATAACATGTCATTTTTTGTAAATACGGCTATTCAAATGCGATATTATCGGAAAATATCAACGGTAACTAGAGTAAACTTTAAATCAATTGGTAATTTTCTAAAATTTCCTCAAGTAGCGTCTTCATACGTTAGGCAAAGTGGCTAAATTTCAATACATATTTGATTACTTAGAATATATATTTCCTACTTTTTTAAGATTACTGAGTAGCTAAAAAATATATGAATAAGACGTTCACTTTACATTCGTCAAGTAATTTCTAGAGTTATGTCATCCTTAGAAAATATTGCTAAACATATATCTATCGAGAAATGTGTCAACACCTCATAAAAATACCCGCATCCATGTTGAAAAATGCCTTTTTGCGATATTTTAAACTACAAGAAATATTGTTTCATATCAGATTAATTAAATTTAAATCACCTAATTGTCCTCAAACACTTTTTTCAGAAAAGTATATTTTATTTTGGTATTTTTTTTAATACAGAGAATTAGCTTTTTTGATAGATTTGTCAATATGGACGACTTTAACGTTTTTAATGATAATAATAAATATTCCAATCAGTTTAAATTTAGTGTGAAATACAGCAAAATATTGCTTATTGAAAATATTAATTGTAATTAAAACTAAAATAAAACCTTCAATAATTATTTTTCATTATATATATATATATATATACACACATATATACATATACATACATACATATATATATATATATATATATATATATATATATATATATATATATATATATATATATATATAAAGAAAGAGAGATGATGAGAAAAAGTAGAGAAGATGACTAACTAAATATATTATTAATATGATGGGTAATATATGTGTATATGCATATTATGCATATTATATTATATATGATTTGTAAATGCATTTCTTAGGCTCTATTTTAAATACTTTTAAAAATGCTTCTTAATACACATTAAAAATAACATTATTTAATTAACTATTCGCAGCTTGTTTCGTATAAACATGAAATAAAGTGCTTATTCACGCCATGGGAATCGATAATTGGAAATTGAGAGAAAAAAGAACTTCACGTGCTGTAACATTAAATAGGAACAGTATACGCCTTTTTTTTAGCGACATAAAACGGATCAGGAGAGGTGTATATAAAAATAGAGTGACGAAAGATATGAAAATAAGTTCAAACCAGCCTAAATATCCAAGGCATAAAGCCGCGATAATAAAATAATAAAAATAAAATAGCGTAGTAATGTTGTTATATCTTTTAAGATAATATTTACGAATATTGCTCTACGGACGAGGCATTGAGCACTTTCTAAAATCTAGTAGAATTGGTCGATTTCGGGGTAAACTTTATCCCGTAGTTGATTCAAGAAAGTTATTTATATATAGATAAAGAAAGAGACAAAGTAAAAGCGTGTATGGAAATATTGGAACCGATACGACACGCCTCAACCGATATTCAGATTAATATATATATATATATATATATATATATATATATATATATATAATTTAAATAAAAACAGAAAAACAGACCACTTTAAGGTTCCATGTAATAAATTATTTCACCACATCCCTTTTAAAGGACCGCGGATCATCAGACTTTACTTCCAAAGGTTGAAACGAAAAATGAAAAGAAATTTACACATTTTTGACGGGCAGTACTAAGCATATGTAAATTAATGAAGTGAGGAAGTGAGGGGGAGAGAGACATGATTGAGTTAGATGTAATTTAAATTTCTATTCTTTCATATTTAATATTATTTGAGGAAGTCCAGACAGGCTGGCTAAATCACGTGAAATTACGATCGAAAGGCTCTACACTCTTCTGTGCACTGGTAGTACCGAATAGGTATAACTCCGTGGTAATAAAACCTCAGGGGTGTTGTTCATTGTGTTTGAGGCAAATATTTGTACCAACTCCTTGTTATCAGCACTTTCAATAAGTGTGGTTGGTTCTACACAAGACTTCACCACTCTAAACAAATATTTTGTTTGGATAGTCTGCAATTCAGTTCCGTGTTCCTTCTTTGCTATTCCACCTGAGCAACAAATCCACTGGCGAAACAGTTAAGGCGACGGGGACAGGATTAAAAACTGAACTAAAAGACACTCATACGTCGAAAACGACGGGAGAATCCATCATATATATATATATATATATATATATATATATATATATATATATATATATATATAAAAGGCAGGATGTGTGTGTGTGTGTGTGTGTGTGTGTGTGTGTGTGTGTGTGTGTGTGTGTGTGTGTGTGTGTGTGTAACGAATGCACGGCCGCAATTTTCGACGGATTTGCACCAAAATTTACAAGCACATGCTGCAAGTTAGTAGAAAGGCCAAGACCGACTTTGCATTTCCCAACTCCCATCGATAGTGGAAATAATCGATTTTTCATGCTTCTACGGCAGTTTTCATGTAGTTTGCGGCTATTCTCTACTGGCCAGAGTGAGAGCTTATAGCTGGCTGCTACGAATAGGCAGGAAGATTCTATTGGCTAGCGTGAGAGCCAACAGCTGACTGACACGAATGTTAACTAGCATGCTAGTATGCAAAAAAATCGATAGCTGCATTCGTCACAAGTGGGAAAAATTTAAATCTGCATGGCACTTTACTCCAATTGGCTCATTCGCTTGCTTAAACTCAACGTTGATTCTGATTCCGCAGAACTGGATTGGGTGTGAAAAAGTATTTGTTGTTAACATTCTTTTTTCATTCGGTTTTTCCAGTTACGAGTCCTTTTTTAAAGCTGATCGTTTTGTGTTCATTTTGTTTAGTTCTTTTTTCGTAACAGATTTAATGTTTAGTATAGAGCTTAGAAAAAATTCGCAGTGTGAGATAGACAAGAAGTAAGGCATGTAGCAACATCAGCACGGCAAAGGGCACTCCTTTAAAGGCAAGGAAGGGCAAAAATATTTTAAGTCAAGTGATAGCAATTGCTGTATAAGTCGTACGAATTTTGAATCAAGCACGGACAACGCCGGGTCATGCTGCTAGTATATATATATATATATATATAAAAGGTATAAACAATTTTAGTGAGAAGCATTACAAGTTGGAAAAAGTTTTCATGTGACGCGTTTCAATGTTTCGGACTAAGTTTATGTTTACATTGATGCGACTACACATGTGCACGAACGAGAGTTTTATAAATATATATATATATATATATATATATATATATATATATATATATATATATATGTTTTGGGTATATAATCTAGCCAACTTTATTTATATTCTTTTTCTGTTTGTGTCTGTTTCCATCACTTTTGTTATTAAATATCCCGAATTGCGATAATAGAAGAACGTTGCAAGAAACTGGACAAAAGTTGACTGCAAGTAATCTAGCGATTGAAACATTTTCTAAACATTTTCGTCTCGATAATTATTTTCCTTTTAATTAGACCAGTATTTTTTTTAAAGAAAATCGTGGTCAGTCTCGTGACGGTGAGAAATTTATGCATTTAATATGTTATTTTTTAAAGGGCCACACTTGTCCTCATATAATCTTTTACTTAAATTCCTTGAGGCTTAACCGATGTATTCCTTGTGGCAATTTTTACAGGTAATATAGTAAATACCTCCTTCAAGTATTCGTTTAATATTTTCTTTTGTATTAATTAGGTTATTTTATTGTTTTGGACGTAGTTGTGGCAGATTTTATGTTGTGTTTAGATAAATATTTTATCAACGTAAAAATAAATTTAGTCCTAAAGGAAAAGACGCGTTACCCGAAAACTTTTTCGACTTTGTCATACTTCTTTCGCTCAATATATATATATATATATATATATATATATATATATATATATATATATATATATATATATATACACTCGTGATTCTATCCAAAACTTATAAGAATTGGAACAGCATAAACATATATCTGGTGTCACCAAATAAATAATCATTTTGAACCACATATTTTCTAACTCGGCTCAAAGACAATTTATTAACCAAAGTAAGCGTCATTAGAATCGACGCAATATTGTTAACGATCCGGTGATATCATGGAAATAGACAAACTACCAGAAGACATTTTCTTCCGCTTTGCTTAGGCCCATCCTTAAACAAACATTTGAACGTTCGGACCAGCGCTGGGCATAACTCATCCTACACTCGAAAGACATTTGACCCATATCGGCAAAGTGAAAAAAATGCTAACGTGTTTTATCCATAGAGTGGACTGAGGCTCAGCAAATTGCATAGTTTGACACTTGCTAGAATTTGCTTTGTTCATTTAAAAATTACCTTTTTCTTAATCGAGTGCTTACTGTTTATTGTTATCATGAATAAAAATAAATACAACGAAAAAATAAGATTCTTACTCAAGGATACAAACGCTTAGGTAAAAAAAATTCTTGAAGCTAAAATAATTTCCGAGAAATAAAAATTATCAAATAAATTTGAAAGTTAATTAAACATATGGACAAATATGATAAAAATTGGTTGAACCCTAAAATACCCTAACTTTTTATCTACCAAAACATAAAGCAGGCATTCCTGTGCAGCCTATCATATCTAAGATTAGAAGTGCTCCACATAAACTATCGAAAACTATAGCAAAAATTTATAACGCACTTCCTGGGAGAATTAACTCTTCACATATACATCGGTAAAAGTACGTTCCATTTGAACAGCTTCTTCCCACAAACCACTGCTCTGTGGAACCGACTCTCAAGAGGATGTTTCCTCGATGACGACAATCTTAACCTGTTCAAGTCTAGAGTTCCCCTCCTATCCGTACAAAATGTCTCCTAACGTAACCCTCTCCCTCGAGTAGACCAGGGGCCTTGTACAGGGTAAAACTTACTGTAAGAAAAAAAGAAAATTAAAAATTCAGGCAAAAAGACTAAATGACATAAATATGAATGATAAACTCATGGCTACTTTAGATATTAAATACTTATATGATATATATATTATATAAAGTATTTGATTAATTTTTATAATAATTTGATAAAAATTATCTACGATTACAATATAGGGTTTTCCTGTATTTGCGATGTTTAGCTTCGACCCACGAATTGTAGGATAATGATTTGATTGCACTAAAAGAAATACCGCGCCCAGAAAATACGAGAGATTTGCACAATGACATGATAATAATTTTCATCTTACAATTTCGATTCTTTATTCTATGTCAGAAAACACTGAAAGTCTTTTTACTCTGCTCTGGCTGTTAGGGGTGGTTGATTTTAATTGCGATTTACTTCGTTGCTTTTATTCCTCCATTTCAGACTCAATGAATTACTTAATTATAATTATCAAATCCTCCTAACAATTTCTATCATGTGTATATCATTGCTTGATCCGGCTTCTAATGCTTCAGTTTGAGCGGCTTGGTGATAGTAGTCGTGGCTCCAGGGGGCACAATCCTATGGTTACAGAGAATTTCAGTTGAGTTCCACCACGGAATATCTGAGCGAGCGGCGCTATATTGAGTCTGATTTTCTACCTCTTCGTCACCGAGGCCCGTTGAAACGTTTGCTTGATAACTCAACTGTCAGGGTTTCAATTATCGGTAGTGGATGCGCACTGCTGATGAGTCCCAAATATAGGACGAAACGGCCGTCCAGTGCTTTCTGCATTCTGTTGAGGCTTCTTTCAGACTCAATGAATTAATTATATATATATATTTTACGGGAACTTACCCATAATAATAATGGACTATTCCGGACATCATAAATACTACGCCCCAAGAGGAAGCAGCAGTCAGACACGTTCAGGGTCAGAGTCAGTCACAGACAGAGTCAGACGATTATTATAAGACATTGGAATAGTGATACTTGTCCAGACAACATAGTTCACTCTAACCAAATCTGATTGTCATTACTAATACTTCTACTTCTTTGTACATATTTCTGTTAGTAATATATCTGTGTTATTCCATACCTGTGTTCGAGTTATTCTTCGTTGGTTCTACCTTGGACCATCACCGTGGTACAAGGAACTTGGACCATAACAAGTGGCGACGAGGTAACCCCAAAGGAAAAACGAACTCTATACGCGGAGGACATACTTTTTTGCTATCCGTCGCACATAACAAGTGACGACGAGGTAACCCAAAGGAAAAACGACCTCTCTGCGCGAAGGACATACCTTTTTTTGCTATCCGTCGCACATAACAGTGGTCGACGAGTAAACTCTAAAAAAAAAAAGTTCTACGCGAGATTTCTAAAAAAAACAAGTTCTGCGCAAACACATAAAAAAAAAGAATTTTCTTTTTGGATATCAATTTTACTGGAAACAAAGGAATTTTTTTTTTGCGTACACAGGTTACAGAATATCAGGTTACACAAAATTACGTCAACAGGGAAAATTTTAAGTCAACCATTGTGGAACTTATCAAAATCTAATTTGAACAGCAACAAAAGTACGAACAGAAACATCTTGAGTTACAAGAATTATTGCTACGTGTAATGTCAAATAAAAGAGCAACATTCCGAGAATGAAACAGTTCTCTCACAAGACGCTATTTGGAGTACTATCGAAGATTTCTCGTACGCACCCGACGAAGATAAAACTTTTGCAAATTAGGTATGAAGATCTATATGAATTTGACTGCAAAGATTGGTCAGACGCACGAAAAGTACGTCTATTACTAAGAAAATTAGGCACATGCGAATATACCAGATTCGTAGATTATATCCTTCTAAGAAAAACAAGTGAGCTAACTTTCAAAGAAGCAATAAAACTATTAACAGAACTTTTCAGCCATAATACCTCACTATTCCACAAAAGATGTAAATGTCTGAACCTTACAAAAAAGGACAGCGAAGATTACATAACTTTCGCGTCCACCGTTAACAAATATTGTGATGATTTTAAATTATCGGAACTCAGCGCGGACAATTTCAAATGCTTAATTTACGTCCAAGGCCTGGTCTCAACCAAAGACGCGGAAATGAGACGCAGAATCCTTACTAAATTGGAGAGTGAACAAGATTTGACACTTCAAAAACTAGCCGAAGACTGCCAGAGATGCATCAGTGTGAAGAAAGACTCAAAAGACATAGAAGAAACTGGCACCGCGCACATACATAAAGTACGAAGACAAACCAACTTTCCCTCCTCAGAAACAAACCAAACCGATTTTCCCCCCTCAAAAACAGGTAAAACAACATTTTCTAATTCTAAAAATCAATATCAGAAAAAACTACCACCCAGTCCATGCTATCGCTGTGGTACTTGGCATTGGTTTAAAGACTGTACATACCGTTTTAAAACTTGTCTAACATGCAAAAATATAGGACGTAAAAGTTCTCATTGTTGGTCTAGAAGAGAAAGAAAAACAGAATAAGAATCACGAGGACTGACCAAGCTGATGAGACTAACATAAGGAAATACGTACAAGTTGAAATGCAAAACAGAAAAGTCAGGCTACAGCTGGATTCTGGCTCAGGCTTAACTATTATAAACCTACAAACATGGAGAAAACTGAACAAACCTGCCATGTTAAAAACGGATAAAATTGCTAGATCAGTAACGGGGAGAAAGATAAAATTTAAGGGTGAAGTAATTACAAATATAACATTTAATGGAATGACGAAAAATCACCGTGGTACAAGGAAATTGGACCATAACATACACACACACACACACACACACACACACACACACACACACACATATATATATATATATATATATATATATATATATATATATATATATGGTGTGTGCTTGTGTGTGTAGTCGTATATGCAGACACGCCTGTGTGTGTGTGGATACGAGATCTTTCCGAAAAGTATGGATGCATTTTAAATATTTTGTGCTCGGTATATGGGAGCTTGGTGCAACATAGTAACCAATCAAAGGAAAACTTACATTGCATTCATCATCAATTACTCACCTGTAGGATTTAAAGAACTTGTATGCTACCTGGCTGTTGCATACATAATAGACAATATGCCTGTCCATTCTTTACTTCTTTAAGATTCACCTAGGCAGTTAACAACACCAAAACCCCACCCTATTCTAATATGCGATATCCGGATTTTTTCACAAAGCTAAGGAAATAAATTTCACACTCTGGACGATATTACGGAGAACACAACGAGAAAAATGATAACGATTTAGAAAGAAGAATTTGTCATTTTTTTTTTTTTTGAAAGGGGAATAGGCGTTGTCAGTTCACATCGATCAAACATTTCAAGTCAAATTTCAGCTAATAACTATGTTAAAATCCTGAATGTAAATAATGGCAAGAAAATATCTGACCTCGACAATAACCGTGGTACCGTACCGAATGACAAGGATCGGTGCTTTGCTGAACGCACCTCTATGAAGGAATAAAAGCAACGAAGTAAATCGCAATTAAAATCAACCATCCCTAACAGTCAGAGCAGAGTAAGAAGGCTTTCAGTGTTTTCTGACAAAGAATAAAGAATCGAAATTGTAAAATGAAAATTATTATCATGTCATTGTGCAAATCTCTCATATTTTCTGGGCGTGATATTTCTATAAGTGCAATCAAATCATTATCTTACAATTTGTGGGTCGAAGCTAAACATCGCAAATACAGGAAAACCTTATATTGTAATCGTAGATAATTTTTATCAAATTGTTATCAAAATTAATCAAATACTTTATATAAATTGAACTGAAAAATGATTTCAGGTTAATAAATTTCGTATTTATCATAATGTAAAATTGTCTAGAACAAAATAGGAAATATAAAATAAATTTGAATGTAAAATATTTGTTTATATTTCATTTGTGCAATGAATTGGCCAAATACAAACACAATATTAATGTTGAAATTTGGTTGACAAAATAGCAAAGGGCATTTTATTGCTGGAAGGCAATATTTCCAGATATTCTCTAAAATTTTAATTTCATTTCTTACGCATAATTAATCGTGAAACACTATTTCTAAGAAAAGCATCCATACTAAAACGCCTCTTTTATCACAGTTGACATCCCAAGAGCTGATGATATTTTTCATAGTACTTTCTAATGTACTTTTCTAATTCCTCATTGAACAACTGAAACTTCCTTTTTTACAGAATATCAACTGGGAAAACCAGTTTTTTACTTCAGTTTGTAACAACGGGCATGGACAATATGGCGCAGTTCAATGACACCTTAGAAGCTCAAGAATATTTTTTGCAAGA
Organism: Acanthosepion esculentum; assembly: GCA_964036315.1. Lineage (NCBI taxonomy): Eukaryota > Metazoa > Mollusca > Cephalopoda > Sepiida > Sepiidae > Acanthosepion > Acanthosepion esculentum. The sequence goes on from OZ038500.1 coordinate 104,300,943, forward strand.
CTCATCTTTTGGGCTGAAAACTTTGTTCAATCTTCTAACCACCGTCCACATAGACGACTAGCGTAAATTTCTTGTTGAGTTGAGTGAAAGTTCTCTTCAGAGAAAACAGAAAGGTGAGGAGTTTTTGTATTAATAGAAACACGAGGATATATTCAGGTGCCAACTTGTTGAAGTCTTCAAATGCCGTTTTTAGGAATTGTAGCAGCTTGGGATATGGCCTTATCAGAATGTCACAATTATAATCTACATTCATTTCAGAAATTATAAATATTCTAATAATATACTTGTTACTTCAGAAAAAAGGATACGGGTGACGACAAGAATTTTAACCACGTTGGTTTAAAAACATTCTTTTTCTTGTTGTGTAGGAGAAAAAAGATTTTTCTCTCGGGTGTAGCAAAAAACATATCCTTAGAGAAAATTCTGGCCTCGATAATTGAATTTCAACAACAACAGAAACAGCAACAACAAAATCAACAGTTGCCAGAACTACGAAAAAATAACAGGAGTTGCTGGATATAATTCTGAAGAAAACAAAACATTTTTCAACGTCACTTACGCCAGATGCTATCCATTATCATATCGGACTTTTTCTGTGTATTTTCGTAAATATGAACAAATATTCAGTCAGGAATGCAGCGGCTGGGAAGATGAGAGAAAAAAAGAGATTATTATTGAGAAAAAACTCTGATAGAGTGTGAAAAATACTTCAACTATATATTACCGAAAAAACAGGTGAACTCAGGTTTGAAGACACGGTACAGATTTTGACGTAAATATTTATTGACAAGAGCTCTCTGTTTAATGCTCGTTGGAATCTAGCCAAAAAAGAGGAAGATGCTGAAATACGAGCGAAAATTTTAACAAAATGTGAAGAAAACATAATATTAATATTAATATTACATTGCTAGGAATAGTGAACGATATCTACAAAATTCCAAGTCTGAAACAAGATCCTGAGGAAATTTAAAAAAAATAGAATGTGCATTGGAAAAAACAAAAGACAAATAGTACAAAAAGGAAAATAAATCTTTGTTTCAGATGCGGTAAATTACATCTTGGAAAAGACTATCCATTTAAAAATGCAGAATGTTACAAGTGTGGTAAACAAGGACAAAAAAATCACACTGTAAACCAAGAAAAAATCTCCCAGGACGAAATTCGTACACAGCATTACGACGGAAAAATAGTCACAGAAAACAAAAGGAAATTTGTGAATATAAAAATAAATAATATTGGTTTGAAAATGATACTGGAAACTGGTACTGATATTTCCATAATCAGTGAAACCACATGTAAGGAAATTGGAAACACTTTAATAAAAGGAATTTCCAAAATCGCGATTTCAGTTACTGATGAGAAATTTGAGTGGGGGGGTAGAAATAATTTGTAATGACTCATTCCGTAACAAGCATGCAAAAACTAAAACTTATGTATTAAAAATGCTACGAATTTATTCGGTACCGACTGGATGGAACTATTTGAACTTTGGGATTTGTCGATAAACGTTTATGTAAGCGGACAATCAGAGCTAAAACTTTAAGGCAGAATTAAAAAAATGTTTTCTAGATGTTCGGTTTAATGAACTGGGCTGGTGTTCAAAACTCAAGGCTGATTTTCAAGTAAAATAAGGTTCGACGCTAATATTTAAGCCGAAACCATTCTCAGCATTGGAACAAGTCAACGAAGAGTTGGACAGACTAGAAACAATTGGTGTAATAGAAAAAATTAACCATTCAAAATGGGCTGCACCAGTTGTGTACGTAAAGAAAAAATATTAAAATTCGTATATGCGCGGATTTCTCGACAGGATTAAACAGTTGTTTAAAAACACATAACTATCCAGAGGAGAGTCCAGGGGAATTTTTTTCGAAGCTAAACGACGGAAGAATATTTTCAAAGCTGGATCTCTATGAAGCGTACTTAAAAATTCAGATTGAAAATGAATGTTCAGAATTAACGACCATAAATATACACAGAGGATTATATAAGTTTAAACAACTTCTTTTTGGTATAAAGGTGGCACCATATATTTATCAACAAGCTATGGATACCATGGTTGCAGATTGCGATTTCGTAGTGGCGTATCTTAAAGAAATTTTAATCAAAAGTGTATTTAAAACATAACATGTAGGGCATGTGAAAACAATTTTGGAAAAACTAAGAGAGTACGGATTCATACCCAGAGAAAAAAATGTGAATTATTTTGCCGAAAATTAAATACCTTGGTGAAATTATTGATAAAAATGGTCGTCAACCAGATTCGGTGAGTGCAAGTGCAATTAAAAACATGACTACACCAACAAACGTGACTACATTACAAGCTTTTCTAGGACTGGCTAATTACTATCAAATACATGTGCATAGTATGCATAATTTGAGAGCTACACTGAACGATCTACTTAAAAAAGGAGTAAAGTAGAACAGGAATGATAGCTGTCAAAAGACGTTTGACGAAATAAAAAATAGATTACGTCAGATTTATCATTAGCACACTACGATCCAAAAGCAGAAATTGTAGTGGTGACAAATGCTAGTGTTTAAGGTACTGGAGCCGAGATTTTTCACAAATACGATGGCGGTAAAATAAAAGTCTTCGCTCATTCTTCACGCTTGCTTCTACCAGCAGACAAAAATTACAGCCAGATAGAAAAAGAGGCTCTGGCAATTATATTTGCTGTGAAGGAATTTCATAAATTTATCATGGAAAAATTTTAGGTTGCAAACAGTCCACAGAACGTTATTAACAATATATGGTTAAAAAAAAAAATGGAATACTTACGCATACAGATAATAGACGACAATTTTGGGATACCACCTTATTTCACTATAATTTTACGATGGAGTACCAACCGTCTAAAAAATTAGAACATGCAGATGGAATATCAAGTTTAATACCCAACAATGCGGAACCGTTTGAAGACCATGTCATTGCAGCAGTAAAAAGCGAAATGAAAATAAAAAAGTGCAGCGGTGTACGAGTGTTACCAGTTACCCTGAAATAAATTTTTAAAAAAGGCGGAAAATGACGTCTTTATTGCCAAAATAAAAAATAAACAATTAATTGAAAGAAAGTAACAAAGAACGAAATCCAGGCTTAAACGTTTACTGGTTTTGCAATGATGTAGTAATGTTCGGGCAAAGGTTTAAAATACCTAGTATGTTACAGAAGCGAATATTGCAGGATTTTCATAGGGGATGTCCTGGTATTTCAAGAATGAAATTTCTGATGAGAAGTTTCGTATATTGGAATAGAATGAACCAAGATATTGAAAAAAACCTGAAGTGAAACCTTGCAGAGGTTGTACTCTGGTAGCAAAACTATCACAAAGATAGAACCTTGACAGACACAATGTGGTCAAGGCTGTATATAAATTTTGCAGGTTCTATGAATAGATCATATTATCTTGTGGTAGTTGATAGTTTCACTCAATGGCCAAAAATTTCAAAGTGCAAAAGTCCAACATCTTCAGTAACAGCGAATTTCTTGCATGAACTGTTTGCGAGATATGGCATAACAGATATCATAGTCTCTGATAATGGGACGCAATTCACGGGTAAAGAATTCGAAAACTTTTGTAAGAAGATGTTCTTCATTGAACATATTACGACTCCACTGTATCAGCCAAGATCTAACGGATAAGCTAAATAGTTTGTGGTAACGTTCAAAGAGCGTTGAAGAAAGCAAGTCTTGAGAAAGTAAATGAGGAAGCACATTAAAATTTTCTGAGAGTTTACTGTGTAACACCAAACACCAATACACCATCAAGCATGTCACTGGCGGAATTAATGTTTGCTAAAAAAAGTAAAATTGGTGTTTGACAAGTGATTACCAAGTCGAAAAACACGAACGGATAGGAAAAACGATATCAAAAGTTTCAAGGTCGGTGATAAATGGTTCTTTAGAGAGTATAAGGATGGCAAAGAAACGTGGGAAGACGACATAATATCAGTAAGAATCTAGAAATTGATTTATATGGTAAAAGGGAAAAGATTTGAACATAAAAGGCACCATAATCAGCTGAAAAAAGGTTCATCGATGAAAGACCTGAAACATTAAAAGAACAGATAAAAATGCTGTATATTTTCGATGTTTCAACTGGAAGTGGATCCGAGACGGAAACGCTACAAAGTCTTCTACGTTGGCGAATTTTCCAGAAAGGAGAGAGGGGGAGACTAATACTAATAAAAAATAAAATATTTATAAAAAGTATTAATCTCAAAAAGGGGGATATTGTGGAGTAAATAGTACACTCCCGGTTACTATATGACATAGTCCATAACTACAAAGAGCTACAGTCAGAGGTAAGAAAAAGAAGCCGTTTCAATCCAGGTAGTTTGTCGCCTGGCCTGCGATAGGCTTGCCGAACTCTCTGTCCGAAGTCAGAGAGGAACCCAGATGAGCCTATGCCTACGGACAGAGTCTCGTCTGGGGAGTAGACAAACCCGACCACATGTATGCGGGGTCTACAAGGAATTTTTGCCCAAGCCTACGGGCTCGAAATCGCTCCACGTAAAAACTGGCCTTGTGCTATATCCTTCCTTGTGGGGAGGTTTGGTAAATATCAGCCGTTTGGAGTCAGGCAGTTTGCTGCCAGGCTCGCGACAGGCTTGTCGACCAGAGAAGCTACGGGTAGAGAGTAACCCAGACGAGGCTATGCCTACGGGTAGAGTCTCATCTAGCGAGGTAGACAAAACCGACTCTGTGTATGCGGGGTCTAAGGGGAAATTTTACCCGCGCCTACGGGCTCAGAATCGCCTCACATAAAAACCGGCCTTGTGCCACATCCTGCCTTGTGGAGAGGTTTGGTAAATACCAGAAGCCGTTTGGAATCAGTCTTCAGATTAATGAATATAGGCGTCACGGCAAGTTGCCGAAGCATTACATTATAAGCGCTACAAAGCACGTTATGACAAGTACATATGACACACGAATGGTCTAAACATTTGTTTTTCAATAATGAAATAGGTGACATGTCGATTTTTACGCATTAACTATTGTTTAAAGCATAAAAGATATAATATAACTCATTTCCCCAAAGAATAAAATACAAAATTCTATAAATTTACATAAAAACTGAAATTTAAATATTTCTGTCATGGTGAAGAATGGCGTATCTTTTGGGAAAGGAATAATAATGAACTGACTTCGAAATTTGATTATGGATGTTTATATTCATCAGTTATGACCTCGTCAGTGGCATGTCATACTGGTCGATGAAGATGACAGTGAGTCGGTACTTGATTAGTTTACTTTCTTCAGCAGAAGCTGTTACCCCGACCCTCAACCTTAACAAAGATCAATCATATCATATAACTTAGAGTAGTAAAAAAGGTTTCGAATACTACCTAAATGACCAACTTAACGGAGCTAGACTTAAGTTCTTTCCATGCTGAACAACACGATAAACATATAATAGTACATGGAAGATTGGTAAATCATCTCTTCAACTTCATTAAAATTAGAAATCAAGAATTGCCTGCACTATTAAGTGGAGTTGATGAAAGTATTTCAACGAAGGTAATAACTCCACCAGAAAAATGTAGCAATTTTACATATTAATATCCAAATGAGAATTTAAAGATGTAATGTGCTTGTAAGAGATTAAGTTTTCGCTTCCATATCTTCTTTTATATCAATAAATATTGTTTAATCATACTATGAATGTTTGTATGGTCAGTTGAATATCAGCCCCAACTAAAACTCTTGAGAACATGTGAATTATTATGAAACCGATAGATACCATGTAACACTACGGTAGTATTGAACAATCTGGGGTCACCGACATGGCTCGTTAAATGTATTAGATCATGAGAGTATTCATGTATCGCTGAATTGAAGGAATTATCAAAGACAATTGTTATGGTAGTAAATACTGACTAATTCCGTGAATTTACAATCTAAAATATTTGCTTTATATTTAATTAATGTTCCAGTTCAATATTTCAATAATTCTCTTTATGGTGACCACGAAAGTTAACATTGAAAAACCTTCTGTCGATATTTTATAGAGAATAAAAATACTGATGGAAAAATATTTGAGCGCAATGTGTGCTACCTGTGCGCATGCATGTTCATGGATGCATATTCAATGTATCAAAACTTGAATTTCTTTCTTTGCGCGCATGCACATTTACATATGTGCATGACTTAATGGATGAGAAGTATGTGTAATGCACACCGAGTTCCGTTTCAAACTTGAGTAAAGTAAAGATTTTAAATGATGAAAAGCTAGATTAACAGAATAAAAAGCAGATCACATGAGGCCAAATCTCATGGGGGTTGTGTCTCACCCTAAGCCTGCCAACAACACGAAACAATAGGAATCATGACATCTAACCACGTCACATGTTTCCAGTCCTCAAAGGCCACTTAACAACGTCGTGTGACTAGGTAAGTTGCTATGTTCGGTGCCATGATGTTAACAGGGTCACTCTGTTGGGTGTTCTGTTTCCACAACTCATAAAAGTAAAGAAACGCTGAAATGACCTGCTGAATATGTGCCTGCTGTCCACCCCCTGCATTAAATGTGAGTGTAATTTGAACCAGTGTCGGTCACTGAGTTGTTCACGGTGGACAGTGATGCCTTTCATCAGATATTCCTCGTATACACATGACACTGTAGATCGAAGGATGTCAACTATCCTCAGAATTTCAGAGATGGGATATCCCATTCGTCTATCATCCACTATCATGACCGTTCAAACTGTAATAATTCATTTCACCTTGCAATGAACAGCCGAGCCGGTGTTCACACTAATTCACCAGATGTCCGAGCACAACTGATATAGACCTGAACATGTCCATGACGTCAAATCACGGTGACACTACCTACCATTACCTTTTCATACTACCATCCCATGACTTTTGAAATATAATATACTTTTGTATATATGCATGTATGCATATGGCTGAATGTATATGTGCGTTATGCTTGCTAATTTTGTTTGTCCATATTTTATTTGCTGATAATAGCTACAAAAGAATGTATGAAACGTAAATTGCATTTAAATGTTTTTTTAATAAAAAAAGACATGCACATAAATACGTAAATACATATATTGCTAAATAGAGAGAAAATTACAGATTAGCTAAATTTTCATCTAAAGATTTCAATTTATAATTTTCAGTCCGTATAATGAAGAAGAGTTCTGCGAAATAAGATTTTTCTTCATTAGGTTCCTGATTAATAGATTTACTAACATATATATATATATATATATCAGTATATTGAGCGTAAAAATGCAGGTATATATAATCACATAAATACGCGTACACGCACACATGCAAGTAGCCACAGACACATGCATATAGATATAAGAATGTATATTCGCGCGTGCATCACAATTCTCACAGACGATAAATGACTCGTCATAGAAACTCAAACTTCCCATGAAGCTTTCAGGTTGCATCGAAACAAGTTTCGAAAATTTCTGTCAATAAAAGAGTGAATATGAAAAATAATTGAAAATTACTTCCTACTTTAGGTTATACGGACGAAGTTCAAATGATATGATTCATTCCTGTCAAGGTTACCTCTAATTGCAGCAGCTGTTTACGACTTCTTCCTGAACAGGTTGTTAGATATGAGGGATGGATTACCCAAGTTATTACTCACTTTATCATTCTTCGTGGGATAACAGCGACAAGAACATTACAGGGAGTGGGAATTCATGCAGAGGTGATATATTTATGCAAATTGTCAGTAAACGTTATAGATATTGAATAACTTATATATAATTATTATACATGACTTACTCTCGTCAAACTGATGATGTTTTCATGGGCTAATTCTAATAAAGCTTGCTCGGTTGATTCGTCACCACGAAATACGAAACTAAAGTTGTAAAGTGCTTTGAGAAAAAAGAAGAAACTATGACATGCTCGAAATATCATTGTTCACCAATCATGAAAAACAGAATCTGCTGAAACGTTCTGTCTGAAAAAAAGCAAAAAGAACCAAAAAAGGATTAAACTCAGTAAACAATGACATTTCACTTATTGTTGGTTACAGACTGCCACAGATCGAAGTGATTCGGTTAATTGTTCAAGGAGGAAAATGATTTCTTCTTTAATAGAAAAGCTTAGACAAGTTTATCGGTACATTAGAAAGTCTTCTGGTACAAATTAGGATGATACAGACGAATGTCTGCTTCATACTCCCCGAAAAACCCCTTTTGACATGTTTCAATGACACATTTTCTCATAACCTAGTCGGCCATTTTCTCACGCCCAACTCATGTTCGACTTTTATTTGACCAATAAAGAAAATATCGGCCTATAACATTTTATTACTAATGATTCTTTACGCGGATTAATCCCAGCCTGACCACATATATATATATATATATATATATATATATATATATATATATATATATATATATATATATATATATATACACGCTCTATCTCTGATATTGAGCACTTTATCCCATAAATATAGCACACTTTAAGACTATATTTCTTCATATATATATATATCTATATCTATATATATCTATATATATATATATATATATATATATATATATATATATATATATATATATATATATATATATATATATGTCAGGCTGCTTTGTTTTTTATTGATTATGTTTTATAATTTTTGTATAAGATGTTAAATATTAGGATCAAAATTGTTGATAAACTGTCCAAAGTTCCTGTTTTGTTTTGTTTTTCTTCATTTACTTTCGATCGTCTGTCATTATCAAGAACTGTGTGTTGTCAGTGTATCTGTAACGCTGATATATCTATAAATAAATAGTGGCTGTATTTCAAATACGAAGTATCCATTAAAATAACATTTGAAGTAATAAACATGTCAGATTAAAAATGAATCCATTAATTCTTTGTAGATATATTTATATATATCCATATATATATATACATATATTTATATATATACATATATATATATACGCAAATACACACATACACACATACACACATAAATATATATATATACATATATATATATATATATATATCGAAAGTATTAATATAAAATTCGACCGACATTTATTACTTCAAACGTTCTTATAGTGGGCACTCGTATTTTAAATAGACATCTATCGGTCTGCGCATTCGAATGTTAATAAAGAAAATGTGAATTGAAGAAAATAAATCCATTAATTCTTTAGAAATTGCTTTGTTTATATTTCGTATACGAAACTAAGCATAAATGAACTTAGGTGGAAAATAATCTTCTTGAAGAGTATGGGCTTTCCTTAAAAAGAGAAAAGCCTTGCTGTGAGGATCTTGGTGGCCGAGTGGTAAAGCACGTCGGATCAAAGATTGGTTTCTCCTACAAATGGGGAAGCAAGTTTGATTCCTGCCGAAGAATACATTTTCTTTATTAAGATTTCTTGAATGCATCAGATGATATTTCAAATGCGTGTATCCACTATAACAACGTTTGAAATAATATATATTTACACCTTTTACACTGTTCGGACTCTTGTCTTCATCTTTATTATCACGTTCACAACGTTTCGGCCGTTATACGCTACGGCCTTCTTCAGGTAATTTTTTTTTTTATTTCGAACCGAACCAAGAATATTCAATCTGTTGGTGTTTCTGAAGATTGGTTCGATGACGTTTGTATAGACGTTTTTCCATGTTTATTTACTGAAATGGATTCATATATATTCGCATTCCTAGGTCGCTCAATATCACTGAGAATCTGTTCCATTTCCTCCACCAATCACTTGTAAATATCGTGACAGGGATTGGCAAACATCAAGTTTTGTTCCACTATTTGTTGTTGTCCTGCCATTCATAGATGAGAATTGAAATTCCAATGCAAAAGCACCTTTATTTTGTTTTTTTGTTTTTTGTGCTTCGGTGTACAAAGCGTATGCCATAGATGGAAACAGGAGCGTACAACAGCCGAAATAAATGTAAATAAAAATAATTTAAATAGTTACAATACTTCATCTCAGAAATATAAACACAGATGTTAATATATATATGTGTGTGTGTGTGTGTGTGTGTGTGTGTGTGTGTGTGTGTGTGTGTGTGTGTGTGTGTGTGATGGTTACTCACATGTTGCACGAGGACAGTCAGCAAACAGGCCGAAGTGGTGTACCTTTCCAATGTATTTGTAGTTATTCATAAAGTTGAGCAATACTATGTAGAGTCTCTGCTTCAAACAGCCATGATTCAATGACAAGAACCAATCAAAATAATCATAGACACGCTCTTCTGCATATGATTAAAGTAGTCTGATGACGACACAATGGGGAGGTTCATTAATGCTTGAATCATGTCACATTGATATGACTTCTGCCATTGTTAACGGCTCCCGTTAGATCACCGACGTTAAGCAACGTTAAGACTGTCAGTACTTAGATACGACAGTTCTTGGGAGCGCGCGCGCGCACGCACACACACACACATACATACAAACACACATATATATATTGAATTTTTTTATTTGTTTAAACGCTATTTTTAATGGATACTTTTATTTGGGTAGATGCTCTATTTTTATTATTAAACAGTATATTTATTTATTTACATTAATCGGCCTGAATATTCGAGAAAACTTGTTAGAAAAATATGCTCCCTCCGGTATATTTTCCTAACAAGTTTTCACGAATATTCAGGCCGATTAATGTAAATAAATATACTGTTCAATAATAAAAACAGAGAATCTACTTAAATAAAAGTTTCCATTAAAAATAACGTTTAAACAGATAAAATATAAATAAAAATATGTCGGATTTAATCCATTTTCTAATATATATATATATATGTGTGTGTGTGTGTGCGCGCGCGCGTGTGTGTGTGGGTGGGTGTATGTGTGTGTGTGGAGGGATGTGTGATGTTTTGGCAAGTGGCTGTATCTAATCGTAATGCTTCATTTGCACATAGCAGATACATGGTTGCTAGTGTTATGCTTTGTTGGTGAGGCGAGTTTCTTTTCCAAATCAATGCAAAGCAGAAAGGACGACGAGTGTATTGCAAGTCAAATCTGCTCACACCAAACAAGCTGCTGTCAATCAACAAAAGGCAGGTATTCCGTCTTTCATGGAGTAACGGCGCATCGCATAATGGCAAGGCATATGATTTGACCAGGTGCAAGAAGAAATATTAAACATTTAAGCTATAAAAGAAAAGAGAGGATTATAATAAAAAAACGAAAGTAACAGAAAAGATAGAATATTAGAGGGAATTAGAAAATGAAAAAAGATGAATTAAAGAGAAAAAGTGATAAATGTCTGCATCTCGACAAAATTTGGACTAAAATCCTTGAAAACGAATTTGTAATAATTTAAATGTCTTATTAGTAGAATTTTTGTTTTATTTGAAATATAATAGTCTAAAGCTAATCTATAAATGAAAAAAATATTTTTATATATTGCAATAAGGTTTTAAAATATTTTAAATTATTGTCACTGTCAATGTATCATCAATCCGTTATTTTAATTAAAGATTGGTAACAAGCAATTGGTAACAAGCAATTGGTAACAAGCAATTGGTAACAAGCAATTGGTAACAAGCAATTTACAACATTTCAAAAAGCTCTTAAAATCAAATATCTGTTCTTGAGATTTGTTTCAATGAAAATTAGTAAAAGAACAGAATTTTAGAAAATATTACTTTATGCTTAAATATATTGGAAATCCCATCTGAACGTAACAAGATAATTTCACCTATCAACAAGTCTACCTTATAATAGGTATGTCCAATATTTCGCTAAAAAGTGGTATACCTTGACGACAAAAGGTCCCCAAATTGATAAAACAATTTTTAACGTTTAAATATTTATGTTGTTATTAAAGAGGAAAGACCAAAGTATTTTCTGAATATTTTTTTCAGATTTTTTAATCCTTCCTATAAATGTTAAAAATTTTATTAAAAAATCTTGTTTTTTTTCGAGTCAAAAAATTTCGTAAAATCGAACTTATCGACATTTCTGTCGGAAAGATCATAGTTTGTTAGTTAAAAAATCATGAAAAATCAATTACACCTTTTTCTTTTGTTATCTTAGGAAATTTAGAATGATTAAAGTATACTTAATGTAATTTGAAAGAAACATTACTTACATTTTTAGCAGAAAATTTTTTAAGAAAGATATTTCCAACCAGGGTGGTCTATTTTCACAGGCGTTGATTGATGTACGTCAATATATTCACAACTTACTGCACGGAAATGTATTGGATGCTAGCACAGAAGTGATATAATTCGTTCTAATTTTAAGTGAATCTGGTTAGTAGATTTTTTTTTTTTAAATTCACTTTCAAATTTTTTTTTTTTTACCTTACGTTTGAGGAAGAATTCTGCACTGAAAATAACATTTAAATTATGAAAGAAAATCAAATTTTACAAGTAAAAATAAAACAGTAAAAAAAATTCATTTTTTTAAATTGAGGTTTATTATTTCAGTCATGAAATATTTTTCTGAGAATATAAAAATTAGATGAAACACCATTAATTGAAACGGGTTAACTTAATGAAATGAGATTTTATTTCTTTTTTATTAAGGCAGATTTTTTTCTATTTATTAATAATTATATGACAGTAATTTTAATATGAGTTTTATTTTATTTATTAATAAAATTAACATGCTATGTTGGTTTTGTTTTGACTCAACAAGTATTTTTTAGTTTGAGTAGTAGCGAGCTAACCCCAGAAAATTTAAACTCCAAAAATCGTTTTAATTGATAATTTGTCGTGTGGATAATAATTCCAAAGTAATGTACAATGAATTTATGCATTCGATTTCAAACTTGAAAATTTGGGTGGACTTCCAAGGGAGTTTTTTTTTTTTTTGTAATTGTAAATAGTCGATATTTTCTTTTATCCCACTATTCGATTATATTTGAATAGAAAAAGAAAAAAATTGAAAATAATACGACGATATTCAGAAAACTTGACAAGCGTTGTTTTCTTGTTACTGAACGAATCAAAGCCATTTCTGAAGTAAAAAAAAAAACTTGCTTCTATCAAAGGAAACTACTCATGTGACATTATTTCAACAATGTGCATCCGTACTTTCGTTGTAGACGATTTTAAATACAATTTTGGAATATTAAAAATTATTTTTAAAATAATTATGGTTGTCAGATTTTAATAAGCTTTCAAATTTATGATCTTTAAAAAGTAGAGAACATAATATATCATTTCCATAAGGTTGCAGAAAGAACTTAATGTATAAATATATAACAACCTTTTGTCATATTGTGTACTTAAAATTGAAAAAAAAAAGAAAATTAATGTAAAAATTCATTGTTCATCAAAAAAATTTTTTTCTTTCAGATAATAATTACCTTCGTATATATTATTCAGAAAAGCCATTAAAAACTTTCTTAATTAAATATTGTCTTAGTTTTATTGGGTTTTGTATTTTTACAATTGAGGTAAAAGTTTGGACAATTTCGGACATTTTTTTAACAAAAAAATCGATGATTTAGATTTTTCAGAGTTTTGTGCATTTAATTAAAAAAAAAAAATTCAGGTTGCAAATAAATTTTTTTTTGTGTTTTCATAATAATTAAGTTCGAGGGGGGTAACAGATATAAAAAAAAATATTTATACCATGACTTTCAAAGAGACAAACATTTCTAAAATAAGTTCATTCATTTCTGAATAAGTTCTGAAGTTTTCATTAAAATCCAACAAGTAGTTAATTTTTACAAGAATTTCGAAATTAATGTCTTTCAACTGACAAAAAAAACAACTAAAAAAAAACGCTAAAAAGGTCAAAATTGGACATACCTACCTTATAAACTCCACTTTTAAAAACCCGCTTCAAGTTAAATTAAATAAAGAGGACTAAAACTACCAAAATACAGAAATTCGTTTCATTTATGTTTAAAAATAATTATATTTAGCTTTATATAACCAATAAATTAGGAATATATTTTTATTCTATAGACATTTCTGAAACTTATTAGAATGTTATTTTTATATTAATAGGAATAATAAACAAAGCAGGTCAAAAATTGTATTTATCGAATGTTCTCACATATTTTTATTTAATAAGAAAATCTCTTTTTTCATCAAAAACAGACATATTTGTAAAATAACATTGAAAAATTGTAAATAATTTGTCAAACAAATATTCATAATAGATTTTTCTCATACAAGTTTGATGGAAAATAACGTGATTATTAAATCATACGAGCATTAACTATGTTTTTTTTAATGCTATTGAATTATTTTTGTAAATATTAGGTTTGGGGATACACTTTTTAAAGATGTGCTGGTTTTCTATTGCGTAGATTTTTACTGAAAGAACATCTCCGGGGATTTTTCTTTATCAAACTCTGAAAAATATTTATCATCAACGCTCAGTTTTAAACGTGTTCCAGTGCATCAAAAGGTGGAGGTATAACTTCTCCCGCAAAAAAAAAGAATTTCCACAAAGCTTTCTAATAAAGTAACCTATTCCGAATAAGCCTCATTCATTAATGAATAAGAGCTAATAATTTTATTTAAATCGGATAATTCCCTGATTTTCATTAAATTTTAAAAAACAAGCTTTAGCGTTTTTATTTATTAATTACCTTTTATTTTCATATTTGATTTTATTTTATTTTTTGCTTCCATTTAGGAAAATGTGTGTAATTTACTAGTACCCAGAAAAGTAGAATGAGAAAAATAAAAGACAGTATGTGTGAAGTAATATCAACGTAACAAACAAGGGAAGGGATGAGGAGAAATGAAGATTACGTTATGAAATAAGAAGAGAAAAGGGAAAGAGTGAAAAGTGGAGAGAAAGGAGAGGGAAAACGAAAGCAAAGTTGAAAAAGAAGTGGGAGATAAAGCAAGAAAAACTGCAGATAATAATTACGATGATAATAGCTAGGTCGTCTACGAAAGTCCTTCATAGTATACTCCAGATTTGTTCACTACCACACTTTCCAACACGCACAAAACCCCACCACTTCACAACTATCGACCTCGCGTCAAAAGGAACCTCTATTTGTAAAACGCTGATTGGTCGGTTTCAATTTCCGGTTTCAGTTCAAGAGTGACCGGCTCCTCGATACAACCGTGACTCTGGTCAGAGGCCACTCAAATGGCGACACTGATCGGCGTCCGCTTGTCTCCAAGCGGCGATATTCATTTTGGAATCACGCTTGTTCTACCCAGCCTCGATTTCAGCCGAATCAAGCAAAAAGGGGTTACGACCGCAGGATTTCAAAATTTGCCACTTCGTCTCCCAAACGCGGCCACTTCTCAACCGGTCAGTAACTTTCTATTGGTCAGTGCTTGTTATCAGCTCAACTAGGCGTATCGATTTTTTTCTACACGGAACGCTCGCCCAATACTCAAGTGGACTTTTCCGACTGGAATATGCTTTAATAGCTTCAAGATCCAGAATACAACTGGTTTCTTCGTCGGGAACATTTAATTATTATTATTGTTGTTTTTATATATTGCCCAGCACAAAACGTTTATCGTAAGTAGTACTGAAGATCAAGTGACATCAATTATTGGAATTTCAATTCCTTTATTAAATATTCTTATCATGTTGAGCAGTTCAGTAACTTGAGTTGTTTTTCACTTTTATTGCTATTTTTTCTTGCTGAAATGATTTTTTATTCTGAAATTGTAACCAGTGCTCTGAGTGATATCGGAATGACTGTCATTTGCTTGTTTAAACTTTGCTAAGAAAAACAGCGCTGACGCTTTTATAATTCTCCACTTTCAACTCTACTTTTGAAACTTTTATTTGCAATGTATGCAACGACGAAATCTGAAAGAAACTCTTAATAAAAAGGACAAATGTACTCAGAAGCAGAAAGAGGCAGCTGAAACTTCTTGCAAATATGATATGGAAGTGGTGGTGGCTTGAAATTCTTGATTCTGCAGATATTGTATATGAAATACTACTTAACACTTACAAATTGAATTTGAAGAAAAAGAAGCATTTCAAACTGATTCGCATTTCCTTCGAACTAAATACCAATGTGGGTGAACAAACTGTTTTTAGATATCGGTAATGGAATAACAGAAATGGTGAAAGAATTGATTTCACTACAAGATGTCAATAAGCTAAGGCCAAAGTTCAAGCAATTATATAATAAAGATTATTTCTGAGCATCGACACCATGGGATAAAATCAAGAAGTATTTTCTTGTCTTCCCAAATTTTGTTGAGTAAAACTTCAATCCATCCGTCAAAAAATCAAATTGAAAATTATTGAATACGAAAATCAAAACATCCAGTGCCTTCTCATCTGATGCTTAATGATGATATCCCTACACCAACCATACCCCTGCAACTAAAATAGTAAAGACAATGTAGTGACATTGAAAAGTATATCTACCCTTATGTTAATTTAAAAAGTTAAATTTAATATTGAAAATGCATAAGTTTGTTTTTTAGTGTTAGACTAATTGCTTTAAATCTGTAAAACTTAGACAGAGGTTTATATTCTTTGTACATATGACGAGTGCTCTATGGATACGGACTGGGAGCCAAGAGGGTGTGGCACATTGAAAAGGGTCAGAAACGAATGTCTTGAAAAATAATATTGATGGTTTCATAAATGGTATCTATGTACAGATAGGAAAAGCTTATAACAACTTTGCATCCATGGATCCATAAATTATATCTTTCATCCTAGCTCTTTAATATGCATAGAAAATAAGAAATTAGGTGGGTCAGAGGTTAACATTAGATTTAAAGTCTAAATCAATTGAAAAAAGAAAATGAACGAAATTATATGTTGCTGTGTTCATCGGTGTCTTCGGTAGAGTTAAGTTTAATATCTATCTATCTATTTCTCTATCTCATTGATTGTTCATCTGTTTGTCATAATAGATCGATTATTATGAATTGAAAGAAGTTTGACCCCACCTAAAACCTTCCCCGAACTAGCGATCCATGATGAGCTTCTTCATGAGAAACTCGAAAAAGCTAAGAAAAATCAAAGTGAATTCAATGTTAAGTCGAAAGGAGGACCAGAATGATTTAAATGCACCTGGAAAATTGGTTACAAAGTAACTATTTTAATGAATTACACACAAATACTTTAAAATGTCGTACCCTACCCTCCAAAAATCGCATTTATTAAAAATAAATATTGGAATTTTCCAATGAAGTTCACTTGTAAGGATTTAGAAAAGTTTAATACTCCTTGGAAGGACGTTCTTTGATTGGATGAAATTCAAATTGACTTTGGCCACGTATAACCTTGTTGTGTATGGAAAAATGATGGAGAAATGATGGAGAAATGATGGAGAAATGATGGATGCACCTATGATCGAATAAAAACCATCACCGAGTATAAATGTTAAAAGTATCATGGTTTGAGAGTATTACTCTTTCAACAAAACGGGATTCACGTGAATGAATAAACCATGAATGGAGCGATGTATCGGAGTATACTGGATGATAATTGGTTATCTTCGGTATCACAGTTGGAGTGTGAAGTGGACTGGATCTTTCAGCATTATAAAGCTAAAATATATCGAGAATGTTTTTTTTTTTCGGAACTATTCAGACGTACTTCAGTGGTACAGTCAATAACTTGACTTGAATCAAATTGAAAATTTATGGCAAAGCTTGAAAGGTCGAATTTATGAGATGGACAACAGAAGCACAATGTTTTGAATGTCATGTAACAGGAACAGTGGGTAATGTTTCAAAAGAAATTTGCTGAAGATTTGTGAAGAGTTATGAAAAATCGACTCAGTGCTGTAATTAAAAAACAGGATATGAACTGTTAAAATATAAAATCAATTTATCCAAATACTTTTCCACTGTTACTTTAGTTTATATTTATTCTGCATTGTATGTTTGAAAACTATGTTTGTTTGTTTTTTTTAGTAATTGTTAATTTTATATCACATAACTTAATCAAAATGTCATAACACTCCTTTCTTGGCGATAGATAGATAGATAGATAGATAGATAGATAGATAGATAGATAGATAGATAGATAGATAGATAGATGTGAACCGCTTAAACAAATTCTGAAAGTAATAGAAAGACAGATAATAATGTTCGATATCAGAGTAGATATAAACTAAGACATATGCGAACAGGCTAATATCGATAGATAGTTTGAGATAAAATGAGAGACGGGGGAGAGGGATAGAGATGAAAGTAAAATGAAAGAAGGCTATAAAGAAAGATACAGATAGAAAGAGAGTTAACCGTACTTTTTCATTGTACGTTTTAGCGCTCTGGGGCCAATAGCATTGAAAGTAATGTAAGATCGAATAAAATGTCGGGTCCGACGATGCCAATGTTTAATCTTTTAATTAAGCGTCTTTTCAGCTTTGCTCTGTCGATCACCCTCTCTTGATCAAGCGTCAACCCCCAGGTGCTTGTTTTTCCGCACAGGACACGCTGATCGCTCGGCACTGTCGTCGTCAGCATCGGATGAAGAATTCTTTCTTGATGGCGACACGATAAATGGTAGCGGTTGCAACGAGTTGCTTGATTAGAATTTGCAGAATCAGTGTTAGTCTAATACCGGACGAAAATTGAAACGTTACTTGCTTGTTCCCTCGAGCCGAACTGGTCTCGACTTGATGGCCTTGGGCTACACTTGTGTCAACGGCATCGTGAGTGGGGTATGGGTAGTACTTATAATCTCTTACCAGTGGCAAATTTCGCTGTGTTGGAATGGGGTTTGAAATACTATTAAATCTCCAAACCCTTTTGCTTCTTGTTGTTAGGGGCAGCGGTGGTTCGAAAAAGTCACCTTTAAGGCAATACGTTGAAGGTACAGTGGCAATGAAACCGGAAAGAAGAGAATCAGTAAAAGGAAGGCATAAAAGAAAATAGGTAGGAAGGAAAGCAGGCAGGTAGTAAGGTGCTTTTCTAAGCGTTGCTTAGATGTTACGCAAGGTCGAAAGTATGGGGCACCTAGTGAGGATTAAACTCACTATTCAATCATAATTCATCTAGCAAGACAAGCTTGCTAACCATTACACCACGTCGAAGTGCCCACAGACAGGTAGTAAGGAAGGAAAAATGAAAGAAAGTAGAAAGAAGGATTTTGGAAGGAAGGAAGGAAGATATACGAATATATGTATACTAAGAGGCAAATAATACGCCACTTGGCATACAGTGTTCACCCGATTTTTATCTGAACATTCGATATATGGGATTAATATTACCTGTTGAATAAGAGGAATTAACAATGAATGAAATTATTCTTTTTTTCCTTATTCAGGTACACAGAAAGAGAGAGAGAAAGATGGAGACAGAGAATGAGATGGGAAAATACTCCTGAAAAGTTCTCATCTCTTCCCACTTACCGAAATCTGACCACCCTGTCGGCTGTGGCTTCAGGATACGCCGACTGCACCTCCCCTTATCAGGACACTTGTTTGTCGTGGGTGGTGACCCGTAATGCCTGGTGATTGAGAGCCTCAGGAGTCAGTGTTAGATATTTCTGATTTTCAACACACCACTTTGGCCCTTACTTGAACTAGACGGATAGCCAGTGAGGCTGGTCATGACAAACACTAGCGCCTATAACTATATCAATTTCTGGAATACTTTATAACTAAATACAAGACCCCAAATATACACCAGCATAAAATACAATCTCTATTCAATTTATAGGCGTCAGAAAGCGTTGGCTGAGGGTCAGTCGATTCGAAGAGATCTAGACTTAGTCATGGCTGTAAATATACCAGTTTGTACACTTAAGATTTGGGAAGTGCGACGAATGGTTTAACAGGCGCTCAAAGTCTTTCTCGAATACGAGTATATTGCTTTGTGTAGTCCTAACCTGTCAAAGCAGCTGGGTTTCCCTCTTGACACGTCCAAATATCGGGCTCCGAGGTGGGTAGGGAGCATAGGCAGTAAATTTGACATCAAAAGTATGAATAACCAAAACAAAAAACCAAAACGATATCTTTCAAACTCTGATTCTGGAAAAGAAATAAGTATTGATTTTCCAAGATTTCTCGTGCTCACGATCCTAGATGAAGCTCCTCTAGCAAAACATTCCCCATTTATAATTAAAAAAAGTTAATTAGGGTTAACCCCAAAAGAGTTAAGAAATTGAGAAACTGCAATTTGATGATAAAAGTGAAAAATAAGAAACATACCGAAAGTTTAATCAAGACGAAAGCTTTTGATAATCTCAAAATAAAAACCTTCCCCCATGAAAGACTGAACACTTCTAAGGGAGTCATTAGAAGCAGAAAGTTGTCTTTGGCCACGCCTGAGAAAATCACATCTGACTTAGGAAGGCGGGGGGGTCAGTGATTACCGTAGAATCATAATGAAAAGGAAATGGAGATACTATAACAACAGACACGTATATCTTTATATTTGTCACACTTCAAATCCCTTGAAATACATATTGAGCTGCAGAAGTCGCACATGTGGAAAATGTGGCCAAAGGAATTCAGACCATACGGAAGAAGAATGCCACTATGAAGTAAGAACTTCCAGGAAAACCATCCAGCATACTGACGATGATGCGGTTTCTGAAAAAGGGGAAAGGAGATATTCGAGGTGAAACATAAACGAAATGTTTCATTCATGGAAGCAAAGCAAATAGTAGAAAGCTACATGAAAAAAAAAACGCAAAAAATAACCACAACGAATACCAGTCAACCTGACAAATACAGAGCCATCATTGAGAAACTCGTACACTTAGGACCAAATGACTGACCCAAATTTCAAAACTACCTAAAAGAAATACACTCCAAGGAAATAGTACAAGCAGAAGAACAAAAGAAAGACGATGAAAGAATTGAAATAATTTATTGAAATAATAAATAAAGAAAAAACAAATACAAAATCTAGCGCTCAAACACAAACCACACCTCCAAAAAATACAAAATCTCCTGCAAAGCAAAGGTCACAGCAATCTCCTATCTGTCCACCAAAAAAAATAGACTTAAGAACTTATCTAAAGAAGAAAACAGAAGCAACCAAACAAAAAACAAAGATTCACAGTAACCTAATGCCTACCAAAATTGATTTAACAAACTGGAAGAAATCGAGGTGGAAAGCCAGAACCCGCAAACGGCCAAAACCTTCAAACTCAAAACCTCGGAAAATGAAATCACAATCACATACTAAGCTAACTCCCGAAAACATTTAGCAATCATGCATCAAATAATTTAATGTAACTGCCGTGGAAGAAAAGCAAGCATAAATGAACTGATTTTTCTAATAACAGACCTGTCACCGATAGTTGTTTTTCTTCAGGAAATATTCCTTAAGCAAAATGACAAACTGAGTATAAAAAAATACCATTAATACAACTACACACATGACACTGGGCTTTGAAGGTCAGGAGGTACATCCATCCTAGTTAGGAATGATGTAACTCAAAGTAAAATGAATTTTCAAGCGACTGCTGTTAAAGTGACCTTGCACAGGCCAATAAATATCTGCTAAGTATATATCCCACCGAATGAACCAGTAAATGAAGCTGGAATTCATGAAATTACAAGTCAACTCCCTGCAACTTTTATGAGAGTAGGTGACTTTAACTGTCACAGCACCAGATGGGGTTGTAATGACACAAACCAAAATGGAAGCATCTTAGAAACAATAATTAATAACCACGATTTATACGTATAATGATAAAACACCGACTTACAGAAATCCATTTACTGGCAGCTACTCGACAATAGACTTATCTCGATGTGATCCATCAATTTATATGGATTTCTCTTGGGAGATATTGACTGATATATACGGTAGAGATCCCTTGCCAATCGTCCTACAAAACTCAGAACATAATGACAAAAATCCTCTCCGTCAGAAATTAAGAGGAGCGAACTCGGAAGAATTTAAAATGCAATGTTCTGAAAAACTAATTGAAGGAAAAAGCATCAAGGACTTAAAAATGTTCATGGAAACGCTCAACTCTATAGCCAGAAAATGCATTTCAAAAGTTCAGCACCAAAAAAATGTAAAAATGCTATCAGGCTAAGAAGAACACCTCTGGGAGAATTCAACGAACAACCTACAACCTCTAAATCTGACTGGAATATAATAAGGAAAATAGCAGGTCAATTTCAAACAAACTGTAAAACACCTGTCAATAAATAACTCTAAAATAACCACTTATTAAGTATATCGCTGACCAACGTGTCAAAAGAATCTGTAAAAATCCATCTGCCAATAATGCTAACCAACAATTTCTAAAGCGCAAACAAAAAGTGGAAAAACAATAACTAAATTTTAAATCAAATAACGCCGAGAATTATAATCCACCATTCACTCTAAAAGACCTGAATGAATCTTTAAAGAAAGCCCACAATACAGTTGTGGGCCCAGATGATATCCACTACGAATTCATAAAACAGTCACCCAACAAATCATTGCAACTGTTATTAAAAATGTATAACATATGGACAAATGACAACTTCCAAGAAATGTGGAGATAGTCATTCATCATCCTCATTCCAAAACCTGGAAAACTACAGACCGATAGCATTAACCAGTTGCCAATGTAAAGCTGTGGAGAGAATGGCCAACAGCAGGTTGACTTGGTACCTGGAAACTAAAGGCTTATTCAGCGACTTTTAATGTGCTTTTAGGGAAAAAAGACGCCTAGAACCTTTGTAAGGAATGCCTTCTCACGGGAGTCTTTTTTGACTTACAAAAGGCGTACGGCACGACATAGAAATTTGATATCTTGAACAGGGCCTAAAAGGAAGGATGAATCAAATCATAGAGAGTCTCATTGAAGTCTGTATAGGAATTACGCTATCAGAACTGCAAAATCAAGAAGTCGTTCCACAAGGAAACATTCTTTCGATGACCCTATTCTGCGTAAAAATTAACTCCATAGTTAAATCCCAACTTCAACAATTCCTCAATAAAATACACAAATGGGCCACTGAAAATGGTTTTACCTTTTCCAAAACGAAAACTAAATGCCTACATTTCTGCAAATTAAGAAAATTGCACATAACCCCAGTTTAAAATTAGATGGAGCAGAAATCCCGGTAGTGGAACTGCACAAAATCCTATACATCATCTTTGACAAAGAATTAATATTCATTCCCCATCTGAATATAAATCCGTGCATATATTAAGCAAGTGTTCAGAGCTTTTGCTCTCTCAAGACAAAAGTGCTATAAACAACATATATGAGCTCTTTGAGAAAGAAAATGTGGATGACATAATATTATTACTTAAAACAGTGGGTCTCTACCAAAAAATATAAACCAAATGAGAATGTCAATAAAATCAATTTCTCTACAAACTGTATATCTGAAAAGAATACATCAATGAAACCAGACTCTCGACAAAAACCCTCTTTACAAAAATACGTCAATGAAACCTGATCTACAAACTGATTTCTTACAAAGACTACATATTCTATTCATATTAATCTATTGTAAAAAATCTTGTCGGCATTAAATAACCCACTAAGGTTGATATGCGATAAAATAAAACATAACATAGCTAAATCTGACGAAAGGAGCAAACATCAAAATGGGTGGGAAATTCCATTTGTTAACTTTTCATCAACTGCTAGTACCAGTTAGTTTATATCTATCAATGTATTTGTATCGTTTTCACTCTTTTAGCCAAAATTTGAAGCTGCCATAGAAAATCGAAAATAAGATGATTTGAGAGACTGACATTCAAACCACATCACCCATATCAGGCTAGTCGTTTAAATTTCGTTATTATAAACAAAGGTAAGATATTCTCTCTGTAGATGCAGCCGCTTCAACAAACAGATGTAAAATATTGCAAAGATAAAGACCTTATGTCAGTTTCATTATGTACGTCAGTATTTTCACAATGAAATTAGTTTTAATCAAACGATTTGTAGTATTTTAAGGATATACTTATCTTTATGTGAGAAATATATATTGTGAGTTTCAGCTTATATTAACTATTTTAAAAACGTTTTGTTTTGTGGGTCACCAATTTATTATAGTATCACACTAATTGGAACAAAATATTTTGTTTATATTATAAATATATCTAAAGATATCGGCAATAAAAACGTATTTAATTAACACAATATTTCATATATGTTCTTAAAATATTATTTTATTTTATATGCTAATATGCGCTTTCTCTCGGAATTCCATTGAGACCTATAGTCAGCTTTAGAGGCTCAGCATGCCACCCGCTGATCAGAGTATTAGTGAATATAGTCAACCTACTAACAATGAAATCCTCAGAAAACTTTGTGGAATTAACCCAAGGCTCCCATCCATAGCAATCAGATGGTAAGCGTGGATGTGGTGAGCGTGTTCTAGAGATCAAACCTGAAGGTGATTCAAAACTAATTGGAATCAGATCTCTCCCTGGCATAACATACTAACATTCAAATAGATAATCTGGTGGATATGTGGACGGTCTGTGTATAGACAACATTCTTACAACTAGAGCTTGACATATGCCAACAGGAGGAAGGGTTGGCTATGGGTTCACAGTTGTCACCAGTGATTGAAAAAAATACATGGAATACTCCGAGAAAATGGCTTTGGAAAAGGCACCACTAAAGCTAACACTAAGCTGAGATACGTAGATGACACCTTCATACTCTGGCAGTACCATGAAGCTGTACAAATACTGCTGGATCTTGTGAAATCTATAAGATCTTGGTAACTCAGACACATAGCAACAAGAAATGATCAGCAAAGATCGTAGCATTCAGAATAACAACTAGCCTCCAGGTGGAAAAGAATATAAAGATGAAACCAGCCGCCCCTTAAAATAAGGCTAGAGGAACATCGGAAAGCTACATAGAGGAGTGAGGCAATGAAATCAGGCATGGCTGACCATGTATGAAGGGAATAATTATTCCTGTGGAAATACTTAACAAAGATGAAGTTAGACGTGTGAAAGAATCAGCGCACATGCAAGGCTATGAGGATCTCCTTAGTAGGCCTAACATGAAAATAAATATCATATGGGAGCCACTAATAAAGAAAGAAAGACAAATGTTAATAAGTTTTCAACAGCAGCAATTGTAAAAAAAAGAGAAAATCTTCAGAGACTGATGTCAAGCAAGACAAACAGAAGCAGCAGCACTCATCAGCGGGCAGGTTAGGTTTAAAGACGCAAGTTATCCACAGAGGATTGTCCTAGTGGATTAATGCTTCGTGAGTTCAATAGCTGGTCCTGACAATGTGTACTTGAACGTAGTGGAAATAGGGAGGGCAATAACTGAACAGTAAGCAAAAGTAAGAACTAGACGAGATACCTCGCGATATCCCTGGGCAGTAGAACAAGAACAGTCAACCCCCGTAGATTAAAGGGTTAAGTTCAGAATTCCCTGTCGTTTACCCATATCGACATACGCCTAATGAAACCCGGAGAAAACAACGGTCGAAACGTTGTAATAACAAACAACAGTCAGCATGTAAATAGTGTAAATAGTTAATATGGACTCGTTCACATTCTAAACGTAAACTATTCATTTTAATTTTTCTACTGGTTCGACGTTACTTCTAGCAATTTTTCTTGCATCTTTGTTTGAATACTGCTTTCCATTCTCATGTACATAGTTTTTAATGATGGACAAAATGTTCTCTGTTTTATTCATATATGGAAAAGTTTATGCTTCCATTCACTTCATTTCGTATCTTTGAAACTTTTCATTGCAAAGAAGACAATATTCAGTTTTGAAGGAGCATTGTCTTGTATAAATATACACTTGAGTTTAAAGCTTGTTTGTTGTCATCTGTACTAAAAAACGCATTGTCTAAGAATGTACAATACTTCTCTGCATTTATCTTGACAACACCATAAAATTTGATTGCCTACAACACTAGCTGAAAATATTACGACTGTTGTTTTTCAAATTGCGTTTCTTGAATATTTTAACAAAGCACAGATTCAATGTAGATCTACATTCATCACTAAAATTACTGTTGATAAATCAGTTTTCACTTACTTATCCATCCAAATCCGACGTTTCTCTTTGTGATGTTTACTTAAGGACAGTAATTTTGCTTATTTCTTATCTTTATATAGTCAATATTCACCATCTTTTCTCTCGGCTTATTTCATCAACACTAGTTCTTTTTTCCTATACTGTGTTCCCATTTCTCAATAACTTTACAAAATGATATTTATTTTTTAAGTAATATCTTTCTACGAGTCATAGCAATTTTTATATATTTTAAATTAAAAAAAGTAACTATCAATAACTATACAGGTGTATATATTTATTTACAACATGATGAACAACTCTCGAGGTGCATAATAAAATAGCACCGTTAATTACATTAATTGTAAATATAAATATATACAGAAGATTTAATATCAGTTGGTTATTACCAGTTTTATTGTGAAAACATTGATTTGCATACTGAAGTCATCCAGATATCACCAGGAAACAAGCGTTTCCAAAAATCAATGAATCATTTTGGATCGATTATCAAGTACATAACAAAAAATTGATAGGGTTTTTAAAACTGAAGAAGAAAGAAGATCCGGCAACAACAGATGAAAAATTGACAAAACTATTTTTTAAATACTGAAGATTTGAAGATATCTTCTGCCATTTGATATCTAAGGAAAGCCACCAAAATATGTCATTGGATTTGGATTCCTAAAATATTGTAATTCTTTTGCATGTAACGCTTTACTTTATTGTCTGATCTAAGATTTAAGTGTCGAAAATTGATGAACAATTAAATTCAAATTTATAATCAAATATTAATGGTTAAAATTTTAATGGTTAAAATTTTAATGGTTAACATTTTAATGGGTAAAATTTTAATGGTTAAAATTTTAACGGTTAATTCTTATTTATTTTCTCCGGCGAAACATGTTTCATAAGAAAATTGGTTGAAGTAAAGTGAAAATGCGAAGGAGAAATTGAACAATTTTAAATAAACCTGTATTATTGAATATGCAAATTTACGGAAATTTTTATCCACTTTTGATATGCACACAAGTTATAAATGTGGTTGGATCAATAAGTCTGTAGGCTGAAAAATTATTAGTTGAATTTTGATGCAAATGTTTCATTTTTATCTCTATGCAATAAAAGTAGAAACTTTTGAATTTAAGTTCATTGTCAAGAATGGAGTTTATTTTTAAAAACTGAATAGAATAGTCGTATATACCATTTCAAAATAATTCTTCTTTATATATATATATATATATATATATATATATATATATATATATATATATATATATATATATATATATATATATATATAGAAAAGTCCGACAATTATTAATATATTTTCTGTTTATACGTTATTATTAGATACAATCTATTTAAGTAAATGCTCTGGGGGTTTTTTTTCAATTAAACAATATTAATTACATTTAGCGTCCTGAATGTTCGAAAAATTTCGGAGAAAATATGCATTCTCCGACAGAAATCGAACCTGTCTTCCTATACGGAAACCGTCATTTGACCATTTAGCTACAGAATATATATGAACAGAATAGCCTACCTAATATAATAGTACCATAGTTCTTTTTATACGCCGTTTCTGTTAACAAAATTTTATCCCGAAATTTTCTTCTCACGGCCTGAGATTTGCTTTACAATGACTATTTTCAATCCATAAAAAGTAGTTCGTCGTGTTTTAGACGCAAATTTCTGCGCACCATCACAATAAGCCCGGCGGAAATTTCTCAAATATATTATTCAACTTTGGACTTTTTGTTAATATATACAAATGAAAAATAAAAAAATACATATACGATGTTCGGAAATATTCCATTCTGAATATCCCGTGAATCGTTTACACAAAATAAGACAAATATGGAAAAAGATTGCACAAATTTTTCAGCTACCAACATATAGTTTCCAATGTCTCTCGAAATGAAGGATCTCATTTTTAGCAATCTTCTTTTCTTTTTTCTTTTTTTTTTTAGAAGCTATTTCGCGCCTTAAATTCTCTATATTTCGTGGCAGCACTACACGTATGTATCGAAGTGATGCTGACCAAAATTTATTTCTTTATGAAGGAGTGCTGAAAGGCTCGACTAAAAAACTCACAAAAAATCTCATATATGATCATTTGTCCAGATTTTTAGAGAATATCACAGCAACTTAGATAGATAGATAGATAGATAGATAGATAGATAGATAGATAGATAGATATATCGATCTGACGTAGCTATTTCAGAACATGACTTGAGTTTGTAGATTATTGACTTGTAGAAATATACAGCGCCTAGTTCAATTTCCTTATCTCGTATACTAAATGTGTTATAAATGAACCATACACCAAAGTATTTGAAGTATTTAGTATTTACTAATTCCACAGCATGAATTTGTATGATGGATTCAGTGTCCGTGCCATCACTGCTTTCATTCCAGTTCTAGGTCATAGTTTCTGTTTTGGAAAGGTTTATCGTGAGTTCTATTTCTTGGAGCAGATTTTGGTCTTTTGTTCATAATCATTCTTATTCCAACTATATATACCTATATCATCGGCCTACCCACCTCATCATCAGTACACTGGTCTCAGGAGTAAAAACAGGGACGCTGTTTTCTATTAGTATATTCAATTGGAAAGTGATATGGAATGTTTTAAATAATCAATGTCCAGATGTAGGAAGTTATTAAATAGATTGGACCTCTCATTTCCTCCTTATCCTACTCTTGGTGAGGTTTTAAATATTTCGGTTTTGGATTCTTCGCCACACATATACGATTTTGTGGACTAATATAATTTTTCTATTATATCTAGACATTCAGTGAATTCAGAGCTTGGAAGGCGATTTCTATTGGATGAGAAGAGGATTTCTCTATTAATGTGGTCATATGCTGCTATCAGGTCGACATAGCAGGTATACAATTTTCTATTGGAGAGGTATGGAATTTCTTGGAGTTTGTTTAATGGTATTTATGCTATTATTACACCCCTTACTAGGACAAAACCAAATTGGTTTATGAGGAGAGAGATAGATCATATCTAGGATTAAGATTAATTTATAGATATTATCAGATATTAGCAATAGTAACAAATAATATAATATAACAATTATAACAATATAATATAATAAAGTATTTTTATCTGAACGTAAATCATAACACATTCAGTATATGATTTTGTTCTCTTCTTAATTAAATCGACAATTTTCATCTTTTGGGTTAAAATAAGCATCTTGCGAATTCTTTTCGCATATTCTGAATACCAGCTTCTATTCTCTTGCTCTTTGGGACTAAGGTTAAGTAAAACTTATGAATTTTTTATTTCTGGGTTTGACCGCAGTTAACTAAAACCACAAAAAGGGGACCTCCCCCCACATATACATATATATATATATATATATATATGTGTGTGTGTGTGTGTGTGTGTGTGTGTGTTTGTGGTGTGTGTCCGTGTATATATATATATATATATATATATATATATATATATATATATATATATATATATATATATATATATATATGTATGTGTGTGTGTATTATTGTGAAGATATATAGGTTGCGTCCTATGTTACAGTAAGCAAAATGTTGGAGAATTCTTTAAAAAGAAATACAATTGAGTTTGTAAGGAAAACAAATGACTATTCTTTCAACCAACACAGACAATTGTCTCATAATGCTGTGTCTCCCATAACGGAATCCGGCATAATGCCGCTGCCCACCCCGCACCTACCCAAGACAAAAAGGATGCTGGCTACCGAGAATTCATTACAATACTATAATGCATTCGGCACAAAATTCATTTGAAAAACGATTTTGCTGAGAAGATACGAAAACAGAAGCCAGAATAACAAAAGAAAACACAAGTGGATACAAAAAAAATGAATTGGTACAGATAAAACATACAATCGAAACAAATAAAATAGGGAAGAATAAATAAATAAATATATAAATAAATAAAATGAAATTAACAAAAGGGGAAAAATGAATATAAAAAAATAACATATTTAACAGGCAGGAAGTAAGATTGGTTATGGGTGGCAGTTAGGGAGGATGAATAAAAGGGGAAAATGAAGGAAACGAGAGATTAAAAAAAGATTGGTGCGATAGAAAATAGCAGTAAATAAGAAAGTCAGATCACCAAAGAACAAAAAAGACAAACAATTTTACCAATAGAGAATCTTATATAAAAAGAGAAATGTGTAAAGCGAAACTGAAAAGAAATCCGAAATATACTTGTCGGCTTTGTGTGTTTTGTGTCGAATTGCTTTGTCGTTTGTTTCTTGTTTTATTTATTTTTGTTGTTGTTTTTTACACGCGTCTCTTTGGGCGAAATTATTGCAGTTTCTACTGATGCGTTCATTGCACAAGCAAATAACAGAAAAAATAACGTATGTATGCATATGTGGTGTGTGAATTAACAGTGTGTGATGTGTGTGTGTGTGTGTGTGTGTGTGTGTGTGTGTGTGTGTGTGTGTGTGTGTGTGTGTGTGTGTCTGTGGTGTGCGCGGCGTGTGTGTTTGAGGGCATGTAGAGAATGTCACCTAATTTCCGGTTGAAATCGAAGAACGGACTCAAAGCGTTGTAAAATAATGAAAATAATAGAGAAGATATAATTAACAAATTGATAAGTATAATGAAGAAAGCAACAGAGATCGAAGTCAAAACAAAGGGAAATATACAAATTCAACATTAGAACTGATGAAAAAGAGGAGAAATATGGACTTAAAACCTAAGAGAATTTGTAAAAACAATATTAAACAAGTTCATTTGCAAAAGTATGAGGAATTAAAAAGGAAGGTGAACATCGAAAGGGAAGAACTTGAAACATCTCAGTCCACATAAACCAATGCAAAAAATAGAAACGAGAAAGTTACGAGAAATTTACCAATTTAAAGACAATGACCAAAAAAAAAAGTTTGCTGTAGAACTATATGACACCAGAATAAATATACAACAGTAATTCCGGCATAAGTAATTCGACGTGGGGCAATGATTAACAAGCTAATCTGAATCACAGTTATTACATGGTAGTGAGTTCGAACCTCAAAGAGTGACACAAAATTCTGCCAAACAAATCAAAGTTGAGCAAATAACAAGAGTAACCCCGAAGTATGGAAGGAAATTTCCAAAGATAAGAACAAATGAACAGTTGTGTTTCAAAATGTAAAATGCAAAAATAAGCATTAAGCAAAATTTGCATTGGAGCAGACATTTTGAAAGATGTATGAGAATGCCACAAAAGATTAGAACGTGTATTTATCCAGCAAATGTGGAAAAGAAAAGTACATCAAACTTCAGGCTATGAAGAATAATTTTACTCCTTTGAAAAGGAGCTAATAAAGATCTCGTTAATTATCACCTTATCACATTACTATCGAATTTATATAAATTGTTCTCAAAAATACTTAAAAAAGAAACTAGAAAATACTCTAGATCAAATTAACCACACAAACAGACAATTTTGAGGATAGCTTACTCAAAAATATACCATCTACAAGCAATAGACGAACTGGTCGAAAAAACAACAGAATATTAGAAATCATTTGATTCAGTATAACACTCAACAGTATTTCCTTTACTTCCTATCAACTAAATTTATATGAAAGTTATTGGGACTATATATGGTGATTCTTCAGTAATTGAGAATATGGAGAATATTTGAACCATTGAAGATTTGCTGATATAAATATCAGAATAATCATACAAATTACAAGAAATGCTACCAAAAAATTATCTTAACAGGGAAAGTTAGAAGCTAGATTTAAAATGAAGAGGAATAAAACAAAAGTGATGTTCAATTGTCAAATTCCGAAAAAGATTATAAGAATTGATGTTGAATACTAGAAGTTTAGATATGCATCTACTTAGGAAGCAGGGAAGTCATGAAATCTGAAATGAAGCGATGTATCACAACTGGTTGGAAAGCATCTAATAAAAAAGAGACAATGAAAAGCAATTTGGCAATCTACTAAAAACGGAATTTTTATAATGAATGTCTAATGCTAAGTCTCTATATCGTACGGATACGAAATAATTAACAAAACTGCTTGAAACTAAATATCGAATTTCACAAAGGACCAAGTTAAGAAATACGACAGACGTGATTAAGCGACAAAAGTGGTAGTGGGAGGGACAGATAACAAGCATCAATGAGGGAATAAAAGTTTCGTTAGTTGACTGGTACCTACAAGTTTAGTTAGTTGATTGGTAGCTAATAGATAAAAAGAATAGGAAAAAACCAAAACGGATAAGACATAACAAAGAACAGAAGAGTCTCATTTGTCATGCAAAGGCTTTTTTCTAGCAGCGGACACGCAGTGACTCATGACACATATATACATATCATAATTTCATAATGTGGCTATTAGCACGCTAGTTGTGATAATCATGAGCCTATCCCATCCCACGCATTTCAGTACTAACCACCCTGTGGAAAAGGCCGTCTAATCACTAACAGTTCAATTTAGCTGAATAAAGCTTTTAAGTTAATATTTGGCGTTGTCTATTCATTACACTAGTTTCACAAATCAATGAAGTAGGCTTGATCTTAAAGATTGTGAAAAAGCTTTGTATAGTGATTTAGAGTTTATAATTCGTGACAACTGTCAAAAGTCGGAGTTCGAACCCTACGGAGATGTGACATTAAATTTCAAGGCTACTTCGATGATTGGTATAATTTTAATTTTTCAACTCATAATCCCGCCATTAAAACTCGTTAACAAATGTATTTATATAAGCCACTTACACTAGATTAGTTAATAAGCTAGTTTCTCAGATGAATGGTGTGGAATCAATGTTAAAGGATACCTTATATTGGAAAATGTCCAACACGAAGCTGAGACAGCGATATAATTCCCATCAGTTCAATGGCCAGTGTTCTTGCTCAGGTAAAAAACATTATTTCAAAGGCTGATTTTCAAGGCAGCCATTCTTTCCTTATTTGAAATGAAGACGTAACGCAATACTTAAGCTACATATTTCTCTTTATTTTATGTAGTGCTTACGAAGATAAACTTAGTGTTTTTCCTTAGCATGTTTTACATAGTGTATATTATATAGTATTGGTTAAGAGGGTCGCAATAACGATTATAGAAGGAATTGTGTGTTCGATTCTCACCAAATGCACCTGAGCCACATTAAGCTAAATAAACATTATTTTTAAATTTGATCCTCACTGAAATACTCTCTCTCTCTCTCTCTCTCTCTCTCTCTCTCTCCCCATATATATATATAACTGTGGGAGAACATAAAATGACTGATATGAAATATCCGAAACAAAAATATGTGAAAACTACTTGATTCTATTGTTAACGTTTCGTTCAGCAAGAACATTATCAGAACAACTGAAAAAATCTTTACCAAATCAAGCTTGTCACTTATGCCATTAATTAAGAAAATTTAACAGTTAATAAAATTGAATATAAATATTTGTGAACAAATCAATGAAATTTTTATAATATATATGAAAATGTTGAATTAAAGTGTCAAATATATTGATTTTATGCAGGGGAATAAAAAAAAAGTTATGATAAGAAAAGAAATAGTGTATATTTAAAGAAAACTGAAAACAAATATAATGGAAATTGTAATCTGTTATAATATTATTAAGGTGTTAAGGAAAATATAGAATGAAATTAAAATTTATAATTAAAATTTTCTTAAGATGTTTAATCAGTATAATATTATTTAATATTTTCTGTAAGCATCGTCTTAGTCAGAAAAGGTAATAAGATTATGACATTTATGGATATAGACATTATGAACATGGAATCTACACTGCATAATAACTATCAGTTTAATGCTTCAATAAGATCTTCAGACCATATATATATATATTTATATATATATATGCGTGTGTGTGTGAGAGAGAGAGACAGACAGAGAGAGAGAGAAAGTGGTGTATTGAAAAATTTAGAATACGATCCATTTCTAAAAACCTAATCAAAATACTGGACATCACCATGTTTTTAAAGTCCCTTTTTGACTTTCTACCACCTATATATATATATATATATATATATATATATATATATATATATATATATATATATATATATATATATATATACGTATGTATGTATATGTATTTATGTGTGTGTGTAATTAGGTCTCGCTATCAATGCATACTTATATATATATATATATATATATATATATATAGAAAGAGAAAAAGAAAAAGAGAGAGTACATACTGAGACTTTATATATACACGTATATATATATATATATATATATATATATATATATATATATATAGGTTTTTACATCACTTTACACTTTCTGTATCTGTCTTTCTATCTATTAATATATATATATACCATACGCATACATTGATATATATATATGTGCGTGTGTGCGTGTTTGTGTAGTTCATATATGCAAGTTTACACACACACACACACACACACATATATATATATATATATATATATATATATATAGGTAAATATCATTTGAGTGCCAATATGAATAAGGATGTTGCAGTAATTGGTGTCCAAGTCGCCGCCATTCAGCCTCGAATTCACAATAAAAGACAATGGAGGGTTAGCATATATTTGGCAGATCAATTATGTGTTTCCCAATTGGCTCTTCGTCACACTTAATATGCATGAAAGTCGCATGGAAAGAAAACTGAGTTGGGGTGGCGGGTGTTTTGCTTGACGGGGGTCGGGGTCATTGTTTGGTAAGTGGGTGGTCGGGTCACTGCAACGTCGGATAAATCCATTTGGTGTGGCCGGTAACTAATGAGATGTTTGTAAGTTGCGGTGGTTTTTCTGAGAAAAGTGTGAAAGAATTAAGATGGCGAATGAAAGAATGGTTAGAATAGAGAAAGAAATTGAAGATAAATAGACAAATGAAAAATCAGGAAGGGAAGAAAAGCGGAATAGGAAATGAAAGAAGAGGGAGGTGAGAAGGTAGAATGTAAGAAAAAGAAAAGAAAAAATAAGGAGTGAAGAAATATAGTGAGATAAAAAGAAAGAGTATTAATGGAAAGAAATAATTGGCAAAAGATCGAAATGAAGATAGAAAGGAGGAAGCGAAGAAAGAAGGACAGGGGAATGAGAGAGAAAAAAGAATGAATGAATAAATGAATGAAAAAGGCACGAAGGACTATATGAAACGAAAAGTAGGAAAAGGAATGATGAAAGGAAAACGATTAAAAAAACAAGGGTAAATGAATTAAAGAAGGAAAGAAGAATCGAAGAAAATGAGACAGAAAGGACGTAAGAAGAAATGAAATTTTGAAGAAAAACAAAAAAGTATATACTTAAAATAATATGAAGATTAAAAGAAGCAAGGGAAGGAGAACGGAAGGAAAGAGAAATGATGAAAGCAAAAGCAAGGAAAAATGGAAATAAATAAATGAAGATAGTCGAATATTTTTTCAGATGGATAAAAGAAAAAAAATGTCAGATAATAGAAATTATTCACCTTTTTCACGAGAACGTACTATAAAGCAATGGTTAACAAGCTCGCCGTCACGCAGACCAGTTCACGAGTACGCTGAGTTACCATATAAGGGCAATATTGCATAGCACCCCACATGGTAATATTCAGTTTCTTTGCTTTTCATAAATGTACCAACTCAACCGATATTTCATACAAAACGTTCTTTTATCTTGTCTGTCTATTATGAACACCTGAGATGGTAGAGAGTTGGACGCCATGCCCTCAAGAAAATGATTTTTCGTCTCCATAAGAAAAAGACGTTGAATCGATAAAAAAAATGATTGAGATGATAAAGAATGTATACTTGCGTGTAGAAAAAATTATGCATGGTCAAAAAATAAGTAGCATTAATTTACAAAGGGCAAGAATATTTCCTTTAAAGTAAAAATTAATACAATTGCCACTAATAAAACAGAAACAATGCCCCTAACTAAAACTTTATCAAATTTTGACTCTACAGTCATGCCAGATTTCGGTTTCAGGCATTTTCACTCATCCAGGACACCCCTGCAGTACCTCACGATTTCACTAGTTATGTCGAAAGTAAGTTATCGATAGAATCTCAAAAGTTTTTCGTTTCTTGGAAGTTGTACAAAATTCTTGAGACTTGCTGAGATTAAAAAGAAAAGGCTCCCGTTTCAGTCAGTCAGTCAGCTACCCTCTGTACATAGATATGCAGAGCAAGAGCTAAGTTAAAAATCCGCACAGTGAGGTTTTTAAGCTAGTATTTAAATACATGGGACAAATCTAAACCTGATAATTTACTGTAAAATTGTAAATCTCCGTAAATAAATATCAACTGAATTCCCTGGTCCATCTAAATACAGTGACCAGTTTTTCTTCAAAGTTAAATTGACCTTTTTTCTTTTTCGAGTGTAGCCTTTATCGAAACACACAGAATACTGTACTTAGCGGAAGTTAAGTATATCTTTATTGTTTGTCTTTAGGGGCTTCTTATGATCCTTTTTATTGTACTGTTCTTTATTGCAGTGTTTGAATTTTTTTAATTAACTACAGCTGATTTTTAATATTTGATGTATATGGGAAAAGTCAAAAATAAAACTCTCACGCGTTGGCCTGAGTTTATTTTATTAATCTCACTGGTCAATAAATGAAATTATATTTCAATGACAGTAAAATCACTTTATATTTTTTGGCACAAAAATAACGTAAATTAATCCGAGGTTATGTTTCTTATCGTTTAAGAAAAGTTGTTAAAAAAGAGCTTCGAATTCAAGTTTGGTCAGTGACGATGATGGCTACTAAAGAGAATCAGTCTTTCAATGGATCAATTAATTTATATCATCGGATTTCATTTGTATAGAATTAAACAATCATATTTGCTTGAATTGCTCAATGTTCCTCACAAATCTTTGTTGGTCTGTTGATTCCGTCAAAAATGAGAATGACATAAAATTTTATTTATTTCCACCAATTGTGTTGATACAACAAAATAAGATTTTCTTCTAGAATTTCAAGATGGCTACCGAAAGCGACTGAAAATCCAGTATAAAGGTTTTATACTGACAATCTAAAATTGCTATATGTTCCTGAAAATATGTGCAATGACTTACTAACTCGATCTGTCGACAAAATGATAAAGAATAGTTTCTAAATTAATAACTCGTTCATATTTATTCGTGTATTAAAAGTAAAGAATTCATGTTATATATATATATATATATATATATATATATATATATATATATATATATATATATATATATATATATAGCATAATGAGAAGCCACGTATACTTTCTTGATATGTCAAAACAATCCTTAGTCCCCCATAGCTGAACACTTTAATCAATCAAGACACTCATTAGACAACTGTAAAGTTTTATTGATAGATTCCGATTTTAGTTCTACATACACACGCAGAAAAAAAAGAGAAATACTGGATTTTAAAATTAGACACATATAAACTAGGATTAAACAAAGACTTGGGAATTTTAAATCTGTATAAATATTTCAATAGTTAAAAAAAATTTTTTTTAGATATAGTTAAAAAAAAACTTTTTAAACAACATCTAAAATATTACCGTTAGATTTACGTTAGAAATATTCAATCACAGTTGCATTCCACATCACATGGCGTCCGCGTCTCGCGACGGACGCTAATTGAAAACAGACTACGGAATACAGTTATTTAATTAATTTCTGACGAAAGATCGGGGCAGATCTGAAATATCAAATATATATATATATAAAGATATAAATAAATACTTTCACAAAAAAACATTCAATTTTTTTAATTTGTAACTTTTCAGTTGTTTTCTCCATATATATATATATATATATATATATATATATATATATATATATATATATATATATATATATAATGACAGGCTACTCGTTTCCGAGCAGAACCCTTTGCTATAGCAGCTAGTCAGTCCCTGTTGTAGATGCATGTCAGGCAACGTTTGTGCTTGTTAAAAACCCAGAGAACCTACCTGAGGTTTCTATTGCAAATATGTTGAACAGGCCATATTTACGGTTTCTGAGAGATAACACATTATCTATTGTGATCAACAGTTTGAAAAGCGACAGTACACTCAAACTCTCAGTTACTTGTGGCTTCGTGCTATCACAATTAAATAACCTCCAGACAGTTCAGTCGAGCAAATTTTACTCACAATACTTTTATAGTTTTCAGGTAATTTCCAAAAGTGCAGAACATGGGGATTGGTTCCCCATCAAGATATCACCTTCCTCACAAATCGAACATGGTGAGATCCGTAAATGTCTCTTATGGTCGGAAATAGAAATAGGAAGATCATTTGGTACACGCCCCCATTTAATAAACTAGTCAGTACTAAGCTATAAGTTCCTTCATTTGGTTGATAAACTTTTTTCTAAAAGTAACACTCTTGATAAAATATTTAACAGAAAGACAAAATTAAGTTATAGCTGCACCAATAATCTTGAGAAGATTATAAAGTTAATGATTTTGCTTCTTCGTTTAGTTTAAATTTAACTTAAGTCATATCTGGTTGGTTGATCAGAGTAAAGCCCACAAACCTTATGTCCCCAACCCTTTTCTCTTTTTTTCATAAAAAGAGGTTTATTTTGCTTTTAAATGTAAATAAATCGTTCACTCACCAGTAATTTACAATCTCCTTATGAGATGCGCTGATACGCATCAAAACACGACTGCAATTGTGTAGCGATTTTTACATGTTTTCGGTGTAATATCCTAATATATATATATATATATATATATATATATATATATATATATATATATATATGCAACATATAGTAGAAAACACCCACCCACACACACACACACACACACACATATATATATATATATATATATATATATATATACATATATATATGATAAAATATAGGTTTAAAGTATGATATATTTATGCGTAAAAGTGCCTAATATCAGGAATCGAGCGTGTTCAAATATACACGTTCTATCCCTGATATTGAGCAGTTTTACCAATAAAGCGTCCCTTAAAATTTTATTGTATCATATCTAGCTTCTGGTAAACAGTAGTATGTGTGTATGTGTGTGTACATTTGTATATATATATATATATATATATATATATATATATATATATATATATATATATATATATATATAAGATCATGGTAAAGCTCACAAGCCAATTTTTGCGATTGGTCCAGCATGAAATAGCCTGTAGCTTCTGAGTGTTGACTTCAATGTTCACTTTTATATTTATATTTACATACGCTCTATCTCTGATATTGATCACTTTATCCCATAAATATAGCACACCTTAAAACTATATTTCTTCATATATATATATATATATATATATATATATATATATATATATATACTAAGAATAAATATACATCGGTTCCTTCGGTGATTTTTGGTGTGCACTATATATATATATATATATATATATATATATATATATATATATATATGTTAACGACACTGTAGTAATAATACACACACACACACACACACATATACATATATATTTGTGTATTTAGATGCAATCCTTCTTTCATGCATATTTCATTGAATACCACAGACAAGATACTTTGATTTAGTCTTTTATACAATTTCTCAAATGATCTAATAATTTTTTCTTTTCAGATGATAAATTATGTAAAAACTGTCCGAATGTTCTTTTTTCCGAGCGCTTTCGGCTATACATTTATATATATATATATATATATATATATATATATATATATATATATATATATATATATATATATATATATATATATGTATGTATGTATGTATGTATGAATGTATATATATATATATATATATATATATATATATATATATATATATATATATATATATATATACAGAGAGAGAGAGAGACAGGGGGAATTTGTACTAATACTACTAATAATAACTCGGTATTCATACCAATAATAGTATTATAATATTATATTTTATAACAATGAAGTACAAAATTTACAATTAAAAAATTAGAACAAATAATTAACGAGTGATTGCATAACAGATAACATATAATACTAATAACAATCTCCAAACATTTGCACAAATCTAATACTTTCTTGCCGAAAAGATCTACTGAGCTACTAATAATCAGAGTATGTGTAAAACCCCCTGGAAATGTGCTAATGGATGACTATCCTAAACTATAGAATGTGTTCATGTATATTGTTTTTCATATAACAATATATTTCTGTAGTATTTATGTGTGAAGATGAAGTTGGACATTTGCACAACAAATAGCAGGTTAAATACGAATAGAGGAAATAAAGATTTGTTTTTTTTTAAAGAAAAGAAAGAAAAGATTGAATCCGTAAAAGAAATAAAAAGATTGGATTAAAACTAACGAAAGGAAATATTGTATAAAATATAAAAAAGAAAGAATGAAACAATTAGAGATAAGAAGAGTTAGATCAAGAAAGAAAAGGAAAAAGGAGTTAGAAAAAGAAAGAAAAATTGGGTAAAAATAGAAAAGAAAGAATGTATGAGAAAAAGGGAAAAAAGTGAGAATTAGAAAAAGAAGGACGAGAAAGATTGAAAGCAAAGAAAGACTGAATTACTAAAAGAAAAGTATCAATGAGTTGTAATAATAAAGAAAATAACGAATTAAGAAAAAACTGATAAAAATAAGGAAATGACCAAAGAAATCACTTATTGTTAGAAAAAGGAAAAAAATTAAGAAAATAAAAAAAAAGATCTTAAAAAATATAATAATAGTGAGAGAAAAAGAAAAAAAGTGGAGGTAGGAAAAAATGTCAATAGAGAAAAGAAGAAAAGGAAGAAAGAAAAGAAATGAAGGCTAGAAGGACAGCGAAGGAAGGAAAGAAGATTGAGCGGGAAAAGAAAGAAAGAAAGAAAGAAAGAAAGAAAGAAAGAAAGAAAGAAAGAAAGAAAGAAAGAAAGTTGGGAAAATAAGTAAGAAGGAAAGAATAATGAAAAAAGGAAGGAAGGAAGGAAGGAAGGAAGGAAGGAAGGAAGGAAGGAAGGAAGGAAGGAAGGAAGGAAGGAAGGAAGGAAGGAAGGAAGGAAGGAAGGAAGGAAGGAAGGAAGGAAGGAAAAGTTATGAAAAATAAAGAAACAGAATGACGGAAAGAAAAGAATGCAAAGGAAGGATGGAAGGAAAAGAGGAAATATAAAATGACGAAACGAAAAATAAGGACGGAAGAAATTAAAGAAAAGGAAATGCTGTCGATTGTTAACCTCTAATGTATCGTCGTTTGGCGATTATTTCTGTTAGAATGGCGCGCCATATGGGTCGTTTCGCTAAACGCCCCTACTGAACCGATCGGCAAACTCTTTTCAGAGATCGTATCGAATTTTCATCAAATTATGAAAACAGAATCCTCTTCTTCGGAAGTTCTTTTATTGTGTAAGTTTCTGATAAGGAAATCAGCTACGATGAAGACGAGACAAAAGACAAAGAAAATAATGAGAAAGAAAATACCCGAAAAAACAAACATTTAACGGGTAGCGGTGGGGGTAATTAAACAAAGCCATGCACGAAAAAACATTTTGAAGGACTCTTTGTCTCCCTTTTTATTTTTTTATCGTCTAATCATTGATTCTAATGTTGGTGTGCGGAAATGGTGGAGGTTGTATTATTGAAATCATTTTTATTCTGTCACAGATTATGCTATGATTAGAGTTATCTACTTCCGAAAGGCTGTTATTTTTCTTGTAAGTTTTGTCAATGTTGTTAATTGTCTTGTGGTTTTAGTTGATTCCCGTCTAGATTCCTTTGTCATTTTACTTTTTATTCCCACGCCACCCTTCTCCTTTTTCACTCTGCTTCTCCTTTTTGTATTCTTTATTAGCGTCAACTTTCAACCTTCATTTATGACGTGGTTGATTGTGTCGTCTCTATTTCTACACAATTTGAATTTGCCTCTCGCTTGATTTTTATAGAATGGCGCTCAAGATTTGCCATCGATTTCCTTCTCTCTGTCCAAAATGATCAAATCAAGTTTCCTGACCTGGATTGATTGATCAGTTTAAATCTTGATTGTATGTAAACCATTTTTCTTGATATGATTACTTCTTTCTTGATTTCTTTGGCGTTAGTTTTTACAAAGTAAGCAAATTTCAATAAACGGTCGAAGGGTTACTTTCCAAAATCGGCTTTTGCTCTGGATGTGAACAGTACCCAAAATGGCAAATATTTCTCGTTCGCAGATCTCGGATAAGTCACGATTACTCTTCTTAGATATATTATTTTTATTTGATTTGATTAACATCGATTTCTTTTTTACTAACATTTAAGTCGCTCTACTAACTCTGTATTTTGTGCATTGAAATGAAAAA
This sequence comes from Acanthosepion esculentum, assembly GCA_964036315.1. NCBI lineage: Eukaryota > Metazoa > Mollusca > Cephalopoda > Sepiida > Sepiidae > Acanthosepion > Acanthosepion esculentum. The sequence goes on from OZ038500.1 coordinate 104,342,948, forward strand.
GAAGGAAATTATCATTGGTCAATAATGAAATTAAATAATACGACGGTTATTTTGGGTGCTGTCCAAAGTTTTGTGCAAGTTAAGCAGAACACACAAACCGGGTGAAGTATCGATGTATCATGGATATTTACCACTGCCCTTTGTGAGCAGTACTGTTTCTAAAAGCGTTCTATATTCCGAAGGAAGCACCTTCGAAGGAAACATTAAATGTTGGGTAATTTTTCATGGTCAAATTTTCCATAATCAAATTTCAGATATATTTGTGGAATACCTCGTACAATACTTTTTATTTTTTGTTATTTTTCGCATTGGCTAAATCATTATTCTCTTTTTTATGATTTCCTTATAGCAGAATTCTCACACGCACTTTATCAAAGACTAAGATGCAGCAAATATTATGACTCATCTCCTATATACACATTTTGTATATGCCCGTGATCATTGATGAATAATTTTCTAATAGATTTTTGCAATAATAATGTAACATTTTATAAAAAATCGAATTTATCTGAAAGTTATTAGCGGCGGTAAGTTTGTTCCTCTTGAGGTGCTTATGGCCAACAACTCTGGTTTTATGTTTTCTATTCTTCTTTTTCTTGTATATATCTTTTTCGTCCTTTCATTCTCATACTCTACATTTTTTTCTTTCCTTTTTTTAGCTTTTTTCTTCACTTTTTACATTCCCTTCACTTCTTCTTCTACTACTACTACTACTTTTTGTGTTTCTGTTTATTCCTTCAGTTCAACCCTTGCTGATAATTCATTATAAATTTCTTCATCCAAAAATGACGTCTCATATCACCGCTTCACCAGTTTTTACCTTTCCAATATCTTTTTCTTTCTTTCTCTATTTTTGCTTGTATATTTTCTATTTTTTGTTTCTTTCTTTTTTTAATTTATTTCTCCTCCTCCCCACCTTTCATATTTTATTCTAAACTGTTCTTTTTTTTCTTCTTTCCAAGCATTCTTTTTAATTTCTTTCTTTTCCGCGTTTTCTTGCCGTAAAGCACTGGTCAAGAAATCAATCTTACATATTATTGCTGACGGTACATTCATTCTAACTAGACGCCTTAAAATTGTTGGCGTTGTACCAGTCTAGACTAAGCTTGTTAATATTTTTTCTTTTGTTTGTTTCTTTTTTTCGTTGTTTTTTTCTCTAAAACTGACTTTATTTTTTATTATTTTTGTTTTTTTAATTTGTTCTTGCTTAAGTTGCGATTATATCTTTTCATTTTTCTTTTATATTGTTTCGTTTATTCTTCATATGATCCTTTCCTTTTTTCCACTTTCATATCATTCATTTTTCTTTCTTTTTATCTTTCTCCTCCCGTGACATTATTCTTTTCTCCCTTCCTGTCACTTCCTCTTCATTAGCTTTTCTTTCATCAAATTCTCCCTTCAACATTTTATTCTTAACCCTCCTTATTATTAATATAATCGGTTTGTTTATGTTATTGTACACCCCAATATCTCCAAATCTAATAATTATAGCACTTGTCTTTGTTAATATCGTTCACTGCGGGCGGTAACCACGTTCCGCTCCCCCTCTCTTTAGTCTCTCTCTCTCTCTCTCTCTCTCTCCCTATCCCTTCCTTTCACCCTTTACCCACCTAATACTTCTTGACAAATCTCTGCTCCTTGTTCCACCGACAAACACACCACCATCCCCATCACATTCTTCTCTGCCTTCTTGATTTCCTCCTCAGTGAATCGTCGTTAATTCTCAATATCGACGCTGATGTCCACTTTCTCTCTTCCCAGCTGAAAAGGAAATAACTCCGCTTCTCAACCTCTCTACAATAGAGTTAAAATCATTTTTGCTTATCAATTTTACTTCACTGCAAATTTTTCAAAAGTTTGATTATTCTTCTTTTCTATTATTTTAATCGGTTTCACCCCCAAGCAAGGCAGTAAAGCGACTAACACACAAGGGGTTACTGAGTGTGGAATAATTAGAAAACAGAAAAATACTAAGAAGCGAGAACAAAAGAAGAATAATCAGGAGGGCAGTAGATAAGGATTGTCATTGCATTTTAATTGTTAAGGATTAACGTTGGCTGCAAAGCATTGAGAGTTCCACAAGCGAGAAAAGAAACCGTTAGCATAGAATTTACAGTTACATTGACAACTCAAATGTAAAATAGTGAAACCTCATCGCCAGTCTCTAGTACTGCTCTTAAATTCATAAAGTCTAGGAACCATAGCGGACAGCTCATCCGGACAGTTGCCATGAAAGTATTTATAGAAAAAGCATTGGAAGCCGATACGCCAGATCTAGACCAATAATATGGCTGATTTTTCTTTGGATTTTATCAAGCATCTCTAAATATTTTAGCAGGAACACCAGACCATATGTGGCAGCAATAATCTAAGCATGGACGAATGCTAGACTTATAGATATGTAAGATAGATTCTGGAGAGAAAATTGTCAAGCACGATACAGTGAACCAACTTCCTTAGCAGCTGGCCTAGCAATTGATTCAATCTTCTTCATTTATAGATATGCATCCCATATGTCTAAAAAAACAGCTTTCATACAACCACTGCACTATGGCTGGCCAATACATAAACTACCTCAGTAGCCAAGCATATTTAAACTTGAATGACAATATTGAAAAACTTATATTAGTTAGATGGTCCGAAAAGAAACTTCTTCAGTCAAATAAAACTTTTATGGACGGACTCAGTCTTATATATCAAAAGAGGTGAAAAGTGGTAGAAGAAAAAATGGAATGACTAGACGAGATTTTCACGCTCACATCATCTTCAACATGTGGTCACTTACCTCGCCTCTTTTGAATCCACAGAACTATTATATATATATATATATATATATATATATATATATATATATATATATATATATATATATACAGAACTATATATATATATATATATATATATATATATATATATATATATATATACATACATATATATATATATATATATATATATATATATATATATATATATACAGAACTATATATATATATATATATATATATATATATATATATATATATATATATATATAGCACACGTCTGCTCTGGCACATTCAGCATTCACAGATACTACCTGTGGTTTATATTACGATTATTTTGAGCGGACATTAGTTACACTTTCTGAGAGAAAGAGAGAGAGAGAGAGAGAGAGAGAGAGAATAATATTGCATAATCAAGAGTTTGGACAATGCTATTAGACTCAAACAAAGGTCACGATGACTTGAGATTTCGCGCTAAGACGACCGCCTGAATAGCTCCGACTGCCAAATTACACTCACAAGGCTTGGATCAACCCGTGGTACAGTTTTTATTCCCTTTCCACCTTGTAATTTCACTTAGGGCTCTTTCTGTTCACATCGTCCTTCTTTATATTCATAGATGGTAAATCCGCTTCTTTCCAGCCAAGCACTCAGAAACGGTAATCAAAGTGTTTTCAGGTGCCATTTTTTGTAACTATAATATTTGTACGTGTATAACTATACCTATTTAACATTTTAGGCTTTTTGGCAAGACAGAGTGAAAAACTAATTCAAAGATACTTGTTTGATGAGGTGAATGTTTTGTTCACCAGGTCTTAATCCGATTAAAAACTTGTGGAACATTCTGAAAAGGAACGTTTACGTTAACAGATGTCAGTTTATTGCAATAATGAATTTTGCATTGCTATTCTGGATGCTGTGCAGTTTGTTTCAGAGGGAGAAATACAAACGGCTTACAAAAGAAAAAGATGAACATCTTCTAAAACTAGTTTCAAAACAAGGAGCATATATTTTTACATTAAATTTGTCTATAACATTTTTGTCATTACAATGGCATTGTTTTCCTTATTTTTGTTCAAAACATTGTAAACATTGCACACATTCTGCAAATATGAATTTTAATCACAATATTTATTGGATTTTCAGTACCCTGATTAATATGTAAAACTAGAAAAATCCATTATTTAGAAATAAAAACAGATTGGCAATGTATTGATTTTTATTTATTTTCCTTTGTGTTAACTTTTGTTAAATGTTTTTACTTCTAAAGATTTAAAAAGCAGAATTCCTTCTCACATGCGACAACAGACTTAATGCTAAAAGTGTAGAAATCCTAGATTATTCACGCAGAAAATATAACTAATTCAATTGCTATATATATATATATATATATATATATATATATATATATATATATATATAGTGTGTGTGTGTGTGTGTGTGTATTTAGGCAGAATTTTTTCATTGATGTATGTTTCATTAAATAATATAGAGAAGTTTTGTCTATTTATTTTATGCAAAGTCTTTTCATATCGTCTGATAAGCTTAATAACATTATCATTGAAAGACGAAAGAAAATCACCATATTGACACATGTTTTTTAATCCTATCTAATATATATATATATATATATATATATATATATATATATATATATATATATATATATATATATATAAACTAATCCTGTTTTGTTTTTTATAGATTTAAGTATTACACATTGTTTCAGCAATAGCTGATTACAGGCAATGAACTGAAATAGCCCGGCCGTAGTAGGAATTCGTACATCATGGCACCTTCAATGCATCTTCATCAAAATAATTATTTTATTTTTATTAAAACAACTTTTTACAAGTCAAATTTGTGATCATAAACGTTTCAAAGGAAAAAAAGTACATTGATTTTGTTGTTTAATTTTAAATCTGTTTTATGTTCGTATATTCTTTTCTTTATATTTTATAGTCTTTTGCCAAAGCATTTCTGGGAAAATTCTTTATATTCGATTTGTTAGTCTCCCGCTTCTGATAATTGTTAGTTCTATGTTTTGCCCCGATGAAATTTTAAACTGTTTTAGAAGTAATTTTTGATAATTTCTTTTTATATTGATATTAGCTAAATTTCTTTTTCGTTCATTTGTTATGGACTTTGTAAAGTTGTGTGCCAATGTTTTGTATTGTCGGTTATACTTTCTATTTCGGTGTGCGGATTTTGTGCCTTTTTATGGGATTGTATATGAAATAAATAGGATAGTGAAGAATTTGAAAATATTTTCAATGTATTTTTCTTCATCAGATAGATATTCACGATTTCCAATTTTAAAGTCTCTTAAATAAAACACAAATAATTATTCCAGATTTTATCTTGTTAATATGCGAGTAAAAATTAATCAGGTAGTTTTTACTAGTCGACTTACGATAGACGTCAATTTTAAACCGGTCTCAGTTTGAATCAACAGAATATCAGGAAAAGATAAGATGTTATTTGTTTCTTTTTCATGTGTAAATTCAATTATAGGTTCGATTTTGTTTGTTTATGAAATATGGTAATTTAGTTTTGTGCGAATATATTAATAAGGCATCCTCTTAAGTGTGTTAAGATATTTTGAAATACGCTAGTTTCTAAGTATTGTAAAAAGAAGCAAACAAAGTCACCGCTGATAGAACTCAGAGGGAGGTCGAATTTTGTTTATAAAACATATTATTGAATGTAAAAACAGTAGCTTGTACAAAATCGACATATTTTTATGACGTTATTAATTGGTAGGAAAAGGTTCATTTTTACTTCTTTTTTTTTATAGAAAGTTTAAAAATTTGTCACCTGGTATGTTGGTGTATAAGGATTTAATATCCACATATATCCTTTTAAAAACATACAATTTTTTTAAAAAAATGAGCTTCAATTGGTTAAAGTCTAATTTCTATAACGATACCGTTAAATAAACAGCAAATGTTCAACCGCTTAACGTGAATCACGTTTTGTCGTGCTAAAGTAGATTTTGTTTTTGTGGAATAAAATTATTCTTCTGATAATGCAGGTCGACCGGCGAAAAAAGTAGGATTTTCCAAAAGTGTTTTATATGTATGTATGTATAGGCAGTGAACATGCGAAGAAGCAAATAGTTGTATGTACGTATGTATATGCACACAGACACTCGTTTATTGATAGTTTTGCACGAACGCTTCATCGAAGCATAAACGCGCATGCGCGCAAATCTCCACTTCATTCAAATGCATATTTACAAGAAATAAACTCACCGCTATAAAAAGAAAAAAAATCGACCACCCAAGCATGAAATTTAAAGGTTTGGCTAATCAAAATAAACAGACGTCGCTTTGCAGATACAAATAATTTTATATCAACAAAAACTACCTACGTTCGCCTACGTCTTTCTAAAATTGAAGATAATAATAAAGATTCCTTTCCACTCCCTCATATACGTCTTCTGAACTTTTTATGAATAACTATCATGCCTTAGTTATTGGCTTGTCTGTTTGGAGAAATTGACTCCAAGGTATTTTTGCACTTAATTATTTGCCAAGGACGACCGCGTTCGAGTCCAAGTAAGAAAAAGCAGGAATTCCAAAGCTGATTTCTAAGGCATAAAGATACTCCCTACGCAGCACAATTTTCCAAATTTCGTTCTTCCTATCTGGCCTTGTATCCCACCAAGTTAAGTTTAATAAATAATATATTCCAGCTCCGTCTTGTTTGATAAAGTGCTACAATATGCGGGCATACTGTGAGAAAAAATAGTAATAATTCTCCATTAACTGTGGGTAATTGAGAAAAACTATCACATCATTTTTCATTTCATATAAACTCTTTATAAAATCTTTATCAGCATTATAATTGTTTTCGACTGGGACGAGTTAGATTTTAAATCAATTCATATTTTATAAAAATTAATATTTAAATTTTATATTAAATTGCCTGTCATACAACAGTATTTTAATGCCATAAATATACTTTTTTCATTGTGTGTAATAGCAAATTTTGTCATTTTTGGTCATCTATATTTTTATCTGTCACCTGAAAATCTCATAAATTTAAGTGAACTTTCATCACTTATGGATAAGGGTAAGATATTTTGTGAATTACCAAAGCACACACACACACACAAACTCACACACACACACACACACACACACACACACACACATATATATATATATATATATATATATATATCTACACACGCATATATCTATCTACGCACACATTTATCTATCTACACACACATATATACACATATATATATAAGCATACATATATATACACACACATATATATCTAAACACACATATATCTATCTACACACACATATATCTATATATATACACACATATATATACACATATATGTACACACACATATATACACACATATATATATACACACACATATATCTATAAACACACATATATATCTATAAACACACATATAGATCTATATACACACACATATATCAATATACACATATACATATCTATATACATATATATATATATACACGTACATATATATACACACACATACATATATATACACACACATATATACGCACACATATATACACACACATATATATACACACACACACGCACATACACACACAGACACACACACACATATATATATATATATATATATATATATATATATATATATAGTGAGAGTGAGAGAGAGAGAATGAAAGGTGGAGAGACGAATGATTAATAAAATATCTTAGAATTCATTCTGGCGAGCAAATAATCTTTCCTTTTTTATATGTTTTACAAGGGAAAAGATCAATTCACGTCTACGGTTTTACCGCATTTAATTATGAAATTAATATTTATTGGAAAATGAAAGAACTCTTACTTATATTTAAAAAAACTCTTTCTTTTTTTCCTTATGCAAACAATAATCTTGCTGATTTTTTGTCAAACTGTAACACTGTGGATCTGTATGTCAGTAATGGAAGATGAGGTCATTTCGATATGCAATATTCGGCGTGCCACTCGAACTTGGTTCCAGGTCACAATTAGGCAAGTGTTATGTAACATACCAAAAATGGTTACAATTCCAAATCTTGAATACAGAGAAGTGTTTCATATGAGGGATAGCTACTTAAAAAGAGAGAAAATATCTCTTTATCAATACAGCTCATTTATTAGGAGCCATTAAACCATAGAATACTATTCATTGTTCAAATAATATAAATTCATGAGGTATAACATTTTTTAAACATTTCGGTCAATATTAAATTTGTCCTTACAGCATTTTCTGTAGTTAAAAGATGAAGCATTTTCATCATCTGGACCATAATTATTAATTTTAGCACAATATTTCGGGTGATACGTTCTTTTGTCTTTAAATGTATTTAAAATTCGATTCGTCCCTTTTTTTATTTTGCATCAGCTTATCAAAAATATCATGTTAATGTTTCCTAAATTAAAGGTAAACCTAATCCAATTTACTGATAAGAATTAAGAATTGACAGATTCAGTTTCAGCTGAAATTTCTCCGACCATTACGCAACTGTAAGCTTCGATTTTGTAATCTTGTTATTTATAACGCCACAAATATGGAACAACTGGTGAGAATTGAATTCACTACTCAGTCAACCAGATTAACAATGATTTCTAGGTGCACAATTCTATGATCATGTTAAACTGTCGTTATTTTTTACTTCAAAATACTGCTGGTTGTAACAACGGTCATAGCCGACCATCATAAAGTTGCCTGTCTTCATAGTTTTGGACATTACGGCTCAACGAACAGATGCAACAGTTTTGCATAGTCTGTCACAAGACAAAATTAAGGAGAATGCAAACATGTTTAAAACAGATCGAACCTTTTTTTTCTTTGAAAATTAACATTCGAGATTCTGGTATTTCGGCTAAGCATGAAAACTGAAATGTTAAGCTATGTCGGACACGAGGTAGACTTGTCCATAAAACCAAATCAAAAATAAAAATTTGGATATCTGATTCTAAAAAAGAATGCATGTAAAATACTGGCTTTGTTGTACGTGGCCTTGATAAAGTTCCTTTAACAATTTTGTTCAAATATCTTTATTTAGTTAAAGCATTTAACTATGTCGTTCATAACGATAATGAAGCCATTATTATCCAGCTTAAAATTGATGACATCAAACTTGAGACGGCACACTTTTCCTGGGTGAATAGCTATTTAATAATATTTGTTCTAATTTTTAATTCGTTCGTTTTCTTTCTTAGTAAACATTTTAAAGAGCCCGCCATATTTGATTTGAAAGAATATTTTAAACATATAATGGTTAAAGGTAGATAAATAATCACTGATTAAGTTAGCAAAATATTTTATGTGTGTAGAGAGGATGCCTGTCTCACATTTACATCTCAATTGATAAAAATGTTTACTGGATTTCTTTGTTGAGGACAGCGAAAATTCAACTTTTAATTTAATACAAGGCAAAGAAATAAAACAAGAATTACTTTACTAGATAAGTTTTTTCTTTAAAGATACTTACTTTTTATTTTTATTATTGACAAAAATGATTATACTCTAGATATGGTTGATCTTCTTTTTACCTACCAAAAATAAAATGCCATATTCTAGTTTTCCATCCAACTAGTGAATTAATAGGCACTTACACAAACAACCCTCCAATAGCTATCTTACCTGTTCACAAAGTAGCTTCAAATAGCTGTTTCTTCTATAGTCAACTTTGACAGGAGCATACACACACACACACACACACACACACACACACATACATATATATATATATATATATATATATATATATATATATATATATAAAGGTAGTCGTAGTAAGAAGAATAATTCAAATATGGATATATTAATTTCCAGTAAATAAATTTTTAAATTTAAAAAAAATAATTGTGTGTGTGTGTGTGTGTGTGTGTGTGTGTGTGTGTGTGTGTGTGTGTGTGTGTGTGTGTGTGTGTGTGTGTGTATTTACCTGTTTGTATTCTCAAATATACAATTATGATTTTTTAAATGAACATCGCAACTGAAGACGCTGGATTTTGAAAGGTAAACACAAAAAGAGAAAAAGATAAGAAAAAAGTATGTATTTTTTGCAAACAATCTTAAAATATTAATAAAGAAGCTATAAAAACACTAAGAAGAAAATAATACCGAAACCATTTAAATGAAACTGCAGTTGAAATTATTCTATTGGAACGTACATTATGTGTCCATTCTGTTTAGCATGGCATTTTTCGTTTTCTTTTTTCTGGTTTGTTTACTTTCTAGATTTAAATCCGGCCTGGAAAATTGTTGGCACTGGAAAAGAAGAAAAAGAAAATGGGAGAAGTAGTAGTTGAGAAAGGAGAGAGTTCTTCGATTGTTCCGGTGTGAAGAAACCAAACATGGCTCTGAATAAAAGCGACAAGAGAAGATAAGGCGCCAGAGGACGCCATTGTTAGTTTTACAATCAATTTCACCGAGGTAACTGCTCCCAACTTCCATTTCAAGGCATACAATGCCTAGAAGAAAAGGGTTCTACTACGATTTCTTTACTTATTTTATTTATTTCTAGCTAATCACAAAAGTAGACAGGAGTTTTTTTAACTGGGAATTTTTGTCTCAAATGATTTTTATTATATTTTAAAATTTCATTTTCCATCAACTCTTCAAAGAATGTATACATTCTTACTTTCATTATTTTAGTTTCTCTGTTTCCTTCTCTAAAAGTAACCTGCTCTCTGTTAATTTTAATACTATTCGATTTAAATCTAAGTACGAATGACACTTTGTCGGGCTAAAGTGCCACTCCTGTTCAGATTAACGAACTCAGTTTTCTAGGAATCTATATTTCCACGAGTACAACACTAAATACTCGTAAACAATGCATACATACTGTAAAACATTAATTGTAAAAAAGCCTCAGATACTTGAAGCCTTTGTTATAAAATGAAGAAATCGAAAGCTAATATCTTCAATTTGGAAAGTAAAATTTAAAATGTATTTAACAGCTACAGATGGAATTAAGAATTTCGCTTGTATGCCGCTTTTGTTTACGATCGATTTATATTGCAGATTCGCTATAATGTGGCGTTTAAAATTATTTAAAAACTTAAAGAATCGCATCAGTACTTTCTCTCTAGTCTTGATAATAGCCAGAAGTATAGTCAAAGGCCCTATATCACAAACATTTGAACAAAATTGTATATTTATTGAATCCAGACACACTTTCTCTTGTATGTAAACAAGTTAATATTTTTTCATCTATCGTCTTTAATCAAACATTTATAAATAAATGGCTTCTCCTTAAACATATATTATTTACCCTCCTTATAAACACATGTATATTGTATATGTATATAGATAGATCGAAATATATAAATTACTTTCTTACATTTGACGCCTACTGTAATGCTATGGCTAACAAGCTATTTTCACAGATTATCCATTTGTGTTGCTAAATCGATCCTCACTGCCAACGATGGATTTATGCCCAAGTACGCTAAAATGCGTAAATACAAATGCAGCGACCATTTCGCTCTTATGTCACCCGTAGAGCATTATGGGTATTTATTAAACTTAACTTTGTCCGGCTCAAGGCCTCAGGTATGAGGTAATCAGCAGAATCGAATTCACTAAACCGTTACTCCAAGTTGTCTATGTACGCCTTCCTCTACCTACTAGTTTTCCTTCCTCTATAATTTAACAGTCTTGAAGCCACGTAATTTTATTGAATAATCGTACGACTTATTAAAGGGAAACTGATAAGTTTCACAGATTGACCATTTCGATTAAATATCCATAAAAGTGCAAACACTGAAAAGTAAGAGGTTCTCTAGAAAGTAATGCCGTAATATTGGAGAAGGAATAAAATCCCATTCAAATGTAATAAATGCTAAATGTATTTGTTAATCTGTTAATCATAATTAGGATTAATGGCGGCAAAAGCTAAAAAAGAATCTAAATCTTTTAATCTTTGCTGATAGAATCTGGAATTGCGAACAAATCATTTAAATCATTTGTCATCATTTAAATCAAATCTCCATAACTTTATATCTTCATGAATATGGTAAGTTTCGCATATCCCAAACACCTAGAATAAGGTAAAACAAAACAAACACAGTTGATTTTATTATGAAGAATGAGTAAAGATTTATTTCATAAATGTCCTGTTGTACACAAATAATCAGAAAGACAAAAAGAAAAGCCTACATTCAGTACAATAATTTCAGAAGTTCAAAACCTTAGTTTAGGTTATTTTACGTCATTCTAACTTGACCGGCCGAGACTGGTAAGAATACCTGTTAATTATATCATATGAAAACATGGTAACATATTTAAAAGTCGGAAAGTGTTCATTGCAGATTTATCAGAATTATTTTCAAATAAAATAGCAGATTTCTTAAATGGAATTTTGCTACGAATAATAATGATTTATATATTCTTGATGAATATAATTTCCCTTATAGTTTAATACGTTTCTATTGCCACTCCAAAAATGCAACATTACTTTTTCGAGAAATGTGTTTACATTAGTAACAAGGATTTGCAGGTGTCTCTTTTTGGTTCTAGGAAGATTACAGAGTTATAAATAGAAAGGACTGTCACGAATACCGAATCTGGTACATTTACTGTAATGATCTCGTGAAGTTAAGATGGCGGTTTCGCTGTTAAAAAAAATGTTTCTCATGCCTTGTGGGACATATTAAAAAGAGAAATTAATTAAATAGTAAAATAGTTGGCTATCAGGAGATCCGATATAAGCACAGTTGAAAGCACGGTTATTACCAAAGAATCAGCAAATACGTAGATATTTTAACGATCAATGTACAATTCTTCTAAGCGCGTAGTAATCAACTAGAGAATAAGCAATTCAAGCTTCTTATAGTTCATACTTTACAAATTCCATGCTCTCTCTCAATTACCTACATTCTGGACCTTTCTCATTGAAATGTCAACTTTCGCAGCGTGTGTATATCACACAGATATAGCAACGAGGCGCATTAACTCTTGAAGAAAAATTCTCGTGTAAGTATTGTAGATTTTCAGAATAAGCGAATGTACTGACTGTTAGCAAATAAGAAGATTGTATCTAACTAAATGCTTGCTGCAAGAAAACGCTAAAACTGTCTCAGCCACCAAGCAGCGTCTTATGAAGTGGTTCGAGAACTTATAAACAAAATTATTTCGAGAAATAAGTAACTACAATGTTTAGAAAGCTAGTCATAAAGACTCGGCGTGAGTATAATGAATTCAATTTTTGCTGGGTACTTCAAGATTGATTGATTTGTTTGTTTAATGGCATATCAACTCCTTATGGGTCATTCAATGCAGAAATTTAATTTTCTTGGGAGCTTCGAAGTAATAAAAATATGATTGTTCTGCTTTCACAGTTAAATACATGGTAGATGATACTCAGCTTTTGTGCTGATACATGTTTGTGTGAACATGATTACTAGAGGCGGTGATGTGTGTATTGTGTTGTTTAAGTAGATGTAAAAATTTATTGCTTGGATTTTAACTATAAAAATCTATTTCTATAGTTTCAAGGTGTCTTGTTTTTGTTTGGAGAGGCACTATTTCGCCATAGCTGGGACCCTAACAGGTGCTACCACACCAGGTCAGGGTGGACCTGCGAACAACAGCAATTAAGAGATGTTTCCATGCTCCTCAAGTGTCTTGCTGCTGGATATAGTTTATCGTCATACCCAGGACTACTTTAAGAATTAAACTTTACCAGACTGAGAGAAGCTTAGTAAAAATTTATATCGACAGGCAAGCAAGGAAGACGTAAAGAATATCGCTACAGTGATAGATACAGATTAAAATGAAACGATTAGAAGAGAATATTGAATCAGTTTAATCTGGTTCAAGGCCACAATTATAGAGCACTAGGGAGAATCAAACTATTCTACGATATGATAATCACTGCAGGTAGAGAGAGAGAGAGGGGGGAGATGAGAATAAAATTAAAATAATGAAGAAAATAAATGACATTAAAAATCTGGAAATGATAGACAAAGATGGAAGATTTGAAATGGTGAGAAAGAAGAAAAGTAGAAAGCGACAAGGGAGAATATTAGCAAAATGTAAAAAAAACAAAAAGAGGGGACAAAATTTGAAGAACTAAATTGTGATTTTGCTATGAAAGCCGGGGCCTAAAATGGCGATTCTATTGTTCCTCGGTTGACTTTTCCCGCAGTGTCAAACTCGATAGAGTAAAATATTTCAAAAAGCAGTCATCATATTCGATCGGAACAATGCTTTTTAATTAAGGTTCGTCCAGCCTACTTGTTTTGTTTTTTTTTGTTTTTTGTTTTTCAACAAAAGTTTGAAATGACAAATATCGTAAAGAAATAAGGAGCAAAAGAAAGAAACAAAAAATTAAAAAAGAAAAGAAAACTGTCAACAAACCTGTCGATTATAATGAAAGCAAACGAAAAACTGTTTTAAAGCACTCAAGATAAGAAAAAGTGATGCAAAAATGTCTTCTCGGCTGTAAAGAAGCTTTCACGCCTCAGATGTCAACTGACTGAGATAGATAGATAGATAGATAGATAGATAGATAGATAGATAGATAGATAGATAGATAGATAGATAACTAGATAGATAGATATATGCATACATATTCCCTTGCTCCTACCTATAGCTTTCCGCGTTTAATACCTCTTCCTTTCCTTCTCTCTCTATTTCTCTGATTGTTCTTTCTATAAAAATTTTCTTTTACAATATTCAAATATCGTCTGTTTCCTTCTATATCTCTTTTTGTAAATTTTACCTATCTTAGTGTTTCTCTTTTTCTTTCATTACCCACCCATTCACTCCCCCCTCTCTCTCAAACAGATCAGTTCATTTCTGTTTCTCCTCCCGCTCTGTCTACTTCGTTTTCATTCTCTTCCTCTCTTTCTGAAATACGATCTTTATAAACTTCTTTTTCTCTTCCTTTTTCACCCTCTGTCCTAAATTTTCCCGCACCATTTATTTTTGTTTCTCTCTCTGTATCTCTATCTTCGCTCTTTCTCAATCTTTTTCTTCTTTTTTTAAATTATCTCTGTCTCTATCTCTCCACAAATGCACGTGTATGTATGCATGTATATATATATATATATATATATATATATATATATATATATATATATATATGTGTGTGTGTGTGTGTGTGTGTGTGTGTGGTGTATATGTTTATCTTGTCCAGTTTGTTATATTTTTTTTTAAAGTGCTCAATACACAGTTCAAAAAATCGAAAGTGTAGAGTTAGTCTTTTTATTTCTTTTAATTATTCTTTTATTTCTTCTATTTTTCTTGCAAACATAGAAAAATGACGATAAAAGATGTTTTCCTTCTGTTCATTTAAAATAGTGGAAATAATCTGTCTAAGATTAGAACTTGCGTGCTCCAAACCCAGAAATAAAGCTTGGTTTGTTCTAACGAAATACACCGAGTGAATGGAATTGAATTTTAACGAAATATATTTTTGACGGGAGATTGAAAAATAAATGAAAACATTTCTGTGCGTGTATTTACAATGAATATTTATTTAAGTTTAAATTTTCCCGTATTCAAAAATATTTTCATGAAAGGCAGTAGGGGGATTCTTAACCACATTTAAACGTTTAATTACATGAAATTGGAGGTTGGTTATTTGGAGGGACTACTAATTGGATGAAGAGAACACCCAAAACTCACGGGTCAGAAAGAAAACATACACTGTCAAAGATCGGGTCGAATCAAGAGAGGTCGGCTCGGGGTGACTCGGGGTTACTATTAAGAGAGTAAACGCTAAAGAGCTCACCTGCAGCTCCCGTGGTGAAAATACAGACACGCATGATAGGAGAATTGAGGAATTATTCACAGACTAGTTATTACTTTAAAGAATTTAGGAAGAGTCGACTGGTTGGTTATTATTTTAGCATTTACGATTAGATTTTCTAAATTACAATTCATGCAGTAGAGAACTTGATATTGCAGTAGATAAGAGAAACATTTTATTCAAACAATTTTTCTTTATATTCAGTAAACATGTTCTTAGAATTATCAACAGTGTTGTGCATTTTATGAAGGAATTCTTATTCCAACCTGATTTCGGAGTTGTCCTGGGACGTAAAGAGACAAAAGTTTACCACGGCCTCGAGCAGGAATTACGTAATCTTGTTTATGGTAAGCAACGTACATAGAGGGGTTCAGATAGAGGGGATCGTAGGATTTTTGGAAACCCAAGTTAACCCTATCAAGACGACACACCGGCCCCAACAGATGAAGGTAATGAAAGACGAATGACATGTAAGGTTGGTATTACACAACAAAGCTAGCGGAGTTAGCGACTAGCGACAGAAGAAAATGAGAAGAGACAGAGCTCAGAACCGGAATATTTTTGTGTGTGAGTTGAAAAGTTATAGGTGTTTTCTTAGAGTTAAAAAAGGGGGAAAAGAGTTACGATTAAAGGGTTACACTATTACTTTTCAAAAAAGGGGGAAAACGGCTTTTAACGTAAGTATTTTCATAAAATACAGATCGTATCACAATTTAGTTATAGACATTGACGAATGTCCGGTCTCTCTTCTTTAGGCACAATAAGAATGTTCCATAATAGGAATTGGAGAACTTAGGAAAAGACCACGAAGATTTCCTTCAATTGGGTGTAGATATATAGATTGCCGTATTAACAAAATAAAAAACTCGAATTAATTGTTACTTTCGTCTCCGAGACACATCCAGCCGTAGTCAACACAAGATATTTTTGACAAAGTTGACAATAAATTCACATCTTGTTTTATTTATGGGAATATCAGCGAGTTATGGGAGCGTGTTGTTCCCAAGTGCTCTTATTCACTTGCTTTCCCGCCAACAATCGTGGCATACAAGACACATGATTTTCTGTCAATTTCTTGGATGAGGTGTTATCATTATTTACATTTAAAACAAATTCGGCCGCTGTGCCTTCTGACCTGAAAGGGGGTCTAACAATCCGGATGACTTTCCTGGTATTTCGAACTTAATCCTTCATTTAATCTACAGGTGTCGATTGTTCTCTTTCAGCAGTCCATGTTTAGGTTCATCCCGTCTTGTTCTAATTTCAAATGTAAATAGAGACGATATATTTTGTGCTAATATCCTTCATTAGGACAGAGTACAAATATAACTTTTTTCATATCTTGATCAGGTTGAAGTGAACATAAACAACCTCAACTTTAATTTGTTGATAACCACTAGGACACCTCACAGTTCCTCTCTGTCGTAACTATTTATCATTACTAATAAACGACATAGAAGCCATTGGAATTTTTACTTTGGCAGTAATTACAATTTCATAGCCTCCTCCTCTTCCATTTACTCCTCAGATGCTACTAAATAAACAAGATAATCAGAAATAAAATATTACTCACAGATGGAAATTATTGGTCCTTTTAAAAAATATATCTCAGAGTATATTCGTATGTCTTTTCTGTTACATTCTTCGAAGATTAATACATTCCCGCTTATTTCAAATCATCATGATGGATGCCTAAAAACATGTTGGCCAATGCAAAAACCGTGATACAGCTTTAGTATAAAAATTTCAAATTAGTCTGATAGAGAAAATACTTGGTTGTCCGGAAAGTTCATGCCGATTTTTAAGGGAAATTAAAACAAAACAAAATTATGCTATTAAATATTTATTCAACTAAATATGAATCATTTTGTTGCACAACCTTTCTCCATTTTTTCTTCAACTTTAAGGTGCCATTTTCCCAGAATTTTGGTGGTTTCTCAGCAAAGAACTCATTAAGGTGTTTTTATGTCATCGAAAGAATTAAAACATTTACCATTTAGATTATTTTGCAAGGACCCGAATAAATGAAAATCCGAAGGAGCAATGTCTGGTGAATATGGCGGATGGAGTAGCACATCCCAGTCAAGCTACAACAGTTTTTGCCGGGAACGCAACAGTTTTCCTGTACGTCAATTTTGGGCGTTTTTCTTAAATTGCTGCTTTTAATTCGTCCATTTGCGAGTATTATCTTTCAGAATCAATTGACTGGTTACTTGGCAGATGTTCATAGGACAGAATTCCTTTCCAATCCCGTCAGATGACTTTCTTAGGATAAAGACCTGCTTTTGAGGTCGCTAATGTTGGCTCATGTTGCTTACTCATGATCTTTCGTTGAATATTGTTGTAAACGATCTATTTCTCATCACCCTTCACAATTTGCATAAAAAGGTTGCATTTTTATTGCATTTATACAGAAAATTACAGATGAAATGCGATCCAAAAGATTTTTCAGTCAGATCATGTAGTAGCCAAACATCATAGCAATTTGAGTACCCAAGCTTTACGAAGTGCTCATTGATGGTGAATTTTGATAAATTGAGTGTTTCTGCCAATTAATTACTATGTATATTCGACTCTCCCCGTCGAATTCGACGTATGACGGTCAAGCAGATCAGTTCCTAGGAAACTGACAGCCCGACACCAGCACATGACATTTGATTATAGTGGTGAAGGTTTTGTGCTAACCCCCACCGAATACAGAGACTTGGTGCACTACGTGTCCCCAAACGACCCTTCGCAGGTTTTGAATTCAGAGTTGTCCTTCTCCTTCATCCAAGGCTATAGAACCCGGTCTGTCTTGCTATTTACCCATAGCTGGAGGGAGAAGAAGAGGATTCACACCTTTCCCAAGAGTATTAACATGTACGTGAATGTAAGAATGTAATGGATTCGACCTCGGAATTCAATCGAAGTCTCTATCCATTACTCCGCCGTGCCTACTATATATATATATATATATATATATATATATATATATATATATATATATATATATATATATATATATATATATATATATATATATATATATATATATATTCGAAAACGTGCGTGCAAAAAATACCCATGCACAAGAATAAACCAGTCAAGAAAATTCTCATTTAACTCCGCAGTTTATTAGAAATAAAAAATAGCCTACTTAAAAGAATAGTGTTTTATCCCACTTAGAACCACACACACCTCTCCCACAGACCCGTCGACCTTTCAAAACGGTTTGCTACTTCTCTTGAATGATCGCTAAAAGAGTTTTCGTTGCGTTCTGCTTAATCTCGTCCACGGAGTTTCAATGGTGATATTTGCATTGAAAAAAATCAGGAGTTACAAGGAATCAAATCTGGTGTGCAAACTGAGCAACTTGGGCGGTGCGATATTTTACTAAAAAACCTGCATGTGACGTAAAACTGGGAAGTCAATATAAAAGAGTTGGATACTTTCCGAACAGTACTTCAATTCTTTTTTTTATTGAATTTCTTCTTCACCTACACTACGTCTATTTGAATGATATTACCAACAACTACCGCTCGCTATTGTCACATAGAAAACTACTTTTAACGAAAAAAAATACTTTGACTGATTAAGCATTATAGACCAGCAAAAATTATCTCACCTTCTTTCTTTCTTTCTTTCTTTCTTTCTTTCTTTCTCCTTTTCACTCTTTTCTCTTTCTTTCTCCTTTTTTCCTATCATTCTCTTTCTTTCCGGTTCCTTCTAATCTAAGCGCAACTCTTCATCTGTATCGCCAGAGACTTTCTCTAGCCGCTACGCTACTTCCTGTCCCCTTTTCTGTTACATCCTTCGACTTTGTCAATTAATACATTCCCGCCTACTTCAAATTGCCATAATGGACGCCTTAAACATGTTGGTCAATGCAAAAACCGTGATGCATCTTTAGTTTAAAATTCCAAATTGTGTTCGATTTCTTCTTCACAACCCTCCTCCTACCCTCGTTGATCTATTTCCATCCATCTCTCTCGCGCTCTCTCTCTCTCTTTCTATCTATCTATCTATCTATCTATCTATCTATCTCCCTCAACTCCTGTCATTTCAGTTTCAATGTATTTTGCAATGAAATATTCACTGTCTCTACTAAATAATTCTCGCCTCCATTCATTTCTCTCACTCTCATTCTCTCTACCCCCTGTCCTCAACATCTCATCCTTTCTGTGTTATTTTCTTAACCGTATTCAGATATATAAATGAAGTTTATCTGTGTTGTTACAGGCGCTTATATACCAAAGCACATAATAACAGATTAACGTGTGTGTGCTCACGTGCGTTTATTTGATAATTTTATTGGCCGAAATAGTAAAAGGTTACCTCCGGATTTTGTATCTCTCTCTCTCTCTCTCTCTCTCTCTCTCTCTCTCTCTCTGGATGGCATGTTTCCTACTTTATCTACTCTCAACCATTTTTTTCTTTCTCAATTACGAAACCCTTTTAACCCGTTGTTCTATGCTGATCCATTTCACTCTTTCAAACGAACAATGCAACAGATTCGATATTCGGACTGAAGTGATGGGAAAAAAAGAAAAAAAAACACAAAAAAGGCACAACGGATTTTTTGCACAAGAACTGGAAAGAAAAATGGTAAGAGGTTATTCAGACCCTGAAAGGAAACTCTGCACAATGTATAAAAATGGAAAACGACAACGAAGAACTCGTGGAATCGTTGACAAAAAATGGCAATAGAGATGGGGGAAAAGTCTTTTAGAGAAGCCAAGAGGCATGTCAGACGAAAAACGAAAAGAGAGAATAGAATAATAGAAAGATAAAGGGATTCGAGTGCACAGAGAAATTTCTTGAAAGGGACGGCCATATTTGACAATCTTAAAATGATTTGAAAGAAGTACACAGACAAGTAGAAAAAGAAGGTTCTTAGCGTCTGGAAGGGTTGCTGAAAAGCCTTCACTGACTTGCTCAGAGAGAGTTTACTGGTGCGTCTTTTGTTTGGCGTTGGCAAAAACGTCCCAATAGACGCCAAGATACTTATTAACAGCAGTGCGCATGACCGGAAATAGGACCTGCGCTCAGCACGAGAAAGCCGGAGAAAAAGGCGCGGGAGAAAAAAAGAAAGAAAGTGCGATCGCCATATTGTTGCGGAAATGTCCTCATATCAGCCGCCGCCTTTTGGTACTGAGCAAAGATGGGATTTAAATGTCTTGAAGAACAAGGAAACGTTAGGCGTGCTATTGGATTAGGATGGGGGTTTGCTTGCGTGATGGAACAGATTCGGTGGGTGGGGAAAGGGAAGAATTTGGTAAGACGTGGGTTGAAGACAGGGTTGACGGTTGGTAGCAGGAATCATTTTAAGTCAAAGTGTGCGCACAGTTAAAAAAGGCGAGGAATAAAACTATTACTATGTATCCTTTGGCATGTCGATAGCTTAATGGGTCAAACAGACTGTTAACGAAATAAAATAAGGAACTGTGGATATTTCAGTGTTGATAATTGTAATTTAAAAATCGAGCATGATTTAATTCAGATATAGAAAACAATTCTAACAAGATATACATCCAATTAAAAATCTATATACATTTCAGTAAAAGCGTTATTACAAGTGAACATTTTTATGAACCCTATTCCATTTTTTATCTTGTCATTCTTCTCGGGTCTCTTATTGTAACTCCAACCACAATAAATAAAAAAAATAAAAGATTAAGTTTTTTTCTGACGTTATATATCAGTTTTAACAATGCAATTTGCAAAAGTCTGTATGGAAGTGCGGAAAATGTTATATTGCTTTCTTCCAACAAGTAAAATGACGACTTTTGGAAAATGCATCGATTCATTTCTCTTCCCCACTCCAACATACAATCAGTTCTGGGCTGAACTCTTTTAATTGGCAACGATGCAACCAGTGATTTTTTTTTTTTGCCATACAAACAAAGTATTTCAATCGTCATAGAGAATGGTAACAACATTTAATGGGAATTTGAGATTTATAAGTCTTCTCTTCTCCAGATTACGAAACAAAGAAAAGAAAACTTGCCGCCTCGACACAATTCTAGCTGACCACAGAAAAGTGTGAACAATTGAAAAATATCAAATTCTAACTTGGGAACTAATAAAACTGTGTAAAAATGGAGTATAAATTAGAGAATAGAGAACAATACAGAAGCCACAAGCAAAACATTTGGAAAATTATAGGTTAATAAAAACTAATTTTTCAAACGTTTTCAAAGACTATTGCTAAAAGCGACGAGATACTAATGAGTTCAGTTGTCTCGATGAGACATGCTGTCCCTTGGTATCCTGCAAGAATACTGAGGAGAATTGTGATTGCTGTCACTTGATCCTCGGTGAAGGTTAACAAAAACTGTGAAGCATGACGAATCAGCTTCCATTATCATCAATCCCTTCCCACAAACACAAATGCTGGAACCGTGAGAAATGCAAGAAAGAAGAATGGGAAGAGAAATTTCTCCATAAATAATTTAAAATATGAATATGGTTTCACAAAAGACATGAAAAGTGTAACATTGGCATCACAAAACAGATGCTTAAGTACTAATTATATCAGACTGAAAATTGACAAGTTCAAATGCGTTTGTGACGAAAAAGATGCGAGTGTAAACCATATAAATGAATACAAGGAGCTGGCTGAAAAAATATAAAACAGGTATGACAGAGTAGGAAGAGCGATAGATTGGGAACTGTGCAAAATAATTGAAGATCGAATATAATGGGACGAGCATAAATCAATGGCAGTCCCGTAAAATAAAAAGAATAAAATATTCTTCAGACAGTTATACTCCGCGATCTAACTGGGAAGACCAAATCTGGCAGATGACAACATGAAAAAAAGGATTTGCCAGACAATAAACATAATTGTATCAATGGCCAAAAGGAAAGAAAGCAAATCACCGGAAAATAATAGGACATGAGAACTAAGAATATTGTTGAGCATGAAAATCACGATAATTCTAAGAACCATGAAATCGGGTTAGGAATTCGAGGAAGATATGGAACTCTCCAGAATGACTGGGGATTGAAGGATACTGATATATATATATATATATATATATATATATATATATATATATATATATATATATATATATATATATACATACATATGAAGAAATGTAGTCTTAAGATGTGCTATATTTATGGGATAAAGTGCTCAATATCAGAGATAGAGCGTGTGTAAATACAAAAGTGAACATAGAAGGCATCACTTAGAGACGACAGTCTGTTTCATGCTAAATGCAATCGTCAGGCCTGACGATTACATCTAGCATGAAACAGACAGTCGCCTCTAAGTGTTGACTTCTATGTTCACTTTTATATATATATATATATATATATATATGTGTGTGTGTGTGTGTGTGTGTGTGTGTGTGTGTATGTATGTATAATATCCCAAATTGAGTGGTAGTGTTAATAGTGTTCGATGTATAATAACAGAGCTATAATTTATATTAATAATAAATATACATCTTTTTCTTCACCGTTAAACACAACTCATGCAATCGTCAGGCGCTGATTAATAATTGGCCATTGCATAATTTAAATATTGATATAGCAAACCTCTTTCTTTATTTTCTTCATTATGTTTTATCAACCGTGCAATGTTTAATATCACTATTTAAATTATGCAACGCACAGTTTGCAATCAGCATCTGACGATTGTATCATGCATGTTTTGCGACCGATAAAGAAAAATATCTATTTATTATTATTTTACACACACACATACATACACATATATATATATATATGTGTGTGTGTGTGTGTGTGTGTGTGTGTGTGTGTGTGTGTATGTATATACTAGCATTAATATTTGCCAATTTGTTGGTCAGTTCCTGTTTCTTTGCTCTGCTGTGTTTCGCGATAATTCTTTGAGAAATTTGCAACTGCCGTAAAAATCTATTCGTGCAAATATTGCAATTAAAACAGTTGAATAGGTTTAAACATTTTGATTTCCCTTTATTTTATATACGACATTGTATAATATAATTTATAACATTTGACAGCATTTCAAAATATAATCATGAATATATGACCATTGTTTACATCCCTTTCATCACAAGCGGTAATTTAAATGCTTCGGAGAGAAAATGGCTTTATTTGAATAGCCCAGCTATTCAATTATAAAGCCGTCAAAAAATGTTATTTGTAAATATCACAAAACAACAGACTGGAAATAAATAACAAAAAATTATTTTTAAAATCTTATTTTAAAGGCAAGAATGAAAATTAGTTATCTATACTGAAGAATAACCGGTAAGTTGACCAAAACATATGTTGGTAAATTTGAATGCAAATGCGTATTGCGCTCCCCACGTTTAGACGACCGGGGGGTAAATATACCTCTTTTGTTTTATACAGTTTTAATGAATTCTCCAGGTCCAATGTTTCGAGAAGGTGACGCCCACGCATAAATTATAATCTAGTGTTTTTATGTTTATGAAACTCTTACATAGAGAAACTTCTTTTTTATATCTTTCAAATGAGGAACACAATAAAGATATTCTAGAAGCGGGAAAACAAAAAATAAATATTACTTTTTACCTTCATATTCTTTACCTTCGTATTCTTTACCTTCATATTCTTATACGTTTTCTTAAAGGCATAACAGACATCACACTTGTTTCTTCGAGGCAACATGTCAACGCAAGAATAAATTCTTCACAGAATGAAAATAAAAGGAGTAACCGAATACTAAAAAGTTGAACATACCTTTTAACAATGTATGCGCTTTAGTAAAAACCATTATCTCACCTGCTAATTTTCGAGGTAGGTAAGCATTATATAATCACCATTAATTCATTTTGTACTTGACTAAAACTAGAAAATATCAAAATGTAATTTTAAAAGGAAGAGAAAATGGAAAAAAAGCGTAAAGAAACAAAACGAGAAGAGGAATTGAGAGAAAGAAAAAGAGAGACAGAATATAATTTTAATTTCTCATCAAACAATCAATTTCGTGTCTAAATCATTTCACGCCCTTTCCACCTCTTTGGAAAGACACCGCGTGGTTCAATAATGGTAAGAGAACAAAGCACTTAAACCAATCTGCTTTGCTCCGTGCTGGGTGACAGTTCAATTTAGTGCCCAGTTGGCATGAATCGAAAGAGAAAATGTAAAATATGGGGAGGGCGTCGTAGATTTCAGGTTTTAAAGCATGAAAATTAATTCTGTTCTTTTCTGTTTTATTTCAGTGAATTCACTTTTTATATCAAATGGGAAAATGAAGAAACTGAGTAATTATGTGTATCGTGGTTGAGGCAGTTGCACCAGTGCATTAGCCCTTAATCTCGACTGCTGATTTTCAAGGTAATTACACAAAGTCGATCTTATTCCTGATCTTGATCATTTAGTAACGGAAGTGAAAGTGATGGCTTCTATTATTTATTGACCTGGAGAAACGAAAGCCGTATTGCTCGTCTGAGAAAAGGCCCTGCGAGGAGAGATGATGAACCAATTTAGCATTGATTAGGTCCTCTTTGACTTTCCCAAAAGAGAGGTAGAAAGCTAATAGGCCGATAGTTGGATGGGTCGGATGGTTCACCAGAGTTCTTAAAAACTGGAAGAACAGACGATGACTTTCAGCAAACAGGAAAGCAGGAGGCAGCGAGACATTTATTATACAGTTTAGAGAAAATAGCAGCCGGTTCGGGAATACACTTCTTAATGACTATTACAGGGATACCATCGGGTTCACATGCTTTTTGGCGATCAAGGTTAGAAATGATAGCAGATACCATGGAAGGGGTTATATACATATAACTCAGCAGAAAATCAGTTCTAAGTGAGAAGTTAGCCAGGGATGTATGTATGTATATATGTATGTTCGAGAACTTTTTTCATATTTTGGGGAACTTTCTTTCCATTGTAAAATAATACATAAATGAAGATATATAGAATTAAAAATACGCTATGATACCAGTATCATCATATGTTACCTAAATGCTTCAAAGTACAAGAGATGAGCACACACATATACACACGTACACACATACACACATACACACGCATACACACATACACGCACATATATGCGTGAATGACTTGAAAATTCAGGGCATATATTACAACTTTTATTTAATCATTTTATCTAAAATAATTTTCTTTGTACATAAAATAACAAAAGAAAAAACTTAATTTAAAATGCAATATGTATGGTTGAAATGACGGTCTCAAAATGTATATATTTCCGGATATATATATATATGTTTGTGTGTGTGTAATTGTTCCCGCATGTTTATGTATACGTGTGTGCTTATATATCTTTAAATATGTACGTAGATCTATTTGTATACATAGAGGTTTTTTGCTTATAACTTTAAACGATACTAAGAAAAATATCGGATTAAAAATAGAAAAAAATAATTTCGTTAGAAATTATAAATATTTAAAAATATACTTTAATTTTTTATATAAACTTTTCTTTGATTAATACAGGCGCACACGTACACACACACACACACATATATATACATATATATATATATATGTGCGTGTGTGTATTTACACATACATGTATTCTTATATAGTTATATATGGAAATATATAAAGTTATATGGATATAATTACACATGAATATATGTATACATATAGTTATATGTCTGATTAAACACTCATGCTTATATATATATATATATATATATATATATATATATATATATATATATATATATATATATGCGTGTGTTAATGTGCATACATATATATATATGCGTATGCATTTGTATGCATATTTATACATATATACGTATTTATAAATACGTATATAGTTATAAATATGCATCAATGCTTATATATATATATATATTAATATATATATATATATATATATATATATATATATATATATATATATATATATATATCTTTCGAGAGTTTAATGTAATTTCTTCTGTGAAGGAATGGGAATTCTTGAAATGTCTCATAGTTAATTAGATTTTCCGCCGAACTCGTATAGGATAAAGACAATGTTTCAGTTATTTCCCTACAAGAAATATTTCCGACCTCTAAATATAAAAGGCGAATATATATTTACGCAAAAACAGAACCCCCTTACAGCACACGTCCCTAATTATCTAACCTACAAATAATATGTCTGTAAAGTTTTGCTTAGTTTTAGCGCAAGGTTACATGTATGTTGCATCCAGTGACATTCGAACACAGAACTCTCAAATAATGCGAAACAAGCTTTTTAACCATTACACCATGACGAATCACCAAATATGTTGGTTTTCTATTGTTAATAATAGTTTAATCGCTATAAAAATTCTGATTCACAATATCAAAATTTATGCTTAATAAACAAAAACACTGTCAGGTTGTTCAACATGAAATTTGCGATTTTGTTTCAAACTTTACATTAAACTTGAAACATCAAAAATAAATTTCAAAGAATATTTAATTTAAATAAAACATCATTTATTGGTTATTCTGTATGAAATTTCATTTTATTCCCTGAATTTTATGAATCTTCTTCCTATTTAGTCTTCACTGCTTACATCCATATGCTTGATATGACCGATGTAGACGCATGGAAATAATAGCTGCAAAAACCTTTTAAAAAGCAAGCAAAGAGAAATGCAATCCACCAGATACAGAAACGATGGCAAGATAAACCTCTTCACGGTCAATATTCAACCCGTACCAAACAATTTGATGTAGACAAACTCCATATCCATCAGTGGCTACGTAGTGCAAGGTTAAAAGCTGAAAACGGTGGTTTTATTCTTGCTGCACAGAACCAATGCTTGCTAACTAGAAATTACCAAGCACACATAGTGAAAAATGATGATAGCCCAAAATGCAGATACTGTGATAAATATTGACTATTTTGTATCATGTTGCACGGTATTGGCACCCACTGAATATAAAACCACGGCATGTCAAAGTGGTCCAATATCTGCATTGGAAAATCTGCAACTTTCACGGAAAGGAAACTGCAAAAAATTGGTATGAACATCACCCAGACACGGTTACAGAGATAGGTCCTATAACAATTTTATGGGACTTTATCTATGTAGAATAAATGTGATCTTAGGTACTTGTTTTGTTTTTGTTTTTTTTGTTTTTTGGTTTGTTTGTTTTGTTTTGTATGTTTTTGTTTTTTGTTTTTCCTAAAAAATGCTCAGTGGAAAATATAATATCATTTCT
The DNA here is from genome assembly GCA_964036315.1 of Acanthosepion esculentum. Classification (NCBI taxonomy): domain Eukaryota; kingdom Metazoa; phylum Mollusca; class Cephalopoda; order Sepiida; family Sepiidae; genus Acanthosepion; species Acanthosepion esculentum. The sequence continues at coordinate 104,370,599 of OZ038500.1, forward strand.
GATCTTAGGCCTCCGGTTGGGACCCGGAAAGAAATAAGTATATACCAGAAATAAAATAAAATAAAATAATAATAATAATAATAATAATAATAATAATAATAACAACAACACTTAACTGCACCATAATTGACATTAAGCGAATGGATGTGTAAAGAGAAAGCTTTTCACTTGCCACTGCATGCATCACCCTAAGGCTGATGTTGATCGTCTGTATGTGTCCAGATTCAACTAGAACTGTCTTACAAAACGACAACAATTGGTCTTCAAAGATACCTGGAAACTACAGAAGACTGGATGATGATCTGTGTCAAATAAAATGAAAGAAATAAGAAACTTTATTCAGTAATAAAGGAAGCCAACAAATTCAAAATGGAATTTCAGGAGGATGAAGAAAAGCGATAAATCATAATACACCGACTGTGGCAGCAAATAACCTAAAAAGAAACCAAATGCAATGAAACAGATGCATAAATGATGGCAAGATGAGTCTCTTCACAGTCAGTACTCTGCCCGTACCAAACATGCTGATGTAGACAAACCCCGTACCGACCAGTGGTTACGTAGTGCAGAGTTAAAAGCTGGAACTGAAGCTGAATTCCTGCTGCACAGGACCAATGCTTGCTAACGAGGAATTACCAAGCATACATACTGAAAAATTGTGTTGACTCCACATGCAGATTCTGCGATAAATATCCAGAAATATTTGACCATCTTCTATCACAGTGTTAGTACCCACTGAATATAGAACTCGGCATGATAGAGTGGACCAATATCTACACTTCAAAATATGAAACTTTTACGGGAAGAAAACTAGAAGAAATTGGCAGGAAAATCACTCTGAGTTGGCGACAGAGATAAGAGCTGAAACAATATTATGGGACTTTCCGGTACACACAGACAGAACTCGACCAGACACTGTGATCAGAGACAGCAAAAACAAAATATGCCTTCTTAATGACATGACAGTCCCTGCAGACTGTAATGCATCTTTGAAGATCTTCAAAATCAATTATCAAGATACAAGAATCATGAAGTGTAAGTCTAAAAAATGTGGCACATGTAGACATCAATAATTTCAATTGTAGTTGGAGCCCTCGGATTAATTGGAAAAGGTTCCGATAGACTCATTGAAGGGATCCTTGGTAGCCCATGCCTTACAGAAATATACAAAATTCTACTCACAATAAAAGACTTCAAAATCATATGTGCTATCTCAAAGGCATGGTTATCTAAGTCTGATAAAAACATCTCACTAAAGGAATTTGACAAACCTTCAAAATATAAGTTCCTGGAAAAATAAATTGCAAAATGTGGTATTTAAACATAACAGCTATTCCGAAGGAATAAAAAGAATATTGATATATCCATTAAGAAACCCATTACTATCCGAGATACAAAAGACTGTGCTCATTGTGTTCAGATCCTCAGAAAAACAAAACACTCAGTCAAATAGGCTCAATAACCTTCCTTTACCTTTGGTAGCACATAAAAGACTTTACAAAGGATTGTATCAAACAGTAAATCAGTAAATATTACTACTACTATTACTACCACTACTACCACTACTACTACTACTACTACTACTACTACTACTACTACTACTACGAAGAAGAAGAAGAAGAAGAAGAAGAAGAAGAAGAATGATGATGATGATGATGATGATGATGATGATGATGATGATGATGATGATGATGATGATGATAATAATAATAATAATAATAATAATAATAATAATAATAATAATAATAATAATAATAATAATCCTACTATTAGTCGCCTAATACCTCAATACTAAGTCTACCTCCAGATGGATTCTGACAAGTGCATGGTAAGGTCGTGGACAAAAAAATGTCATCTACATTATTAGTGCCTGTAGAATGCGTGCACAAAAGAATACAAACGCCACCATGTTGAATTGCATTTTCATCTGCATTGCTGCCTATATAAGAAGCATGAATTTGAAGTTGACTAGGAATGACGCCGACAGAAGCCAGAGGAGGTGATTGAGAAAGTTCAAGATCTTGTGGGATATCAACATCCAAACAAACCACATCCTTCAAGCCATCAAAGCAGACATCACTACCGTTGAGAAAGAAACAAGAAAATGCCTCCTCGTCGTCGTGGCTGTTTCTGGTAATCATATCAAAGTAAAAGAAAATTACAAGCTCAAGCAATACACTGACATCTGGGTTAAAGTTACTAGAATATTGGGACCTTCAGATTATTATTACCCCAGTTATCGCTGGGGCGTTATGTCTATTCCACCGAATTTAAAGTCGTACATCAGGAAAATCGGAATACAGTACAGCATCCTATCGCTTCAGAAGACTGTGTCGCTTGTCACTGCAAATGTTCTGCGAAAGGTGCACTCTATCTGAGTTCGTACAATTTGATGTAAAACACTTAAAGCAAGATCGGTTCAAAACGAAAATCATGCGAAAGAAAATAATAATAATAATAATATTAATATTAATAATAAATTGAATCAGATAAAGAAAGGAGTTTAAGAACAAATCAACAAAATCCCTGGTGCATCATCTCTCCAGGAAATCCAAAATATAGTCTAACGAGCATAAGCCATATCCTGTGAACAGCTTTGTTCATTTAGTTTTTTTATTTTGCTTTGTTAATAACTGTCTATTGTTTAATTAAGAGGAAACAACAAAATCATTTCCTTCGCATATACACAATCATATAACATCATACAATTAAGAAAAATGTTTCTGGTAATATCAGCTACATTCAATCAATTGTACCGACAACCATTAGCATCCACTACATGAATGAAAATTGCACACAAATCCTTATAATAATAATAATAATAATAATAATAATAATAATAATAATAATAATAAGAAGAAGAAGAAGAAGAAGAAGAAGAAGAAGAAGAAGAAGAAGAAGAATGCGTTGTTCAATAGTCAAACTAACCGGGCAACTTCACGATCAGAAACTGGAGCAAAACCGACAAAAAAGCAACACAATTTGGACCAGAAAACCAAAAAGTAGTTCTGTTGTGAGGACATAGATTTAATCTGAACTGGAGTACCGAAAAAGGTCCCAAGATCTTTGTAAAAAGATTTGAAGAATTAAATAAGGAGACTAATAATAATAATAATAATACAACTTAATGAAAATTAAGAGATTTTAACGTATTTTTCAGGGCAACAGAAATTCTACCAAAGATTTATCGAATGTGAGCCTAACGAACGTTACGACGCGAAATTCTTGAGTTGGTCAAAAAGATAAGTCAATTGAATTTTGGTTGATTTATTGAATAAAGAGAAAACTGTTCAGATTTCTACACTTTTGATGTGATCGAGAATTTTCCAAAACAACTTCTAGTGATGTTTATCTCTTGGTGATAAATTAAAATCAGACTCAAGAAACATAAAGCCATATATAAGATGGATATAAAAACAAGTGTGACACATATTATTAATAAATACAAGGGCATATATGCAACTGAAGAAGGTTAAGAAAATATCGACTGAAACGATGTTGTAGCAGAAAGGCTTTTCAAATGCGCTAAAAAATATTGGTATTTTAATGACTTAAGAATTATAGAAAGTTATTCAATATATATATATATATATATATATATATATATATATATACATATATATATATATATATATATAACGTAAATCACTCATACGAAAAAACAAATAATGAAGCTAATTATATGGCAAGAATCATTCTCGCAAACAATATTTAATAATAAAATAAAAGTTGATTGTATTTTATTATTAAATATTGTTTGCGAGAATGATTCTTGCCATATAATTAGCTTCGTTATTTGTTTTTCGTATGAGTGATTTACGCTATATAAATTGAACACGCACTACATAATTGATATATATATATATATATATATATATATATATATATATATATATATAAAAGTGGACATGGAAGTCAGCACTTAGAGGCGACAGTCTGTTTCATGCTAGTGCAATCGTCAGGCCTGACGATTGCACTAGCATGAAACAGACTGTCGCCTCTAAGTGCTGACTTCCATGTCCACTTTTATATTTAGACACGCTCTATCTCTGATATTGAGCACTTTATCCCATAAATATAGCACACTTTAACACTATATTTCTTCATATATATATATATATATATATATATATATATATATATATATATATATATATATATATATATAGGTAGATAGATATATGGGTATTCATAAATTTTGTTCTAGTCTGATTCAGAGCTACAGTCATGTGAGTATGGAACTCTTTGCAACGATCAACGATATTAACTCACTAGCCATATTTATATGAAATATTTATGTGGGATTTATATATATATATATATATATATATATATATATATATATATATATATATATATATTATTATTATTATTATTATTATTATTATTATTATTGTACTTCTTCTTCTTCGGATAGCACAACTTGTAAGTCTATCAAAACAAATTGGTATCCGAGATATAAAAAAAAAGAAAGAACTAGAAACATCCGAACAGGGCGAAATAAATCGTCCAGTGCCTTAAGTTTTTAGTCCAAAGAAAAAAAAAACAAGCGAGTAATAAAGCTAAAACGTACAGTGCTCAATACGCTGGCTTACACTGAAATCTCCTTTTAAGATCTCCTTTTTACCCTGACATCTCCTTTTAACCGATATATTTACCAAAATGACACAAAAATATCTTGAACTACGAAAGAGTAAATTTATTCAATAAAATCGCTGTTGGCGTCAACCACTGCCTCCAAACTACTTGGGAATCTCCTGCAATGCTTCTGGACGGTCTCTTTGTTTAAGTTGGTGAATGCTGCCATAATCTTTGCTTTCACTTCATCTTTGGTGTTACAAGGAGTTTTGTTGGTTGCTCGCTCAACTGCGCCCACACATAATAATCAAGGAGGTTGTAGTCTAGGGAGTTAGGTGGCCAGATGTAATGGGTGCTGTGGTCGCAGAAATTGTCTGATGGCAATGACTATGTTCACCTGTTTTTGCGTAATGGTGCAGACTCCTAAATTCTTGACCCAGAGCAGCACTTGATGTAGACCACCGTGTTGAGTCTGAGGCCCTGAGCGAAGATGAATAGAGACATAACGTCGCCATCACTAGTGATCACTCCAAAGACCATGATGTTAGCTGGATATATCATCCAAATCTTTCCGAATCCTCTGCACTGTCCTCAGGTTGACACACAAACACGCTGAAATGTTCGTATTGGAGCTTCCAGTGCGAATGGCAAACAGTACAACATGCCGTTTACAATTTTCTGGCTGAGTGTATTGCGTCACGGTGCTCTTCTTCTCACAGATGATGCTCAAGTGGCCCTACTATACTGGGAAGTCGACAAAAAAAATCAAACAACACGCATGCGCGAAATTAAAAAAAATATCAAATGGCGACAATTTACCCATCGCATCCTGCACACACATATATATATATATATATATATATATATATATATATATATATGTGTGTGTGTGTGTGTGTGTGTGTGTGTGTGTGTGTGTGTGTGTACCATTTTCTCAGATCACTTATTAAAATTGCTGCAAGCGAATGAATCCTTTTGATGTTAAATTCTTCATCAGAACCTATAGACTGATACTACAAAATCACAAACAACTTTAACAAAAAGTGCATCACTTGAAGTCTTCTAGCCATAACAACAAAAATGGGTAACCCATATTATATAATTATATAATCGAGATGTTTATTTTTCCTACTATCTTACACAAAAGGTTTGTAAAGAAACTCACATCAACGCTAGTAAGCGTCCAATGAATGCAAAAATGTTTCCTGTAGGGGAAAGGCTATTATCACTATTACGATTATCATATATGCATCTATGTGGCTTACATATTTATTTGTGCAGATTAAAATTGGATATATAATTTAGCTGATAAGCATTTTATGCTTTATTATATTCATAATGATCTGTTTATATGTGTCATATATATATATATATATATATATATATATATATATATCAAGGGAAAGAGAGACAAACAGATAGATTTATTGGATATTATAATTGTATTCTTGTTGGTAATGTTTTTCATTAATTTCGAGATGTATGCTTTGCAAGTCACATTGTTTCTCTCATATTTTATGGTGAAGAAAATATTCCCCCGCCACTCAATAGCTACTCACCGCCTCCCCATCACGAATGATACCAGAAACCAGAGACATAATATATTCATTCCGTGAAATAATGTCACCAAATGATGAACCAAGCCAAGAGAGAAGCTTGTCTTGATTTAGTGAGCAGGGGTCAGCGTGTATAGTTGTCCATATGCGTGTCTGGCCGATCTTATGGTGGATTGGGTATCCAGCGAGTTGGATGTACCGAACACTGGGGTTAGCGAGATTATGCGCGAGAAACAGCGATAAAATGCGAGATCTTGATGTCCTGTTGATTGTCATGTGACATTATGGTTCCCGCTAGACACGATGATATACAGGGAAAATTTAATCTTCTTCCTACGGTTTAAAATGAGAATATCTGCCAGCGGGGTGGCGAGAGGCTGTTCCATATTGTGGAAATGGACGACGTGTAACTGCACAGGAAATAGAAATAAGGAATTATGAGAGAGTCGTGAACATGTGACAACGACTTGATCAAAGCGTAAAATGCGAAAATGAAATAATCTCTGGAGATAAAAGCGACAGTCACGAGTGTAGTATATATATATATATATATATATATATATATATATATATATATATATATATATATATATATATATATAACAATCATATATTTGTCGATTTATATCAGTACGTCCGTAGCATAATCATGAAACAACACATCAAATATCTATTTTTCAACATAATCTCGTTCCTTGTCGTAACTCTTAATTAAATAAGGAATGATCATATCCGAGATTGAACATTGCACAATAATTTCAGATAAGAATTGATCTAATAAAAATGTTACAAGTTATATATTTCTTATTATCATAAATGTTATTTTTAGTCGCTACACGTGGTTGAGTTGCTATCTTTCTTTCTTTTTGGGGGGGGGAGTATATAGTGAAGTGAATAACAAACAGGCTAATTTGAGAAGCCCCACAAAAGAAAAGTCGTTCCACCCGACAAGAATCGAATTTGTATCGCTTTTTGCAGCGGGATACCGATTCCACGACCGAAACATGTTAGTTGGCCACAGAAAGCCACCTTGATAGTAAAAGGTTTGAATTACCTATTTAACGAATGTACATCTCTCGTCGCGACATCTACGAATCTATATCTGCTAACTTCATATGTGCATTTCTTAAATAGGTAATTCCAACATAACCCGAGCAACATGGCCTGCGGTGGCCACATTAGCAGCGACACGTTTCGATCCCTAATGGAAAAACGATACAGGCTCGATGACTGAAAGGAAAATAATAAACAATGATAGCAACTTGAATAAGTGCAGACACTAAAAATTAAGTTGATACACACACACACACACACACACACACACACACACACACACAAAACACACACACACACACACACACACATATATATATATATATATATATATATATGTTGGGGGCTGTAGTTTTTCATTCCTGAATTTATTGAATACCTACACTTTTTGTTATTTAAGATTTGATAATGACAGGAAATTCGAAAGTGCTCAAAAAAACATTGTACAAATTCTGCCCGGAAACAAGAAAATAGTTCCAAACGATTAAAAATAAATAAAACTCTTTATATATAATTGGACACTGAAGTCTGCACCGAGTGGAAATAGTGTGTTTCATGATTGAATGCAATCTTCAGACATGACTTGAAGATAATCTCGAATAGTGAGGACTTTTGCCATATAAATATAGCATACATTAATATTTCATTTCATCATGAGAAAATAAATGTATCGGTGGGTGGAGAAAGTAATTGAAATGCACATTTATTTTATCCAGCTTCATGTGTGCTTAAAAGGGATTTTTTCTGCCAACAGGAAAAATTAGCAATAATGACATTTCCAAAGAACCTTTTGAACCAGAAATCCGAAGTCATGAGTCCTTGCATGCATAGTAAAAATTGTAAATTTCAATCAACACCACCACCGATATATTTATAATTACCCTTAAATGTCTTTTCTTCCCCCTTCTTCTCCTTCTTTCTTTGCATCATTCTCCTCCCTTTCTATCACACCCAACTTCGTGCGTTTGTGTATTTTTTTTAAAATAATATAGCGTCAACTAGTCTTTTTAAAAATAAAGCGCGGAGAGGTCAATTGATAAAAATCACCAGAGGATACCATAAGGTTGAAACCAAGGTAGCGTATTCAACTGATCTCATAATTTTTGAAGTATATATATATATATATATATATATATATATATATATATATATATATAAGGAGAGAGAAAATGTGATAATAGGTATCATCACTACATGCTTACTGTAAGCTTCACACTTCAATGTTATTTTCATAGTCCACACTAAACTGTGTCCGATACTGAGTACTCTTCCCCTATAAACAAAACAAATAGAGCAAATATATATATATATATATATATATATATATATATATATATATATATATATATATATATATGATAATATTATTTGGTAATCAGTATCGATAATTCCAAAGAGGATATAGCTCCAGAGAGATTTCAATGTAAGAACAGAGCAAAGGATAATTATGAAAGCGGAAACTTTAGAAACGCATGGTAATATTTTATTTCGTAAAACCGATACTTTGGTTTCGTCTCATCAGATCAAACAATTTCAACAATAAATGGATTTAAACATTTAATAACTTTTAATGTTGAAGTAACGGTTTTTCGAAATAACATATTACCATGGGTTTCTAAAGTGTCCGGTTTCATAATTATATATATATATATATATATATATATATATATATATATATATATATATATATTGGATAAATAAAATGAATGCTGCAATTTCCATTCACATTAGATGCTCCAGTGATGTACCCAAAATAAGCTTAATAAACAAAAGCATTTAGTGTAGCGCAATAAAATTAGTTTGCTCTTCTCTGGTACTCAATTACTCTGAACTTGTGACAGGTAACTTTATTAATAAAATTTATTTATTATAATAATAATAATAATAATAATAATATATACGTAAATGAGACATGGTTAAAATAAACAAATAAATAAATAAAATAAAATATGCAAACACACAGTCATAACTGCATCTAATCTAAAACATTAGATCTGAACAAATAACTGAAAAATATATTTTACCTTTCTGCTACTTACCAGATATAGAACTCACCCAAAGGCAACAAACTTGTACTCATTTGGCAACTTGAGGTGTGAAACTGACAATCATTATGCAGTGTTGATTTCTTTGCTCGCACTAAATAAATGAGTGAATAATAATAATAATAATAATAATAATAATAATAATAATAATAATAATAATAATAATAATAATAATAATAATAATAATAATAATAAAGGATTGATTAAACAAAATTTGAAAAAAACAAAACAGATAATTTTGTATTTTCTATTGACTAACTGGGTTCGAAACTAGATTAAAAATACTGCACTTAAAATGCAAGATTTTCAATATAGACAAACACTCTGCTCGTTCAAAACTGATAATAATATTCCTACCCCCATTTCCTTTCCATTTCATTTTACTAGGTTAAATTTAGTAAATATCACTAGTTACTAAAGGTTTAGCTTCATGGCTATCATCTTATCCTAAAGATTATTGTTTAAGATCAAATAAAAAGCCATTATCTCGAATGTTGAGACAGAACCTTTCTACTTAAAAGTTCCTATTCTTGATCAGTTGAGTTTGTGTCGTATTAATCTAAACATAGTAAGTATCGATTTGTAAAACAAGATGGAGAGTTAGCTAAAAGAATCTACTGAGAAAACCACAGAGATGTGAAGAGAAGATCTGACCCAAGGGAGGTAAATCAGTTAAAATATGATACAAAAATAAGCGTGTTATTAATATATACACGTGTGTATATGGAAATATTTGCCGTATTCTGATAAGGCATTCATTATACTACTTTCGGTTTTAATTTATGAATTATTTCTCTTAAAACAATTTCTCAAGAAAATTTGTTTATACATACACACACAGACACACACACGCATATATATAAATATATATATATTTATTTAAGAGTGTGTGTATGTGTGTGTGTATGTGTAAAGTTATAAACAGCAATAAACGCAAAGGGAAATAAATACAAGTGAAAACAACCCAAAGTTAAAATGAATAAAGCGGACAAGGGACGGAAGAGCAGAGATTACAAAATGACAGAGGAAAAGTATAAAAAGGCGGGAAAATTTCCTGATTACAAGGTTTAGAGAGAAACCAAAAGAAAGGACAAAGGAAGAACAGCGAAAAAAAAAGAAACAATTTTAATACAGTGAGAAAAAGAGAAAAACGAACAGATTAATGATAAAATTGGTTTGAGAGAAATCGAAACGAGAGAGAGGGAGAGGGGAAGATAGAGAAAATGAAGGAACTGAGGGGGTGGAAGCATGACCAAAATTTAATTTCATACTAGCGTGATACTTTGGTATAAATCTCGTCGTGTGCAAGTGGCGGGAGAATTGGCTGGTCGCGCATGCGTGATGGCGTGTAACGGCACATTTATAATTTTTGTTGCAAACGGCACGATTGGGAGTGGAGGTTACAGGAAAAAGCGGTTACGGGATAAGAACAAGTGACTGATGGAGAATGGGAGAGTGATCTGTTACCACCTCAGGGGAAGTGCACTGACGAAGTTGACGCTATGCTCAATTCAGCTTGGCTCTTTTTTAACACTCTCACACTTTTCGGTGGACATGAACCTTAGAGTCGAGCCCTTGTGCACCCAAATCTCGCCCCCAAACATATCAACCTAATGACCTATTGTTCATACATTAAAATCTGACGAGAGGGTATAAATCGAAGTTAGGCAATTGACGACCGGTCGGCCATCACCAGGCATAACGAAAATAAAAGCAAAACTATCAGTATAGATAAAAACAATAAAAGAAATCATAAAGTATGGGAACAAGAAAATGAAAGTGAAAGTAGAAATTTGTTCTTTTTGTGGCAAAGTGTGTCATCACACGAGTGATTAACAAAGATATTCGACCACGGATGACTTCTGAAGACACTGTTATGGCGTTTTTATGACGGCTTCAGGTTTGATAGCCCAATATGGAAAGAGTTGCAAAAGGGACATATAATTTTCTTGCAGAGAAACCACGACTAAATGCCATAGCCAAAGTTAATTTGATGAAAACTAGTTGCAAGTCAATGAACTAATAACATTGCATTTATTAGGCCTGCAGAGATGCACGCATAACAATAATATATTCAAACATATCCTAAATCTTCGAATTGCCTTATGAATGTGAAATTTATTTAACTCGTGTTATGACCTATAAAAGAATTAGAACAGCAATGATTTATGTCACCCATGATTATTGTTCGATATATACATACATATATATATATATATATATAATTTTATTATATATATATATATATATATATATATATATATATATATATATATATATATATATATATATATTGGATTGTTACTACAGAAGTCAGAAATTGGATTAGAGATATTATTAACAGAAGCAGCTTCTCTTTTATCCAGTTTAATATTGTAGATTTTTACCCTTTCATCTCCAAGGATCTTTACCCTGGCTTTTGTATTTTCCAAAGAATATTCTAACATCTCCAGCGAAGAGATAAATATAATAATGTACTGTAGAAGATCAGTTCTTATTCACAAGAAAGAACAGTGGGTTAAGAACTCTGATGATTACTTTGATATTTCAATGGGATCATTAGATTCCACGGAGTCTTCTGATCTGGTGGGTTTATTTATTTTATATAGCCTTATTGCCTATGAAGATGACAATGTTGATAATACAGGGTTATATAGAGATGATGATCATAGTAAAAACTTCCACTAAATTTAAGGTAGATAAATTAAGAAATATGATTCAATGAGAACTAAAAAGTTTGAATCTTAAGGTCAAGATAAGTACTAATGTTAAACAAGTAGATTTTTTAATGTTATGTTAGATCTCGTTAATGATTGATTTCAAACTTATATGAAAAATAATGCCAACCTAATTTATATTCAACGCAATTCTAACCACCATCCATCCGTAATCCAATATATTCCTTCGTCTGTAGAACGTAGGGTTAGCAATCACTCATCTGACAAAGATGTGTTTGATAAATATAGCGTTGTGTATAATAAAGTTTTAAAGAAATGTAGTTATAAATATGATTAAATCAAGTTTAAAAAATATGATGATAGTGGTCCAAAGAAAAGAAATAGAAATAGAAAGATCATTTGGTACTCACCTCCATTTAGTCAGTACTAAGTTAGGCCATAAGTTCCTCCATTTGATTGATAAATATTTTCCTAAAAGTAAACCTCTGAACATATTTAACAGAAACACATTAAAACTAAGTTATAGCTGCACCAATAATCCTGAGAAGATTATAAAGTTACACAATAATAAAATTTTAAAACTAATTTAATAATCTGGATCATAATACACGTTCAAAGATAAATAATACTAGTGATACTGGCCAGTGTAATTATAGGAATTCTGATCAATACCCATTGCTAAACAAATGTTTAATTAAATCTCTGGTTTATCATAGTACTATCTCTACAATAGAGAATACGACAGCTGAAAAATTCTATATTGGTAGTACTATAAATTCTTTTAAGACTAGCTGGTATCAACATATCTTGTTCTTTACGAACACTACTTTCGGAAATAATACATCACTTTCTACATACTTTTGAAGTTTAAAGATTCCTACGGTGAAATGCAGAATTTTAAAAATAGCAAGGATATGTAAATCTTTATATGAACCTTGTTTTCTCTGTTCTGGAAAACTCGAAAATCATCAAATTTTTTAACAAAAATTCATTGTTACATCAAAGAAATTAATTAACAGTAACTTGTAAGCATACATTACCTTTTACCTTACAATTTAGTTAAACTTTGAAATTTGATAATGCTTTTTCTTATATTTTAGTTTTGCTGCTGTGCACTATATATGGCTTATCTTTCTATTTGTAAAATTAATTTTGGATTTAATATAATTTTGTATTAATTTCCTGGTAGTATTGGTAACATGTACAGATGTATTGTTATTTGGTTGCTATTTTTTGATATTTTGCATTGATTGGTTAGTGTTATTAACATCTTATATGAAGGATCTTTATTTAACAGTTGCATATTAATTTACCAATTAATTCTACATATTTAAATTATTTACTAGTTTCTTAAAGAAGCTATTTATTTATCAACTATAAAAAAATTTATGTAGGAAATTCACAAAAGCATATAACTTGTTTAGCATTTTGTTGAATTACCTCTCCACCACTTTTTTATTTCTTAGGAAACTGCCTTGTCTTGTTCGTATAATTTATGTCACCATATGTATTCGCTTTATTTTATGTCTGGCTGACGTTAGCTGCCAATCTACAGGTCATGACCCATGTATAAAAAATAATTTTTAATTTTTGCTTCTTGGCTTAGTTTAAATTTAATGTAGGTCTTATTTGAATGGTTGATCAGAGTAAAGCCAACAAACCTTATAATCCCCCCTTTTCCTTTTTTTTGTAAAAAGAGGTTGTATTTTGCTTTTAAATCTAAATAAATCGTTCACTCGCCGGTAATTTACAATCGCCTGATGAGATGCATTGATTCGCATTGAAACACGACTGCAATTGTGTAGCGATTTTTACATCGTTTTTCGGTGTAATATCCTAAAATAAATAATATTGCCTTACTCTGTATTGAGTCCTCTTTTAAATTAAAGGTTACGAACGTTGGAATTGTACTCTATTCGTTCCCATCTTACCTGTATATATATATATATATATATATATATATATATATATATATATATATATATATATATATATGTGTGTGTGTGTGTGTGTGTGTGTGTGTGTGCTGTATGCGTGAAAATATTAGTTTCTTCTGTTGTTTTTATTCAAGTACTGTACTTTCAAGCATCTCAGTCAATGTCAAAAACCATTTGCCATCAGTGTAGTAGGTAAAATTTTCTATGATCTTATTGTGTAGATACGAATTTCGATTTAATGTAATAATTCTGTTACTTTGCATGCATTCTGTCATTTACATTGGATTTTTTTTAAATTACGGAATAACTCATGAGCAACAAATAGAAATGTATAGATTCTTCAATTTTAATTTCGCGCGAAGAAAAGAAATGTGAAAATTGTTTAAAAATCAACCTTTTTCAAAGGCAAATAAAAGAGGAAAATAATTAAAAAAAGATTAAATATCCTTTGGCGAAGAAACTTTCCATCAATGGCCGTCCCTGAATCAAAAATATTGAGGTAATTAATAATTATTATTCGGTTAGTAAATGAAATTTTTCTGTTTGCAATTTTCACGTCTATTCTTTCTCAGCCAAAATGGCAGAGAGAAAAATGTAGAATAATGTTAGAAAATATCAAATATAAAAAACGGAAAATATTTGTTTTCCATATTTTAAATTGTCTGGTCTGAGTGCAGCGGGATCAGAGGTTGACGACCTGCTCTAAATCATCTGGGTTAGTTTTTATGAATTCAGAGTGTAGATATTTTGAAACATTCTAATAACTTGACATATCAGATGGTGGCCCTGGAAAATAACTTATGTAATTTGTAGATTACTATGTACATACATACACGCGTGCCACGAGTGTGTATGTCTGTTCGTGTTTGTGTGTGTGCGTTTATGTGTGTATTTAGCTTTAAGTGAGTGTTTATGAAGATATGATTAATTCTATACAAATGTATTTGTATATATGTGTGTGTGTGTGTCTATGCAAGGGGATGGGTAAGGGATGTAGGAAAAACAGAGAATGGAAGATAAATGAAGGAAAATAAACGATAAAGAGGTGAATCGAAGAAAGAAAGAAAGAAAGAAAGAAAGAAAGAAAGAAAGAAAGAAAGAAAGAAAGAAAGAAAGAAAGAACCGATAAGCAGAGTAGGAAATGTTATTGCTGCCGGTGGTGGTGTTGGTGGTGGTTGTTATGATGATGATGATAAGGAGAAGGAGGAGGAGGACAGAAAAGCAAGACAAAGACAATGAACATTTTGAAAAAGACGAATAATAAAGCAAAAAATAAAACTGAAGATAAAATATTAATTGGGGTTTAATTCTTAGAAAATGTCGTTATGAAACCATTTTGAATAACGCGAGAACTGGTTGCACGATCTTATGCGATTTAGCAACTAATCAAATTGCTTGGACATTACTGTGCATGCCTTTTCCTGGTTGGTTCAGTGGTATGCCGCCAGTGACTGACCTTGTACGCATTTAGTAAGTTGGCCAGCGAAGTTTCGTACAATTTTAGGTAAAACATATATTTCTCAGCCTCACTACAGCCTAAATTTAGCTCCCTACGACTTCTGACTATCATTTTTGAAAGGGAGATGATTTCAGAGCGCGTACGAGATTAAGGAGAAGGCGAATAAGCAACTGATGGCGATCCCGGAAAAGGAGGTTACAAACTTTTTTGAATCAGTAGAAAAAACACGAACTTCGTGAATTCCCAGCTATAGTATTTCGAATGGACTAATGAAATAAGATCCTAGTTAAGTTAAATTTTCATTATTATTAACTAAATTGGAACTTTCCGGAAATACTTCGGAGATGTTCTGGAAAAAACAAGTAATTTCTTCTGATCCAATGACAAAGACAAATAAACTTAAACAATAAAATAAAATAAAAATGTACAACAAAACGAAAAAAAGAAACTTTTTAAAAAATAAATACAAATTAATGTTTGAAAGAAAGTTTCAATACAGTGAAAGAAAGAAATTTTATATCCAGACAAGAGTAAAAGAATAAAAGCGTGGAAAGAGAAAAATGGAAAAATTCAGAGAGAAAAGTTGAAGCATGTGATATAAAAATCTAAGTAAAAAGAAGAAAAAATAAATGAAAACGGAAAATAATTTCTGGAAATGGAAAAAGACAAATATCGAATGAAGAAAGGCGAAAGAAGAAGCGATTAAAATTAGATAATTGAATGGCAAAAGAAATGGAAATACAAAAGAAAGAAATTGAAAGAAAAAGAAAAAAAAGGGTTTCTATATATAATTGGTTAAGTAGTTCTACCCATGAATATGTTATCAATAAGAAGTTATTTGGTTACAAGCGAATTGCTCGGTATTTATCAAGCTTCGCTTGCAGAGAACGCGATTTTAGGCGAGATTACAATTCCGTGCTGTATCCCTCCGCCAGATTCCTAATTAAATAAACGGGTAAATCGCCACTACTTGCCGTATTAATGTACGTCAAACATTTTCGTATCAGAACGAAAGAAATAAATGTATTTGTGTAATAGAAACACACACAAAAAAGATAAAATAAAAAATAATTTTAATTCCAAAATAACATAAAGAAAAAATAAAGAAGAGTTGGGCCGACAGAAATTGACTCAGGGAACGACGATGGAATAAGTGGTGATCGTAATCTTTTGATGGAAGAAACATGGGAAAGATACTCAGATGAGCATGATGTATGGAAAATCTGTTTTTGTTACAACGAGTTTGCGAGTCTGGCATTCTTGTTGAATGTTAAAGAGCCAAGAAAAGAAAAGAGCATACATGTTCGGTTATCTGTAAATAGTCATTTACTTTTTGCTTACATTGAAGATTCTACATGTTTTAGGACACGTAAAATTATGAATTAGAACAAACTCATGCAATCATGAAACCCTCGTGGCTTAGCATGAGATTCTGAAGATAGTAAGAAAGAATATTTTTGTTAATTGTTGCATGTATAATGCTTAAATGCATCATCAGTCGTCATCCTTACAAAGTCTGGGGTTAGGCTGAGTTTCGAAGTTAGAATATCATGAGAATATATGCAAAGTGGTTAACACTATTTAACAATGTTATGAGACTTAGTCAAATTCCTTTTTACATTCTGGCTTAGAATATGACTACCAAATCAAACAATGGCACGCATGTCCAACAGCAGCTCAGTAATATTATAATATAATTGAAAGAGATAGCCAGCTAACTAGCTAGCTAGCTAGATAGATAGATAGATAGAATATTGGGAAATAAGTATTTGGACATGCAAAATATTTAACATTGTTCTGATGCTGACATTTACTAAGAAAGGAATTAATATTTTCAAAGTGCAGAATAAAATCTTAACGATGGAAAATTCGAAACATTAAAATTTTATCATAAATTTATTAAGAAATATTTGGATAGAAATCTTTGGAATTTCCACTTGTCATCATTCAATTCTCGCTTTTGCAACAAAACTTTTATGGTGATTTTTCTAAGCGTAGCTTAGATGTGGCAGGGGAGCCGAAAATATGGAGTACCCAGTGAGGATCGAACTCACTATTCAGTCGTAAATGATCTAGCGAGACCAGTTGGCTAACCATTACACCACGTCGAAGTGTCCACAACGAGGCTTTTATGGTCAAGGTCAACTATTGACTAAATAAATAAATGACATTACTAACCAACATAATGAAGATTTGAGACAGAATGCTATTGCCAAGATGATAAAAACGCTGTCAGTAGTAATAGATCGATTATTCTGAAATGCAAGAAGCTTGGCACCATCAAAAACCTTCTTCACATTGGCGGATATTTTTCATAAATAACATAAAATCGCAAAAGGATATACAATGTTATTTAAGAAAAAATGGAATGGTTATGAAAAGAATTCAGAGTATTTAGAGAAGTTTAATAATTTAGGAAAAACATTATTTGGTGGCTCAAAACCAAAAACTTTTACCACAAGGTAGATCATATCATTCTCTAGAAAAGCTGGATGCGCATATAATCGGAAAGAAACATGTTCCGCAGTAGTCAACGGTGGTAGAAGTTTTGCTGGTAAAGATGTTTCTCTTTCAAGAAAAGGGGGTACTTCCAGTAACAGAAGTAAAAGGGAATGGGGTGATGTATCCGAGAAATTTGCGCCCCATTTTTTCTCAGAGATTTTGCAAGAAGCCCGAAGAAAACTGGATCATTCGACCTGATAAAGACCTGAGTTATAACCTGAAATAACAAGCGAGCGATTTGTCAAAATATTTAACAGTTCTTCACTGGTATAGTCAATATATTAACGTGAAGCCAATTAAAAATTTATGACGAAGCTTGAAAGGTTGAATTCATAAGACAGGCCCCGAAAAGCATTAATGATTTGTATTTCATATGCAAGGAATAGTCAATATTTATGAAGGATTACGAAAAACATATCCGAGCAGTAATTACAAACCACATCTGTGGAGTATTAAAATATGAACTGAATTTATCCAAATACTAGGACAACGGAGGAATTCGCAACTGCCTCAGCCACTGTAGTCGTCTCTTTCTCTCCCCCTGTCCCACTCTCTTTCTCTCTCTCTCTATCTCTCTCTCTCTCTCTCTCTCTCAATATATCTATATATATATATATATAAAGAGAGAGGGAGAGTGAAGGAGAAGAGAAAGGAGACACACACACATATATATAGGTACTGAAGATTTTTCGGCCGAGTTCATTTTCCAAAATATGATCAAATATTCAAATATCAGATTCTTTTTTTAAAGGTTTTCTTTGATCGGGTTGACTAATTTTCAGTACCTCCTCATATATACATTTACGCACACACACATACACATTCTCATATACGCACGTAAGATACAAGTATCTTGATCAAATTTACCTATATACGTCTGTCATCATTGCCTTTTTTCGCGAATGAAGATTTGGGTGAGGGTGCTCTGTCGATTACATGTTAGTCCTGGGTATGACGATTAATTACATCCGACAGAAAGGCCTCTGATCAGAAGCGTGAAATAACCTCTTAATTGTTGTTGTTCACAAGTCCACTCTGACTCGGTGCGCTAGTACTTGTTAGTGTCCCAGCTATGGGCAAATAGTGAACCCCCAAACAAAAACAAAACACTATGAAATTATAAAAATACATTTTTATAGCAAAAATACCAGCAATACATTTCTTATTTTTTTTAAATGACCAATACCTATTTATAGCAAAATTACCAACAATACCTATTTATAGTAGAATGTCCAACAACACATTTCATCGGTAGTTGAAGCCATAAAATTGTGTTCAAAATGTTTAGATTTCTGCATTAAATAACCTATACAGGTTGATATGACGCTAAACAAAATCAACCAACCAACATGAAATAACTCTTTCATAATATTAATCCATATAATATCCTACAATTTCTTAAAGATATCAAATTGTGTTCCAAAATATAACTTCAACAAAACTACGACATAAAACGCACATATCACCGCCTCGAATAATCATCATGTCCACACAAACATGTATATGCATAAAAGCTGAGTATAATCTACCATGTATTCAATTGTGAAAGCAGAATAACATATATCATATTAGTATCAAATTTTAATCAAATCGATTGCATGTACAACTATGGTGGATGAAGCCCACACAGAAAAGGAAATCAACATCGACTGCAAAAGATGTTCTAACAACAGGTGGATGCTTCCATTTCGCAATGTCTCTTTATTCGAATTGTCCGTCGGAAGCTCTCAGATCTGCACGATTAAATTTTAAAGTGAATCACGGCGTACGTAATATTATCCCAGCTTTTAATAAAGGTTTTAATTCCTAGCGAAGTATGACGACGATAGTCGGGTTCTTGACTCAGATGTTTTCTGCTCAAGTTTCCTTCTCTTATGTAGATGTCCAAGAGAGATGAAAAGGTTTACACCCCTTAAAGGTCTGTTCAATCTAAAGGCCGACCGGAACGAATTGTGTGTTCTGATCCTAAACTCTCTGCACAATCTCAGTTTTTTCAGCTGGAGTTGTCTAAGTTTTTAGTAAGTTTAACTGCGTATGAGTTCTTATAATATATTCTGTTTTGAAGATTGTCTAGCTTAGAGAATATTCTCTCTCGACCTTTTACTCTCCCTTCATTATTAGGTTCATCTTAGTAGCCTTTCTCTTGCCTACACATAGAACAAAGACTACCAGAGCCTATCAGTTGATCTCTCCTCTGTCTTAGCTCTCACAATTCAATCGGGGAAAAGATTGGCTTGCATTATTCAATACCGCCAAAACAAAGCAAGTAATGTTTCATCACCAATGAGAAGAGCCTAAATTTGTTCCAGTTCTGATGAGCAGCCATACACTCAGAAACCTTATACCTCGAATATCTATTTGGTCTAAATCTCACTTCAAATTTAACTAGTATATTCGTACCGTCGCTGAAGTTACCAGAAGAATGATCTGTACCTTGTACCATTCCAGAATATATATACTGTAATGGTCTGTCTTTAAAGAGTCAAATCAGACAACGAATTGGGTATTGCTGCTATATCTGGGCTGGTGATGAACAGTCCTCACTTTCCAGATTTAACAGAGTATAAAAGCGATTACGGGGCCATCTGAGCGATTACTAATTTTCAACCCGGCAACTCCTATCTACAGACGAAACTTTGCTATCCTCTCAATATGATATCGCTATTACTATGGCAAATGTTCAAACGAGATGCATTCCTTAGTTTTACCAGTTCAGACCTTCACAACTAGAAACCGCCATTGCACGTACACAGCATCAAATCTTCATCATTCCCTTCGTAATCCCTTGGAAAGGAGTAAGTTCTACTCAGCTTCTTCCCAATGAACTATTAATTTCTGGAACACACTCCCGAGAGGATTCTTCTTCTATCGCTACAATATTAGCATATTTATGCCTAGAGTCAACACAACATGCAACCCTTCATTCCTTGCCTTACGTCCTTAAAACAATCTCTCTCAGTAATTCCATAACTGGAGTGACCTTTAGGTGTAGTATTGGATAAGCTGAAGTAAATATATTAATATTAATGTAAGTAAATATATTAATATAGAAGTAAATATATTAATATTAATGCATTTAAATGCATCAACACACATGAACATATATATATATATATATATATATATATATATATATATATATATATATATATATATATATATATATATATATATATTAGTAAAAAATACATTTTAAATGATATTGCAGAAATAATTAGTAAATTTGTTTACAAAACGAAAGCATAGAAAATATAATTATATAATACAATCAGAAAGGAAAAAACATAATGAATCTCAAACAAGCTATAATTTTGATAATTTTTTCAAATTTATTTTGTGATTTTTATCTCATCTGCTTTTGTGTTTGCTTTTGTTTTACATAAAATGAAGAAAATACTTATTTCACTGATACAATAATAAATATTAACAAAATACACAGTTTCGATAATAATTAAAATCAATTTAGATTAACAAGAACACAAATTTTACAGGATAATTTGGTAAGTTAATCAATTCATTATATGTAAAAGGTGGAAAATTAAAAATAAAAACTGTCTGGTAGATGTTTCTTTTATTGTAGCTTCATAGGCATATTTGAAGCAACATTAATTTTAATATGAATTTTTAATGAGAATTGTACAAGGGAACTGTATAAACATTTTATAAATACTAGTTTAAGATAATTTCAAAGTTTTCAGTGCTAGCTCTTGAGTAAAGTTATACATTTTATCTATTTACGAAGAACCATAAAATGATTAGGAGAATCAAACAATATTTTTTGAAAAGTATATTTGACAATATAATTTCATACTTTCTTTTCAAATTGAACTGATGCATTTCAGAAACCAATAAAGATTTTTGTCAAAAAACAATTTTCAATTAGCCTTACCAAACATTAGAAGACAGAAAAACACCCACTTAATTGTGGATTCAGTGGGATTTTGAAATGACGACAATCTATTTTTTTTCGAAAAATTTCCATATTCTTGAAAATAAAATGTATTAGTATTAACTATTCTTCTGTAAGTCAATCTTTTCTTGTAACATAGCCTACTATATACAAAAGAGACATTTTAAATATCTTTAGAAATCCTAGATTTAAGGATAAGTAAGGATTGGTAAGTTATCAAATGTTTGGCATGACATTTTATCCACATTTTGAGCAGTTATATCCAGCATCAATTTTGCATTCTTAACATCAAGATTTAATTGAAGATGTAATTTAATTTTTTCAATATAATCTTTTTCAATAACTTTTTGATCTGTTATCAAATATGCTGCGAATAATACAAATCTTTTTTTTTAATGTTTGTGGTCTGAAGTACTTAATCTATAGTAATATAATAAACCATTTTGAAAAAAATATGTTAATTTCTGGTCGTAGTGCCTATTATAAAACTCCACCGAGAAAAGTTATACATTTTATCTATTTACGAAGGACCATAAAATTAAAATTTTACAATAATGTTAAATACTGCAAATTCAAAGAAAATTTTAAAAAAGAACTATACTTACATCAGTGTTTTAAATAATAACCTTTAGTTAATCCATTGATAAATAAAAGATTTCTTTTTAAAAAGACTAAATTGTAATTTAGGTATCTACATGCCCACCCCCATTCGTGGATCCCGGTCGCATGGCTGCCAAACCTGTTATAGGTATCGCCTTGTCTCAGACTTATTTCAGTTATGCCATGACATCTCGTGAATCAGTATGAACCAGGTATTTAATGATCATAAGCATAAGCATCTGTCTAGAATTGTTTCCGATATGTGACAAGTGTTAATCTAATCACGTCGAGTCCTTATGAGATATGGTGAACAGGTCTATTCTCACGCAAAATCCTGCACCTAAAAATAGCAGGTGACTGTGAATTGCTATCAAGATGACATGTCGCAACATCTCCCCAGAGGTCTTCTGATCACTTGTTGAATCGATGTCAGGTAGAGTTACTGTGCGTCTCTGGGTTAGAGGATTCCTAACCGATATTAGGCACTTAGTTCATGGCTTTTAGCACGTCACTGTATATACATTCATACACCTGACCACATACTATATACATTCATACATCTGAAAAACGAACACATGTATAGATACGTGTGTATAAATTTATCTCATATAAGAATCGTTCTTCTTTTTATATATTCTCATACACGTATCAAAAATCACATTTTCAATTGGGTAAAGTAGTTGACATAGCTTTCAAAATGAATATCCGTGAATGCGTGTGTTTGCACTTCTTTTAAAACATTCCAATCATTCAGATATACGAAATATCTGATGATAATCAATATTTGATTGATAATAATAATAATAACCATGCACATTAAAATATGTGTATTGAAATATGCATATTTAATCTTCTATTTTGACTGCGTTCGTATCTATCTGTCCAGCCATATCCGTTCCTATCTATAACTGTTTCTCTTTAGAAAAAGTGAAAACTCCTTATATATATACATACATACATGAACTGTATTTTTTTGCATATATATATATATGTATTTGTGTGTGTGTGTGTGTGTGTGTGTGTGTGTGTGTGTGTGTGTGTTTCGACGCATTAATCTCTGATATCTATATATATATATTCTTGTGCCAACCTATCTACATGCATCAGAAATGTTTATATCTGATGAAGTTGTCGCCGGAAAGCGTGAAATGATTACAATCGCTCATTGCTAGTTTTTTTCACCAACATTTTTACTGCCATTTCAGTTTCTGGCGGCTTCAAAGTGTCGCTAAATGCTCCTTTTTTTTTCCAAATCCAGCGGTTGTTTTAAATCGCTTCTAAAAACAACCCTTTAGGGTTTATCGACGCATTAAAAGAAAGGAAAAAGACATTTATTTTATTATGTTTTCTTAAATACGTTTAACTATTCGCATTTATGTGTTCAGGAAGTGCGGGTGACGTGATGGTGTCGTCAGAGAGAAAAGAATGGGTGAACCGAGTTCGAATTCCGTCTGAGACTGTTCACATCCCTTTAGCCCAAATGCTCTTGGAGATAGTAGGAATTCAGACACTTGTACCAAACATTTTGACAAAATATATCTTGTCTCTGGCATGTCACAATAGTTGACGAAGGCAATAAAGTCTGAGGGAACATTTTGGGCAAATTATTTTTCTACTTAAAAGTTCTTACAGTCATTGCTAGAGACCTCACTCTTTCGCTCGTTCTCTCTCTCGCTTTCATTCCCTCGCTTTCTCTCTATCTCTCTCTCTCTCAATATATATATATATATATATATATATATATATATATATATATATATATATATATATATATATATATATACAGAGTACGATAGATACATTGTCGTTTAAATTACGCAAAAATGAAAATAACATCTCATTTTAACAAATATATTTACCAAAATTACAGAAAAAATATCTTAGAATACTAAAGAGTAAATTTAATCAATGTAATCGCCATTGGTTTCAACCACAGCTTGAAGATAACTCTAGAATTTCCTGCAACTCTTCTGGACGGTCTCCTTGTTTAAGTTGGTGGACGTTGCCATAATCCTTGCTTTCAGTTCATCTTTGGTCTTACAAGGAATTTTGTTGTTCTCTCGCTTAACTGCGCTCCACACATAATAATCAAGGGGGTTGCAGTCTGCGGAGTTAGGTGGCCAGATGTAAGGGGTTCTGTGGTCGTAGAAATTGTCTGATAGTCATGACTGGGTTCTCCTGCTTGTGTGGCATGGTGCAGACTCCTGTTGCGAAACATAGGATCTTCCAGCAGCCACTCTCTTGACCCAGGGCAGTACTACCTCCTCAAAACATGATGTAGGGCTGCGTGTTGAGTGTGAAGCCATCACCAAGAAATTCGGGAGTTCTTTTCTTATCAGAACGATCAGAGTTAATTTTTCGAGCTGGCATACCTTCGTAATCACCATTGGACTCTTCCAAGTCTTTCCGAATCCTCGGCACTGTCCTCAGATTGACATCTGAAATGTTCATATTGCAGCTTCCGGCGCGAATGACAAGCAGTACGCCATGTCGTATCAAAATTTCTGGCGGTGTGAATTGCAGACAGTGGCCAACTGACCCTACTATACAGTGCAGTCGATAAAATCAAAAACAAATAACGCGCACGCGCGAAATTAAAATAAATGTGTGTGTGCGTGTCCAGAAAAGAAAAAAAGTAAGAACACAAGAAAAATTAAATAAAGAACTCAATCGCAGTATCCTCCCAATCGTTTTAGCGAAACTTTTATAAAAGAGGGATAGCTGCATCATAAATGATCAATTATATATATATATATAAATATATATATATATATATATATATATATATATATATATTTTATATATATATATAGGAGGTGGAGGTGTTAATAGTTAATTTTTTGGAATGCATGAAATATTTACGGTA
The DNA here is from genome assembly GCA_964036315.1 of Acanthosepion esculentum. Classification (NCBI taxonomy): domain Eukaryota; kingdom Metazoa; phylum Mollusca; class Cephalopoda; order Sepiida; family Sepiidae; genus Acanthosepion; species Acanthosepion esculentum. Next base: position 104,395,783 of record OZ038500.1, read on the forward strand.
GGTTTTAAAAATGAATTATTAGGAGAACAGTACCTTAGTCTGTCAACCATATTTAAAGGTCTTTTTTATATCCATCATACACTGGTGTACTAAAAATCATGGGATGGCGGTATGTAAAGACAATGGTTGGTGGTGCCAACATCATGAAAATCAAGAACTATATTAATTGTGCTTTGGAATTTGGTTTCTCAGGACTCAAACAGGATAAGATAGTAGATGACAAACAGATAGATCATCCCATTACTAAAATTGTGGACAACTTTAACATCACTCGACCAGTTGTGCTGGGTGCGTACCGGGAATTCCAAAAGAAAACATTACCGCTTATCATGAACAGCACAGGAGATGACCGAGGAATTAGATTAAAATTGTTTGTGTCAACAAACAAGGAAATTGCCTCAAATCACATCGGCATTCAATAAAGAAGGTACCAAAGGCATATCGAAGTACCAGTTCATAGCTCTTTAACTTCCATGGAAGCAGGAGACTCACCTCAACACTGGACTGTGCTACGCATGGGTTCTGATGTTGCTAATAGAACCATGGAGTACTGGCAACGTGTGGCGTGGTTCAATGAGCTGGCGTTTTCAAGTTGATGTAGGACTGGGGTGTGGCTCAAAGCCCATGATGATGTGAACGCAGATTTGTCAACAAGGCACTGTGAAACCTTCTGATGGTTCTATAATTATGTGTTCATGTGGCATAGGTCAGTTTGGTTAGTCCGCCTAAACGCATCATTGACCGGAGACCGCTATGCTGCATTTTGTAGCTATTTGCATCTATTCAAGCGTCCGAACAACGATGGATTATTCAAGCAGTATAGCGCACTGTATCAGAGGATCTAAGCTGTGCATAATTAGTTTGAAGAGCGTTTCCCATGAATTGTGTGACCACAACGTTTGTCCAACAATAGTGCAAACCGGTATTTATGGAACATGATGGAGAGATATATTCTCAAGCAAGATACTTCAACTACAAAATTAGATTGTAGATTGCTATCGAGACAGCATCTTCTGACCACTTGTGGAATCATGTCAAGAAATGGTACTTCGTTAAGCCAAAGAAGATCGTAGACCTTACTAGGCATCTATTTCATGACTTTTGCCAATTTAATGTATAAACCAACATTGAATTGTAACGATCATAAAAGCATATATTAGAAACGTAGTGTATCGACAACATGAACGCTAATTTTGAGAATCAAAAAGTAATAGGGGCCAAATTTATTAAAAAATATCAGTAAATTAAAAAAGATCAATCAATAATAAACATTCTTTCTCAACTCTTGTCTATGGTATAAAGCGCTACCTGATTAAAATAAATACAGGGTGTCCATAAAGTTCGCGTGCACTTTAAAAAACTTATAACTTTATTTGTATTTGCGATAGAAATAATCTGTAAAAAATGTTATAAATTTTAATGTACCTAGTTTTAAATATAGCTAAAATAACTAATGTGATTTCAGACATTACTGTAAATCAGTTGGCAAATGTTTTCCGTGAACTGCAAAATCGTATTACCCTTTGTATTGCTAATGATGGAGGACACGTGGAAACTTAAATAAAATTTCAATAAAACCTTTAAAAAAATATAGATTTACTTCTTTCTAATCCTTTTTACAAATTATTTCTATCGCAAATACAAATAAAGTTGTAAATTTTTTAAAGCGAACACGAACTTTATGGACACCCTGTATATCTTCTAGATTCTGTGATTTTGTTTCCATACCTGGTGATTTATTTTCATTTTTAAAACTGTTTTCTTTAGAAAGACTTGATTTCTTCTTAGCTTGATTTTTGAATTTTTAACAGTACTTTATCTTAATTCAGTTCTTGTATTCTTTATTCGGGAAAATATCTTGTCAGTAAGATCTTCTCTGTCTACAAATGTAATCATGGATTATTTAAAAAAAAAAAAGAAAAGAAAAAGAAAAAATTCTATTCCTTATTTAAGGGACATGAGAAATTTTCCTGTCGGAATGAGCCAGATTGATTTTTGCATGATGCCGACTTTTACACGAGCATAAACCTTATTGAGCTTTTTTTTAAAATGACGATTGCTGAAGAAGCCAAAGAATTACAATGCAAATTATTTCCGTTGAAATTAAAGATACGCTGCTTATCGAATGAATAAATAATAAATCTATATCTGTCACTACCCGCATGCCCCCGATATGTATATAAGAATTAT